>CM038224.1:66132447-66571044 GCA_021442155.1 Cymbidium sinense | reverse complement strand
CTTACACCTAACCTCAATGTGCTAATCAATAGGATGCCATGTTCTCTCACACTTATTCTAATAGAGATATGTTTTGTGTTGTGAAAGAGGATAGGATTGGGGACTCTTACACCTACCCTAAACACGCTATGGAGGATTCACAAGATAAAAAAACTGCTTCAAAGAAGAGAAGATTTTGATGAAATGGAATCGATTTTATTGATTGATAGAATTATTTTCAAACATGATTTTATGGGTAATATTTCTTCAAATAGAGCCCATTAATTGGAAGCATCGGTGTTCCCCTTATAATCAATAGTAATAAGATCCTCCTTGGTCCTTCTCTATGACATAGGGCCTTCCCAAGTGGGTTCAAACTTGCCTCCCATCTTTGATGGGCAACAATTGGTCTCCTTAGACTAACACAAGTTCTCCTACTTGGAAAGACCTAGGTGGACTTGTTGTGAGCTTGAATCATTTTGGCCTTGTACAACTCGATGCCCAGTGACTCTCCTCCAAACCTTCAAGCTCTTCTAACCATAACTTTGCATTCTCTATAGTGATCTTGCTACCAATGCTATCCTTAGTGATGGAGTTGAACTTCTAAAGGTAATGGCTGCATATACACTAAGGAAAATGGGTAGATTGAGTTGAGTGATGTGTGGTAGGCCCACAAGGCTTCAAACCAACATTCCACTGCTTATTATCATCAAGAGTCTTCTTTAGTATTTGATGAGAGTTTTGTTGAATGCCATTTTACTCTGGGTAGTAGATGGTGGAGTATCTCCAATCTATACCTATTCTGCCTTGATCTTGGTGCTTTTGAATGCGCATCATTATTAGATATAATTCATCGAGGCACCCAAACCTATATAATATGGTTGAAAAATTGAAGCACATGCCGAGTGTCTCTCGAGTGGGATTGCCTCGCCCACTTGGAAAAGTAATAGTGGTGCCTAAGATGAACCGATGACCCTTGGAAGAAGGAGGATCGATAGGACCCACAATGTCATACCAACACTCAAATGGCCATGAAGCTAGGGTGTAGAATGTTGGGTGGTTGGTGGAGGACCACACCGCACCTAACACCGATGGCATCTCCTAGCTACATCCATGTAGTCTGAATCATCAAGGCCAAGTAGTATCCTAGTTCTTGATCTTCATCTTCATCTTGACTGGGATTGATGCTCCATAGACAAATGTACCTACAATGCCATGGGCTTCATGTTTATCTAAATAACGTAACCACATTTGGTCAAAGGATCATATAGGGTGCCATCAACAGAGCATAGAGAGAGCTCTCTATTTCACCGATGGGCTTGTGACTTTTCTTGAGGTAGTTTGGTGTTCAAATAATCTATGAATGGTTGCCTCCAATCCAGCTCTCCTTGTCTTTTGGCAACCTCCCCTTCAAGAGAAAGTCTCTCGAGTTCAACATCAATAAGGGATATGACTTGTCTATTTTGGACCCTTATTGAAATGGACTCATCTTCGGACAAATTCTTTGGCAAGTTTGGCCAAAGCATCTAGCTCGTGTTCTCTCGAGGAACCTTGTAGATGGTGACTTCAGGGATTTGGGCCAATAGCTTCATGGTATACTCATGGTAATGATGAAGCTTGGGTTTGAGAACCTTGTAGGACCCGGTAATTTAATTGATGACCAACTGAGAATCCCCAAAGATTTTGATGCTCGACACATGATGCTAACTAATAATCAAAGCCTCATACTGCTTCATTATTGGTGCAGGTTGGAAAGATAGTATGAGAATCTCATCACATCTGGAGTTAAGAGAACTATTCCTACCCCTTTCTTGAAGAGTAGATCATGGTGCTTCCCCTTTATGAAAAGAAGCCGCACCATCAAAATACATCTCACATCGGTTGTCAACCTCCTAAGTTCATGATTTGTTCATCGGGAGATCACTAAGTGAGAATCAAGAAGTGGGTGTGTGCTAAGAAATTTCTAGTGCTTATCCTACGTAGGGGTACGAATGTGATATCAAACTATGAGAATGATCATGGACCAGCATGCCAAACATTCCAAATACATTGGCCGGTGTCATGAGATACATGGATTGGTTCTGAAATCAAGTTCACCTTATGCATATAGTGGTATAGCTTTGGGAGGCAAAGATCAAAGCTAGGCAATGTTTCAATAGGTGGATAGTTTGCTTCACAGAATCGATGATGGTCGAGGTAGTAGAGAGAGCACTCTCCTTCCTTCATCATTATCTTGGGCCAATAAGCAAGAGAGTCATCCAATGCTAGAGGATGAGTGGCACCCGATAGTGCTAGAACTGGCTTCACCAAATACCGCTTGATATCTTCAAAGGCATGTTGGCACTTATCATCCCACTTGAACTTGGCATCCTTTTGACAAGTTGAGAATGGCTTGCATCTCCTCGATAGTTGGAGATAAAGCATCTCAGATACGCCAACCATCCTTGGAAAGATCTAAGTTGAGTTAAACTCTTGAGGTGGCATTTCTAAGATAGCTTTAATCTTTTTGATCTATTTCTATTCCCGATTGGACAACAAAACCCAAGGAATTTCTGAAGCTACTCAATGCACACTTGGGGATTCATTTTGAGGTTATATTATCTTAACCATTTGAAAAACTACTCAAGTCAAAGAGATGGTCTTCCTTTCTCTCGCTTCTTGACTACTAGATCATCAAAAGCACTCAACCTGATGATGGATGAGTTTGTTGAAGATCTGAGTCATAGCCCATTGGTATGTAGCACGAGCATTTTTAAAGCCAAAAGGCATGACCCTATAATAAAAGATTTTGATCAGGGTTAGAAAAAAGTTTCTTTCATCTTCGAGACATCTTGATTTGGTTGTAGATGACCCATCCATGAAAGAAGAGAACATGACAGAGTGAATGTCCACCATTAATTCTGGTATAGGAAGAGGAAACTCATCCTTAGGACATGCCTTATTTAAGTCCCTAAAATTGATGCATATGCAAATTTGGCCATTCTTCTTCTTAATTGGATGACATCTAACTGTAGGTATTTTTCTTCCGATGAAACCATTGATCAATTTCTTGACTTAAAATGACCGTTATTTCTAATCGCATGCATCTAGGAGCTTGCTTGATAGGTTAGCTAGATCTATTGCTAGTTTGTGGACTATGCCAAGAGATAATCGCATCTCTTCATAACTCCATGCAAAGTTAAACTCAATCAATAGCCTAACTAAGTCATTGGTTTCTTCTTCATTCAAGAACGAAGATGTATGTCGCATGGATTTTCTTATCCCGAGGTTGATTTCTTTAAGCTTGTCAATTGTTGAATGGATCTCCTCTTCAAATTCTTATGCATCTTGATTTGGAGATCATGATTTGAGATCATCCGATCAAGTTTCTAAACACACATTCTCATAAGAGTTGGTGTTGTGTGAAAAGAACCTAAATGATTGGTAATAATTAAACAATAGTCATCATCATCGACTGGACCCATTGTACCGAATCCTAGTCCTGATCTTGATTATGCTTCCCTGCCTGTATTGTTCCATAGCTTTTCAAAATACTCACATGTTGACCATGTGAGGAACCAAACCTTTCGTATAAGATTATGAACACCAGGTGAGTAAAAGTCAAATGGTAATTCCATTAATTCTTTAAATGAATCCTCCTCAAGTTCTACATCAACTTCAGAACTTGAGGATGATGATCCCAAAAGAATCTCTTTTCATCATGGAAGACTTAGGGCTTCCTTAACTACTAAACCTTCAACTTTTGAGATGAAAGTGAGGTTAGAGCTAAGGTTCCCAACCGCTAATAGTTTTACATAAACCGATTTGAATACTTTGCTTTGTCTGAGGCCTCTTCATCATCCCGATCAAAAGTCACCTCCAATGGAACCCGCCGAGAGGGTTGGTTAGTATACTAATCACATTAGACTCATCCTAAATGGATTCCAAGTCTATGTGAATAGTACTCCTACCTGAACATAACCCCTATTGATGGCCAACCAGGGGTCTTCCACCTCGAACCGCCTATTTCTCTCTACCTCTGGTGGAGGTTGAGTCATCCTACCCACATGTCCATATGATGGAATGAAGGGTGGAATGTGATATGCTCTATTTCTTCTTCAATTCCCTTTCTTGTTCACTTGGATTTTCATTTTCTTTCTTTTTTCTTTTTCTTTTTTTCTTTTCTTCATTTTCTTTTCTTTGTTTTTGAATTTTGTCCAAGTTCATGAGAAAGGGTGTTTTTGAGGAAGATAGTAGGTCGCATCCTCATATATCTCAACCTCTAATGGTGAGCTTTTCATCTCCTGACACAAGATTCAATCCCATCCTTCGAACTTGATGCACCGATGGAGGGAGGATGGAATTATCTTATTCTGATGTATCCAAGGCTACGAAAGCAAAGCTGAATGAAGATAACATTATGGAACCCAAAGCCCTCTCACCTTGTTCATTGAATCCTCTCAACATCATCCATCTCCTGAGTGTGGAGATGTTGATCCTCAAATAGGCAAGGGTCTTTAGACTCATAATGTTCACGATGCACTGATCGACATGAGAACTCAAGTGAATCGCCCATGTCAACTGTAATGTAGAGGGGATGGTTGTGCTCCAAGTCCCCTAAGAGAAGGTCTTCATATGTGAAAGTGATCCCTGCTTCTTGGAATAATGTGCCTCCTCACCAATAGCTCGAAGCTAAGCATATCTCGATCAAGGAGAGCCTTGATTAATGATTCCTCATCTCTTTGGATAAGACAAGGGCATCATATATGCTTAGCTTAGACAACTTTCTTAGATGAGAGAGGACATTGTAGTCCACCTTGGGCTGATCCTCCACAAGCATATCCAAGGGTGGAGCATCTTGTGGAGGGGCTTCTGATCCTCTGTACCAATGACTTGTTTCCCCATCTTGAGGTGCCGCCTAGAGGTAGAACCTGCCACCAAGGTTGACTTCTGGTGATCTCTGTGGTGGTAATGGAAGGTTCTACCACATCGCTCACCTACCTTCTCCTATGGGACCCTCAAAATCGATGATTCCAAGTCTATCTCAAGAGGTGAACCCATAGTATTCGAGTGGGAAATCCAACTCAATCAAAGAGGAAGATCAAAATTATAGTTATTTTGACTTGAAGAGTTATCATTAGAATAGAAGTAGACAACCCATCAGTGACAAGATGTAATTCAAACTAGCTTTATTCTTCAATTTCTTGATTTGATAGAGGTACAAAGTAGAAATCAAGTAAAGTAAGTGGGATTTGATGCCCTTATCCATGACATACAAGAGTTCTACTAGTAGAAGAAGAACTAGTAAGTAGAGAGTCATGGAAGCTACAATGGTGAGAGGCTGACTCAATGGTTATGCACTACTATCGATAGCACATGCAGCTATCTACGCTACATCGCTAGCTCCCTTTCCCCAAGTTGTTCGCAACTTGCAAACCTTCCTTGATGTTGGAGGTTTGAGTCGCCGTGCACCGCAAGGAAAGTTTCTTGATTTTAGATCTTTTAGAGGTTTTGGATAAGGAGATATCCCAACCTTCTTTTTTGGAAGGATCATAAGTATCCCCAAGGATTACCCTAATGGAACTGGATGGTTGTTCCATAAGGTATTCCTTTGGGATGACTATAGCACGGTCTTGAAGCTATGTTTAAGCCGCCCTTAAATGTAAGCCTTCCAAAACATGACCTAGCATATGGTAGGGGAAAAAAGTTAGGATCATTACTTTGCCCACTTCCTCTATCTCTAGGTTCGGTAGCGAAAAATGCTTCTTAAGAGATTCTTAAAGATCTTCTTGATTACCTCTTAAATGAATAAGGCTTGTTAAGTTTATCCAAAAGAGTAGGTGGACCATAGCTACATGGGTATGTGTACCGCATGTGATATGGTGAGGAGGAGGCGGTAGGTCCATGGAGGCTGTGGCCTGTAAGGTCCCCTCTGGTGGAGAGGAGGTGGAAGCAAAGGTTGTTGAGGTCATGGTCTCTCAGACTGATCTCTAACTAGTTTCTTTCCCTTATCTATCATTATCATTGCTCCTGGTTTCATCTCATATACCTTCTACGACTTTGACTTGGGCAATTGGTCTTGAAAAAGCAACTGTTTGGCCTCTCCTTTTAAACTAGCCACCTTGTTAATTAACTTCTCAAAAGTTTTGATGGTGAAGCCTTAAGCATGAAGGCAAGCCATGGATATTTAGAAGAATCTCAATGGCATGATGTTCGGACAAATCAGCATTTCATACTCAAATTATGCCATCCGAGAATGTCAACAAGGGACTCATGGGTTATTGTGCTACAACGAGATCACCAACAGTGACCCTTTACTGAGCTCCAACAAACCTCTTGATAAAGAGTTGCTCCAACTCAAGAAAGTCTTACAACTATTGGGAAGTTCACCAAAAGCTATCCCGCTAAGCTACTAATGAAGAGATAGAAGAGTAAAGCATCACACCGCATTGTAACAACTAGCTAAAATGTAATATGCTTCCTCGTTCCCACCGCCATCAAAACTCTGAAGGAAGGTGGCAAAACCCTTAGATATTGATTGCATCAAATTCCTGTAGGGTCTACCCTTTGAATTGATGATCCTCCCGCTTGAGCCAATGCTTCCTTCACCTACTGCTCAACCATGGACTTGATATCTTTTCTTGTATGGTGGTACTTTCCACTACCTTCCTATACATGGGTGCTACCTTGCTCTATGGAAGGTCTTGGGGGTCCAAGACATGCACCAACTCCCGACTATCTGTAGGGATGAATTTTGAGCTGACTAATAATAAGACAACCGCTAAGACCTCAGCCTCTTCTCCATCTATCTATCTTTTTTTCATCCTTCTATTGATATGTGCTGAGGTGTTGGGAGTGTGGTTGTCCTCCTCCTTCCATAGTCACGCCCCTAGAGGGATCCTCTTATCTACCATGCAAACTACCGAGTCTCCCAATAAATCATCTTCATTGGGATCAAAGTATCTTCTTCATCACCAATCATATCCTAGATCTCTTCTTCTCATAAAGATAATACTATATCATCTAGAGAATGATCTCAGCATGACTTTGCATGTGGGATCAATATCATGTACGAGAGGCACCATTCTGGAGAATCAACCCCATGAGGTTATACTACTAGAAGAAATACACTCACATCACCGACAATGGGTGACACTAGAGGATCTATCATCATGCAACTAGGTTGTCATCTTCACTCGCAACCATCTATGTTCCGGTGGTGGTGGTGAAGGGACAACCACAATGCTTCTGGTCACCATTCCTTCTCACACAAGGTCGAGAGAGCTCCTCGCCAGTAGGTGGTGTAGATGGAATGGGATTTGGGATCGATCACCAATGGGGTCTCTTCTCCCTGATGTGCCTTCATGGCCTTGGATGAACCGGAGATGTGAAACATGAATGAGATGGGACAGTGTGGAGACACCACGACTCTCTGAAGGACTCTCTGATGGGTAGTCCCCAAGTAGAATATATTGTTATGATCGACGCAAGGCAGCATCGTGAAAATCAACAAAATGGTACCGACCTCACCAACCTCTCACCGATAATGTGAATGAGTACAAGCCTCTAGCCCTCTCCTATCTAATGTTCCCCACTGGGGGATCATGGATCTCAAATCAAAGAGCCCAGCATCAGAGGCCACTGGCGTAGAACTAAAAGGCCATGACCTCCTACCTCACTACTGGCTAAAACCAGGTGGAGGTGAAGCAGATCCTCCTAGCATCCTCTCGCCACCTAGAGAGAGGATGAATGGGTTCAATAACCGGGAAACTAATGGGGCAACTCCACACTGATAAGCCTCCATCTCCCTAGAAATGTGTGTATGGTATCACTTTATCATGTGGTTTTTGTTCCTCCTATGGGTCTTGGTGGGGAGGAGTAAGAGCTACAACCTCAAAAAGAGAGAATCCCCGATCGGGAGCCTTACCCTTGAGGGTGCTAAAGAGGTGCTGAGTAGCACAGGGAACCACGGCCACAGACGCTAATCACAACACCACCGCATCATGCTACATTGGGGAACCACCAACGCCTTCCCTCTTCAAGTGAGGGAATATTAGAACCAATGGCATGCCAATCAATGACGGCTTCACGCCGCCACTATGCTCCTACTAAAAGTGGTGGAGTGCCTCAATCCTGTAATCTCAAACCTCATCCAAAGTGATGAGATGGGCACTTAGAGCATGGGAGGTTGACCGATCTATCGATCCATCCCATGAAAAGGTAAACACATATCTCTGAGCAATCATGACTATCAACTGAAACTGAATGCACTATAACTGACACTGAACGAAAGTATGTAATGTTGAAAATAAACTTGAATCAGATTTCTGTTGATTTTAAATTTGAATTTAGAAATTGAACACTCAACATCTCGAAAGTATTAAATTAGTTTCAAAAGGATTTAGAAGAGATTTGATTGGGAAGAGGAATTCTTTTTTTTTAAAATATAGAATCCACTTTCAACAAATTTGGGTATGTTGAAAAGTGAGTTCGAATATTTTTTGGAGAGATGCTTCCATAGGATCATATTTGAATTTTGATTGTCATTTTGAATTTGAGGACCCTTCATCTAACAAATTTGAGTATGTTAAAGTGAAGGGTCAATTTGATTCTGATTTGAGGATTTTGATTCACTAAGCAAATTTGGTATGCTAAGTGGTGTGTTTGAAAATAATTCTTCATTTTTTTGTTTTTCTTTGTTTTGTGATTTTGAAAATGGAATTCTTATTTAGCAAATTTAGGTATGCTAAATGAGAGATCCAAGTGTGTTTTGTTCTTGAAACTTTTTTGAAAAATAGGATCCTAAGCAAATTTGAGTATGCTAAGAAAATCCTAATATGTTTCTTTTGTTTTGGATTTTATTTTTGAAAAATATGATTCTTAGAAAATTTGCGTATGCTAAGGAAATCCTAATGTGTTTCTTTTATTTTTTAGATATTTTGATTTTGAAAAATGGAGACTTCACTTTAGCAAATGTGGTATGCTAGAGTGAAGTTCCAATAGTGTGTTTAAAATTTTGTTTTTGAAACATGGAGACTTCACTTTAACAAATGTGGTGTGACAAAATGAAGTTTCAAAAGTGTTTTGAAATTTTTTGTGAAATGGAGATTTCACTTAGCAAATTTTGCATATGCCAATTGAAATCCCAAGATTTGTTTCAAGATTTTGTGGTTTGGATTTTGGAGACTTTACTTTAGCAAATGGGGTATGCCAAAATGAAGTTCCAAAAGTGTTTTGAAAATTTTTATGAAATGGAGATATCACTTAGCAAATTTTGAGTATGCCAAATGAAATCCCAAGATGTTTTTCAAGATTTTGTGTTTTTTTTATTTTGGAGACTTCATTTTAGCAAACGGGGAATGCCAAAATGAAGTTCCAAAAGTGTTTTGAAAATTTTTGTGATATGGAGATTTCACTTAGCAAATTTAAGCATGCTAAATGAAATTCCAAGATGTGTTTCAAATTTTTGTGTTTGCTTTTATTTTAAAAATGGGGACTTCACTTTAGTAAATGTGGTATGCCAAAATGAAGTTCCAAAATTGTTTTTAAAAATCTTGTTGTGTTTTGTTGATTTAGAAAAGAAAGATTTCCATTTAACAATTTTAGGTATGTAAGATGGAAATCATTTATGTTTCAATTTTCAAAGATGTATTTTCATGTGTGATTATTTCGTTTTGAAAGAGAAAATCCCAACTTAACCATATATGGAATATGTTAAGTGGCATTTCAAAATAATGTCATTTTATTTGGAATGAAATCTTCATTCAATAAATTTGGGTATATTGAATGGAGATGTTCATATGTGCTTTTTGAAAATTTATTTTTGATTTTGATTGAAAATGAAACCTTCATTCAATAAATGTGGGTATATTGAATGGAGAGGTTCCATATGTGTTTTTTTTTTTTGGAAAATTTGAAAATTCTAACATAACACATATGGAATATGTTGAGTGGAATTTCAAAGTTATGATTAGGCCTAAAGATGTAACATCCTTTCAACTCATTTGGATATATTGAATGGAAATGCCTATCTTCAACTTTTGTGCTTTTTTAAAGTTTAGTAATGTTGGAACTTTATTATTTGAAAATGAAGCCTTCATCAAAATGAATTGAGTGAAGAAGTTTATTTGTGCTTTTAGAAAAAATTTATGATTGTTGGAATTTTATTTTTGTTAAGATGATTTTGCATATAACAATCATAAATATTGTTAGATGAAGGTGATTTAAGAAAATTTTTGTGCAAAACATTTTATTATGTGCATTTTGAAAGAGTGCTTTTTGAAAAGCAAGATTTATAAAAGATTTATTTTTATCTTTATTTTTTAGAATGCACCTTTCCTTGCCATAAAAAATGGTAGGTGGGAAGTCTTTAATCATTTTATTTTTATTAAATTTTTATTTTTACCCATTGGGGAACCCAACTTGGGTTTTAAGTCTAACACGAGGTGAGGTCCTAAAACCTAAATATGTTGGCTAGCTTAACTTAAGGATGAAATAAGCTAAGTGCCAACGGAAAGAAAGATAGTCTTGGATTCATACAAAATAGAAAACCCACTATCGATGCTTGAAGACAACCATCACATACCAAAGATGGAGAGAGGAACCATCCCCAGTGGAGTCGCCAGAAGAATCTGTGGGTGAAAATTTTTATTTTTTAGATTGGGAGAATGCGATCACATCATCAATCAATCTCCTCCCTTCTTCATTCATTGGTTCTCTCTTCTTATCTTCATCCCTCTTAGAAAGAAAGATGAAGACAAAAGAAAGAAAAGAAAGAAGGGAGAGATGATTCAATATGATGATGATTGCTTCTTTCTTTAGATAGACACCATATAGAATCATAAGTGTACTTATTAGGGTGATCAGGTACGGCATTGAGGAAAGTTGTACTATCTCAAAAGATAGAAGTCACCACCTACAATGGACCTAATCACCCAAAAAGGACTCCTAAGGACTTATGGGTCTGCAGAATGATGTACCAGATATTCTTCCCCTACTTTGCATAGAAAAGTAAAGCAGGGTTTATTTTAAATTTGGTTCTTTAAGTTCCCTATAGGGGCAAACCCCCATAGTTAATTATATCCTAAGGAACAGAAGTCCTTAGGAATACTCTTGATTTAAAGTAAATGATCATTATCTCTAAAGATTTCAATAGGCTGGGACTACCAATTGATTGGTTTATTTTTGGCAAATCAAGTGGGATCGATCAAGAGGAGGGAGTTCTTATTGAAGCCAAATAAAAATAAGTATGGGATGCTTAGGATACTAGGAAGCCTAGTAAGCATCCCAAACTACCCTATAGTTGGGCTTTACATTTTGGAATTGAATTAATTTGTTTGAGTTGAATTTTTCATTAGAAATTGTTATGATTTCCAATATAAGATGTGAAAAGGAAAATCAATCTCAGAATCTAAATCTAGGGAGCTTTGACGAAGGCCAAAAATATGACCTAAATCTAAGGTGAGAAATGGGTATTTGGTTTGCCTCCACAAGAGAGGACAAACCACCTCACTGGTTGGACTTACAACTGTCTGGGGGTGGCCGCCAACTAACTCCTCCTATAAATTTAAATTCCTGTAGGAAAGTCTTATGCTTTATGCAAGATAACAAGGTTGTTGTTTATTTAGAAGGAGACTAAATCCTTAAACTCACTCCCTAAGAGACTAGATTATGTAAGGGCATGACAAATGACCTAAATCTAATGCAAATTGTATTACATTTTATTTTTCTTTTTGGACAATCATTTGACTCAGGCTATAGGATTCATATGCCCAATGCATGAAGAATAAAATTATAGGCCAAAATCAGTGAGAAGGAGGAGGTGTATTTCCACCATGGCTCTCCTAGGTTAAGCCAAGTTCTCTGGAAAGGTGGAAGCCCTCCAATCAAGAGTGAAAATAATATGCATTTATGCATGATGTTAGAAAGAAAAGTACTCATCCAGTTAAGGGGTTACTAATTCTTTTATCTTGATTTTTAGCCTAAGCTTTAGGTGAGGTTATGAGTTCTTTATTCTTAATTTTGAGTTGATTAATTTGGTGAAAAATTTATTTTTTTTTAAGAGCTTAATCATCATCCAGGCTATACATCAAGCAAGGAAGAAACTAGGAAAAGGATGCCATATTAATGCACAAGCTAAACAAACATTACACATTTTATAAAAGAATAAAAGAAGGCCAAATGTTGTGGCACCACCTAAACCTAAAAATAAATTGGGTAGCCGAGCTATACCCTTATATAACCCAGATTATAAATGAATTACAAAAAAAAAGGAATTCATGTTATGGGGGTCTTCATTCTTCTTTTCTTCTTTCTTTTTTCTTCTTTCTTCTTTCTTCTTTCTTCTTTTGGTTCCTTCTTTTGTATGGTTGGAATATGGTTGGTTTAAAGGCTTCACATGGTACATAAGATGAGATCTTATGACCAATGCTCATCCCAATCCCCCCATAATAATCATTCTAAAATCCTAATTATAAAAAATTACATGAAAAGGAAAAAAGTAAATCGAACTAAAACTTGCAAAATAGAGATTAGCTAAACAAACTACACATTCCCAAGCATGTATATAAACAAATTGGACTTAGCACCCCACACATGGGTGCCAACTCCACCTGACCTATTTTGGATTATGCTTAGGGGTATAAGTGACTTGCATAGCAAAAGTATTTATATTTTTATTACAGCGCCCCTTAAGCACAATCCTCTGCAGAAGATAGTATTTAGACTAAAATTGTCCTATCCTTCAATCTACACATATACACACAACATCTAGACTAAAACATTACATCATAAAATAAAGTAAGTAAACCATAACCGCCCAAACATAGCATAACTGGTGACTGGTGACTAAATGTGGTGCCATGTAAGGTTTGTGTGGTATGCTTAGTTAGGCTTTAAGGAGGATTTTAAGTGTGAAAAGGTTCAACTTAGAAGGATGGTCTCATTTAAGTTGTTTAGTTGAGTTGGTTGATTTTTTTATTTCACGATTTGATTTGGTTTGAATGAACCTATTCAATTACTAAAGGTTGTAAAGAGAGGGAAAAGAGAAGAGAACTTCTATTTCCTTCCTACCTTAAGTGATTTCTTAGATAGATTCATTAATAATTTTTGTTCAATGAATGTTTTATTATGTATTTTAAATAATCCTAAATTTAAATTTTCCCTAAACAAACCCATTCAAAAAGAAAGGCATTTTAAGATTAAGTAAAGTGAATTACTATTACAAAACACACCACATTTTATTTCTTTCTCACATGTGTATCAAGCACATGAATGAATCCTAAGCATATCTATACATGCAATGCAAGTATTTAGCACACCTTAATGATGAATGCTAAGAGAGGTTGCTTAAAGAAATTTGGAATGTTTTATGTATGCGTGATTTTGTTAAGTAAAAGAGAATGATTCTTTTATCCATTTTTATATGCACATTTACAAGTAAAGACATAAGTGAATGGCACCATTGGACTGTGTAAGGTATAAGACCTACTTAGAGCTACTTAAAGCCCCCAAACCAGGGTTGTCCGGACTAATATACCACTTTTCTTAAATACATGTGCATGCAAAAAGAAAGAAATGCATGGAAAGATAATCATGCAAAATGGTTGGTTGTTAAGTAGAAGAGAGTGACTCTTTTATCCATTTTTTTCATATGCACATGTATAAAATGCATGAAGTGAGGGTATTTGTTAGCACCAAGGTGCAAGGTACACCTAGACTACTTAAAGCCTCACATCCCCGGGGTTGTCCAGACTAATATACCACTTTTCTTAAATACATGTGCATGTACAAAAAGAAATGCATGGAAAGAGAATCATGCAAAAAGTTTATATTTATTTGTTTGATTTTGGTTGTTTAATTTATATGTGTGATGTGGAATTCCTTCTTGAGTCATGACATAGGAGTGTATAGAAATAGATTTCAGACAAGTGTCATGTCCATTTCAAATGGACTATACACTTTCCAAATCTTATGCAATCCTATGTTAAGAAAGAGAGGGAAAATCAAATAACACATTTTATACTATTCACATGCAAGCTCATAAGTACTTATACATAGTATAGTTTTCATTTGTAATGTTTGGTTTATAAGTTTTGAAAATAGTTTTGGATTTAGTAGTCATAATAGCCATTCATATCTTACTTTAGCCAAAACATGCAATTTCACATAAAGGAAACTTTTCATTTTAATTTTATTTTTAAAAGACATGAATGCATGATTTTCTTATGATATACACATTTAGCATGCTAGGAAAGAAATTAAGTGATGCAAGCATGTAATTTCATTCACTCTAATTAATTCCTAAGATAATCTTATGAAGTAAGATGATTTAAAGAGAATCAAAAGTTGTTTAAAGAGACTTTCATTTTATTTTGAATTTGATTTGAATTTAGGAAATGTGAAAATGTTTGATGGTCCTAACCCATTACCACATGTGTGTATTGTTTTAGTTTAATTTTCAAGTGATTAAATCTATTTTATGCTTTGGTTAGGTTAAGGTCTAGATTAAGTTCATGAATTACCCCTTACCTATACCACTTTAACATATTTAATCAAATAATTATGAGCCAATTTATGACATAAAACCACAAGGAATTCAAATCAGTAATGCATCCTCAGAAACAAAGGTACCTAATGCAATTTGCTCATAATTAATGATTAATTCATAACCCTTCCCACACATGTGAGTTAGGTATGATTTTCTTAAGCTACTTAGGTTATTGAACACCTAAGCATCTACCCAAGAAGAAATAGATTAGGTGATTAAGTTCTGGAAAGTTTTAAAATTTTATGAAATTAATTAAGGGGGTAATTAGTGAGTTAACCCTTAATTGAGGTTGGACTGAGGAAGAAAGGGGGTTTAAGGAATATCTCAAAAACAATATTCCAAAATTATTCCCTAAACCTCATATTCACTTAAAAAAAACCTAATAAGCTCAATCAGAGGATTAAACCACTAATATACCCTTAATTAAGCTTAATTACATTAAGGGAGTGATTAAGGAATGAATTAGCAATTCCTCTACTTCCACCAATAAATGCAAGAAAATTAGAGAGTGAGTCATCCACCACTATGCACAAGAAATTTGGGATTAACCAGTGGATTAATTGGAGGGTAATTAGTAAAATAATATTCCTAATAAAACCCAAATCCAAAGAAAAGCATTATTCAAAATCCATTGAAATCATTTTTAGAATATTCTATGTTAAATTATCTATCCAATGCAATTTATTTCATATTTTTTTGATTTTCTTAGGCTTAGATATGAATTTAGGAAGTATCCATGATTAATTAAGTGATTTAATAGCCAAATTAAATGTTTAATCCCATCGATGCCATGTGGACTGCTGACGCAGCATGTGCTTTCCATGTAACATGATGGGATTCGATATTAAAGTTGTCACATCATAGCACCATATCAGCGGTGGCACTATGTGCTTTCTCCTTACCCGTCTGATCAAAGATCGGATGGCTAAGGTTAAAGGCACAGTTCTAAAGGTATAATCATAGGATCCTATGTGTTTTAATCATGGCTGTCCATCCAAAATGTGAGGTTGGATGGCCTATGATCCTTCCTTATATTTCCCTGTGGGAGAGGACATTCGTCCATCTTCTAGGGGATGATCCAAGCTCGATTGAGCTTGGATTAATCCCAAAACTTACCCACACCATCTAAGCATAAAGGCAAACACATCCAATGGCTAGATTTTCATGGGATTAAAATTCACTTCACAAAGGACCAAACTATATTGAAATTATGCTCAGTTTAATGGCTAACCTCACTGGAGGAGATCATCGATGCTCGGAGAATCTTTCCATGGAGAATCTTTTTATGAAGCTGAAAATAAAGATCCTTCTAGAGGCCAACTCCACCTTGACTTGAGCTCAATCTTCATCAAGAGGACTCCTCCTTGCCTTAGGAACTTGTGTGAAGGCTTGGGTGAGTTTGATCAAGCTCCCTAATGAAGCTTGCAAGAGGAATTAGCTTATTATGGAGTGTGGAGTAAGATGGAATTTCAATAGATCTCCTCTGTTTTTAATTTGTGAAAATCCAAAAATAGAGAAGTTGAAATCACTCTAGAAAGCTTGGGATCACTTGGCAATGGCTCCTCTAGCTTTCTATTACTTAATCGAATTGGGGACTGATGAAATGAATTCAAATTAGGGGGAGTATATCTCCCACTTGGATCGAGCCAAGGAGCTTATCATTTGATCCAGAATCTTGAGTGTCAAGTGTCCTTGCATAGTAGAGAAGTGGGTGACATGGCCATGTGCTCAAACAAGGTGGAGGGAGGATTCCATGTGGCCACTTTCAAAGGGGGTGGTCAATTTTAAGTTTGGGTTTGGTTTGGCTAACCAAACCCATTGGGTCATGTGCACCATATCCATTAGTGACCATTTGGCCCACTAAGAGAATGCCAAGTGTCCATGGAAAGGAATCGACCAAATTCCAAGTGGTTTGATTTTGGGTTACCCTATGGCCTAGGAGTAAAATGGTCATTTGACCTTTATTTTAGTTTGGTAAGTTTGAAAAATGGGTTAGGCCAAGTTTCATTGAATTTGGAGTTGGTTTGATATGATTTGGCTCATGTTATTTAGGTCCCAAAATGGGTCAACTTGGGTCAAGTTGACCAATTGGTCAAATTGGGTCAAACCAAGGGTTGGGTCAAGTTCATATGACCATTTGAAATATTTTGGTGGCTTTGGTTTGATTCAATTAGTTTATATTTGGTTTTGGTTCAACTGAGTTCATTTAGGTCAAATGGGTCAAGTTGACCAATTTGACCCATTTGACCTATTTAGGTTAGGTCATGGGTTGGTTTAGGTTTCATTGGTCATATGTAATTGATTGGTATCTTTGTTTCTAATCATTTTTGGTTTAGTTTTGGTTCAATATGACCCTTAGTTCAAGTTGGGCTAATTGGGCTAGTCATCCAGAGGCTTTGGTCAAGTTCAACAATTATTTTGGAATGAACTTGACCCATTGGTTTCAATCAATTTGGCTTAGATCAAGTTTTCACATTTTGACTTTTAACAACTTGGGTCATCAAGTGGCCAACTCCAAGATAGATTAGGCTCAAATGTTGACTTAGTCAAGTTCAAACATTGATCATGAATGAGGTTTGATCAATGGTTTCAATTAATTTGTCCTATGGTAGATTTTGGCTATGTTAGGTTTGACCCAATTTAAGTGATTGATCATCTCATGATGATTGTTGAACATGATGAGAGGCTTAGAAGGGCTTAGTTCAATTTAACTTGATTAAGATCAGAATTTGGCTCATTAGGATACTTTAGGCCACGTTGGATCAAGTGAGCCTAAGCAGATCAAATGGCTTGGTCAAAGCTTGATCTGAGTTTTATTGAACTCACATATGGACTTATGATTGAAATATAAATCCATTTGCAAGAGATTTCAAGTCAAATGGGTTTTGATTTATTTGACAATTTCAAGTTCAAAGGGTGAACATGAGTTTGACTTGGGTTTGATTTTTGAATGGAGTTTTGGATAAGTGATAGAAGTTTGTGGTTATATTTAGATTCATGATTGTAAGATTGATTGAATCATGAAGAAAAATCAAGAGTCTGTCTTGATTTGAATTGGATTTGGCTAAGTTCAAGAGTTTGACTTTTGGGATTTGAATTTGAAGATTTTGATTTATATAACATTTATATTTGTGAATATAAATGATAAAATGGGTTATGAGAAAATTTCATGAATTTGAAGTGATTTGAACTTGGTAAGTCCGGGATCAAAGGACTTAGGAAAAGATTTGAAATTTGATCATGGATTTTGGATTTGATTTTAGTTTGATTGATTTGAATTTATAGTTCATTTATATATGTGAATAAATGAGAATATAAATCGGTTGAGAAAACTTCATGAGTTTGAATTGATTTTGGCTAAGTCTATAAGACGGGATCAAAGGACTTAGGAAAGATTTGAAATTTGATGGATTTTGGATTTAATTTTGGGTTTAGTTTGATTGATTTGAATTTACATTTCATTTATATATGTGAATATAAATGAGAATATAAATGGGTTTGAAAATTTTCATGAGTTTGAATGAGGGTAAGTCCACAAGAGAGGATCAAGGACTTTTTGAAATTTGATCATAGATTTTGGATTTGATTTTGGGTTTCAATCATGGGTTTCAATCATGGATTTCAATCATGTGGAATTGATTTATGATTTGAGAAAATCCATTGAATTGATTCAGGATTTTATTGAGAGTTGAAGTTGATATGAGTTTGGAGTTTGACTTGAAAGAAGAGAGTGAGAATTTGGTTCAAGCTATAGGGTAAGCAAACTTTCCTAACACCCCTAAGGCATGATCTATTCCTATGGATAACTCTTCTAAGTCTCTAGGGCTAGGTTGAGTGTCCACCTAATCACTAGATGTGTCTTAAGACTAAGAAACTCTTAAAATCTAAGAGAAATCCTATGCCTAAGATGGAGGGGTTGAGAGCTCTTTCTAAAAATGAGGTCAACACACTTCTAGTGACTAGGTGAACACTTGACCTAACCCTTGGGACTTTGAAGAGTTAGCCATAAGAATAGGTTGTGCCTTAGGGACATAGAAGGACATACCTACCCTGTAGCCTAAACCCAATCCTTTCTCCCTTCTTTCAAACTAAACCTCAAATTCAAATTCAAATTCCAAAATCAATTCCAAATTCAATGATTTAAACTCATCATTAAATTCAAATTCCACAAATCTTTCCTAAGCCCTTTGATTTTAACCTATGGACGTAGCCTTAACAAACCTCAAATCAACCCCAATTCAATTGATTTTCTCAATTATCAAATTCAATCTCAAATCCAAACCACAATCCAAATTCCAAAATCAAATCCAACTTCCAAATGATTGAAACCCATGACTAAATCCAAATCTCAAAATTGCTTTCTTAAGCCTATGGACCTACCTCCATAAGCTTAACCAAATCTCAATCTAAACCAACTCAAATTTGGTTGATTTCTTTGTAAATCAATCATTCATTCATTTATATTCACAAATATAAATGAAATCTAGGTTCAAACCCTTCAAGCCAAATCAAAATAAATCAAACCAATTCAAAATCCACTAGCCTTTTTTACCTACATCAATCAAATTGCTTCCCAAATCACCCCAAACTCAAGTGATTTTCACAACCTATTTATATCTTCATTTATATTCACAAATATAAATAAGATATAAATCCAAATGACCAAAACCAAACCTAAATAAAATCAAATTCTCAATTTTAGTCCTTTTTAGCTAAACTTTTGAACTAGGCTAAATCACCCAAATCAAACCAAAACCCATGAATTTCTTCATGATTCAATCATTCCTTCAATTATTGACCCAAATATAAACATAAATCATAATTGGCAAACCAAACCCAAGTCAAGCCCATGTTGACCCTTTTGACTTGAAATTGTCATGTGAACCAAAATCCATATATATCCAAATCACTTGCAATTGGATTTATATTTCCACCTCAAACTCATTTATAAATATAACTAAACTTTAATCAAGCCATGATCAAGCCAACCAACCCATTTAGGCTCACTTGACCCAAAGTGACCTAAAGGACCTTTTTGAGCCAAGTTCTAATCTAACCCAAATTAGATTGAACTAAGCTCATTTAAACCTTCAATCATGATCAATAATTATCATAGAGTGATCAATTGCATTGAATTGGGTCAAACAAAGTCAAACCTAGCCTTTGACCAAGTCAACATTCATCATAGAGTGATCAATTGCATTGAATTGGGCCAAACCAAGTCAAACCTAGCCTTTGACCAAGTTAACATTTAACCCAAATGAAACCCAAACTACACAAAATCCATCATATGCCAAATTGATCAAAACCATTGACTCAAACACATTCATAATCAATGATTGAACATGACCAAACCCTCACTTGAGCCAAACCAAGATTAATTTTCCATTTGACCCAAGTTGACCCAAATTGGCCTAAAAAGCTAAAATAGGTTGAATCATGATTTGATCCAAATTGATTACAACCAATGGCTCAAGGTCATCCTAAATCACTTATTAAACTTGACCAAAGCCATAATTGAGCCCAAGTTGACCAACTGGTCAACTTGACCCAACCTAGCCCAAATTAACCTAAAGGGTCAAATTGGCCAAAATTGAAATTAAATCTAAATTAAATCAAAATAAAGCCTACAATCATTTTAAATTGACTGATTGAACTTGACACAACACCTAACCCAACCCAAATTGGTCAAATTGGTCAAATTGGTCAACTTGACCAATTTGACCCTTTTAAACCCAAAAGAGTCAAATCTGAACCTAGGCCAAACCAACCCAAATCAATTGAACCAAAACATCACAAATCATCATTTAATCAAGCCTTAAGCCTTTAGTTTAACTAATTTGACCTAACCAAATGAAATGAAAGCATTTTGACCATATAAACCTAAATCACCCAAAACCACTTTGGGGAACCTTGGTGGCTGACCTAACCTGACCCAATTGGACCCTTGGTCAGCTCCAAACCAACCCAAGTCCATGTGGGACCCAACACAAGGGTATTAACCAAGGGACACCCTCTCATTTACATTAGATCCTTTCCTTTTGTTCTCATGCACCAAATGGCCAAATGAAGCACTCCTAGGACTTCCTAGCGCAACCTAACACACCCTAGCATCTACAATGGACCAAGAGAATAAAGCCAAGCCATTCTCCCTCATGGTCAAACCAATTAGATGCAAGAAAGGTCAATTCCACACAATCACTCCATATCAAGCCTTGAGACTCTCGACCGCAACTCCTACAACTCTGCGAGCCACATGGCACTCCAACAACCTGATGATGGTCAATTGGTAGGAAATATGGGATGCATCCCGTCTGTCCATCATGACCAATTGAGGGGTATCCCCCTCAATTTGAGCAAAAAATAGAGAGATTTTCTTTGTGATACTTTCAAAGGCATTTTTGAAATCGCACAGAGCTTCCCAAGTGATCCCAAACCCTCCTCGATCGGCATTCCTTTTCCCCAACCAAAGCTGAAATAGAACACCATCCTTTTGATTGATACTCCCTCTTCATCCAATCAAATCTCAATTCCTCTTAGCCTCACCATCACCATACCTAATAGAGAACAAACGAACCACTTCCCAAGCTTCCAAGCCACAAGAGGAGTGAACTCGATCAAGATCGAATGCTTAAGGATGGGAGTTTGGCCATAGAGCATTCCACAATAAATCAAGCTCAAAGCTTCTCAATAGAGCCTCGCCTCAACTAGGAGAAGCTACCTCCGATGACCCACCATCGAACATTAGCTCCAATGAGGTAATTTTGCAAACTGAGCCTTGTATGCCTTCTCCAAAAAAAAAATTTTAATCTCATGTGAATTTGACTATTGGATGTGCATCCCCCTCCTTCCAAAGGTGTGGGATCAGTTTGATCCCAATCCGAGCTTGGGTGAGCTCGAATCGAACGAGGAAAGATAGACGATGTTCATCTTTTGCCACTTGCGAATAAAGAGGACCACACGCCATCCATTCCATGTGATTGGAATGGATGGCTGTCATTAGATTACAATAAATCCCCACTATTTTCTCCATTAACCCATAGATCAAATCATGGTCATCCGACGGATCGGATGGCCCGTGAAAGTGACTACCGGGTCGAAGCCAGATGTGACTTAAATAGCCAACTCACCAAGTGGAAAGCACGCCAAGTCAAGTCAGTGATCTCCACTTGGCCCAATGGGATTAAGGGCTTAATTAAGCTATTTTAATTAATTTTTAATGTTGAAACTTCCTAAATTTATAACTAATTGTAGAAAATTCCATAAAAATACAAACTTTAGCTCATTTCAAAGGTAATTCTAAGTAGAATCTAGGAAAATTATTATTAATTGATTTTATATAGTAATTTTGGCTTATTTAAGGTTTAATTAAAAATCAAATTAGCTTAATTATCCCTTAATTAAGCATCCAATTAATCTCAAATTTTCTATAGATGTTTAAGGGGGTGACCTCTGCCTCTGGATTGGTTGCTTAATTAGGAAAATCAATTATGATTAATCCAAATGATTAATCTCTTAATTTAATTAGTGATAATTAATGAATGATTTTATGGTACTAATTAATTATTTAATTACCTCTGAACTGGTGGAGCTTGGGGAGTGTGATTGGGATATTTTTCCTAATTCCTTCACTTTTGGAATTTAATTAGTTAATGATCAATGAGATAAGTAATTGCTTAATTAATTAATTGATTTCCAAAACACAAATCAAAGCCTAGTTGAATGTTTGAAATGACTTAGGGATTGAGGATTGAGGCCTTATCCTTAATCTCACTCCCTAAATTAATTTCATCATTCTAATCAAAATGTAATCAAAGAATTTAATCAATTAATTAACAAGCTTGATTTAACTTAATCTAAAATCCACCTCACACTAAGCAACCTTTAATTGATCTTGGGTAGCTCCTTGGAAGTTCAATAACCCAAGGTGAGAGATAATGAAATTATGGTCAGCCCATGTGAGAAACCATAAAAGTAGTTAAGTGAGATCCTTCAACCCAATTAACTATTAATCATAAGGCCACTGCATTAAAGCCCCTTTCATTCCTGAGCATTGAAAATTTATCATGTGATTGCATATCATGCTTATTATTAATTAGTTAATTAACTTAAGGTGATATAGGTAAGGGTTAATTAATTTACTTAATTCATACTCTAACCTAATTAAAACATAAAATCAACCTAAATATTTTTTTCATTAAACCAAATTAATTCACACATGGGGAATTGAGTTAGGTTTAGCAAACCTCTTTCATACTTTCTAAATCAAATCAAACTCAAAGTTCAAAGTGCTTTAAAGAACTTTGGTTTAAGCTAAATAGCCTTATTTAACAAGATTGTCTTTAGGAATTAATTAGGATGAATGAGATTATGTGTTTGTATTCCTTTATTTCTCTACAATCATGTTAAATATTGCTTAACATGTGAAATCATGCATTCATTGCTTTCAAAATAAAATAAAAATGGTTTCTTTTATGTCAAACTGCATGTGTTAACTTAAATTAAAATAGGTATGTCTATTATCACTATTAAATCAAATATTATTTTCAAAAGTCTATAAATCAATTATTATAAATGAAATGATGTTAATTACAAATATCTATGAGTTTGCATGTGATGATACTATAAGATATGCAATATGAAGTTCTCTTTCCTTATCTTACATGGATTCACATAGGATTTACAAATGTATAGTTCATTTGAAAAGAACACAACATTTGCCTAAATCTATTCTTATGCCTCTCCATGTTAAGACTTAGAAAGAATTTCATTGTAAATCATACAATCAAATTAAATATGACTTTTTGCATGAAATCTTATTCTTGTGGTTCTTTTTGTACATTCATATATTTCTGAGAAAAGTGGTATATTAGTTTGAACACCCCAGGGCTTTAAGTAACCCTAAGTAGGTCTTATACCTTACACCCCTCATGAAGAAAAAAATGGTGTCGTACTCACTTAAAACTCTTAGACATATGTATGTATGATGTGGCCAATGAATAAGAATCATAAATCAAATAAATCAACATAACTTTTGCATGGATTTTTCCTATCCTTCTAATTTCTTATACATCTACATGTATCTAAGAAAAGTGGTATATTAGTCTGGACATCCTAGGGCTATGAGGCTTTAAGTATTCTTAAGTAGGTCTTGTACCTTACGCCCTTGGTGTAGAAAATAATGGTGGTGTACTCACTTAAAACTTTTATACATGTGAATGTGTATTTAGCTAATGGATAAAAAAATCCCTCTTTTCTATTAAAAAGACATGCATTCATAATTCAAGAAAATCAAATATTTAAATTCCAAACATACTTGTTTGTATTCATCATTCAAGTGTGCAAAAACGTACATTGTGTGTGTAGGTATGCTTAGGATTTAATCAAGTGCATGATATACATGATGGGACAAAATAAGTGAATATGTGTTATATGATAGTAATTCATTCTAATTAATCTTAAAATGCCTTTCTTAGTGAATAAGGTCATTTAAGGTGAACCTAAACTTAGGGTTAAACAAAACATAAAATAAACCATTCGCTAAAGAGTATTGATCAATTTGCTTTAGAAATGACTTAAGGTAGGGATGAAAGAGAGGTCTCCTCTCTTTCTTCTCTTTATAACACTTAGTTGTTTTATGTAGGCCATATGAAATAAAAGAAAACATCATTTAAAACTTGCAAATCAATTACATCACTTAAAGAGAAATCAACTCTTTATAAATTAAATCTTTCACACTAGCAAAATTACAACTTTAAAGCCTGGTTAGAACACACCACACAAGCCTTGATGACACACTTTAGACCAATGCACTATTTCTAGCTTTATGTTAGGATGGTGTAAGATTTGATGTATGCTTATTTTGTGATGTATTATTTTAGACTGGATGTTAGGGTTCATGTGCATAGTCTGGATGTTAGGCCGTGATTAGCCTAATCATGTCTTCTGCAAGGGATCATACTTAAGAGGATGTTGTAATAAAAAAATATAAATGATCTTACTATGCAGGTTGTTTATACCCTTAAGCATGATCCAAGTTAGGACAGGTGGGCTTGGTTATCTATGTGTGGGGTGATAAGTCCAAAATTTTTCATATAACTGCTTGGGTTGTATGGTGTGTTTAGCTAACATTTGTTTTGTAGGTGTAGCTAGATTTACTTTCCTTCTTTTAATGTAATTTTGCATTAGGATTAGGATAAATATTATGGGGGATTAGGCTGAGCATTTGTTATAAGACCAAGCTCTTTGGAGCAAGCACATCCAAATCAAGCCAAGAGGAAGAAAGAAATGAAGTAAATCAAATGAAGAAATGAAAGATGAAGAGTGAAGAATGGAGGATGAAGAATGAAGATCCCCCATAACATTCATCATTCATAATTGTAATTATTCTTTCATTATATTGAGATGTATAAGGGTAGAGCTTGGCTACCCATATTTCTTCTCGGGTTGTACGGAGGTACCCGACCACATCGGTCTTTTATTCTTTTGCAGCAGCTTTATAAAATTATTTGATGTTTTGTTTAGCCCGTGCATTAGAAAATAGCATGTCTTTTCATAGTTTTTTATGAATTGGTGATTGATGTATGGCCTGGAAGTAATTAGTCTCCTAGGATAAAAATAAATTTTTTACCCCATTAACAACTCATAACTAAATTTCCAAAAATAACTCATAACCTCACAAAAAAAAGCCTAAGCATTAAATCAAGATAATAAAATATTTAGCAACCCCTTAGCTGGATGATTTTATGTGTAACACCATGCATAACCATCTTGTTTCACTCTTGTTAAGATAGGACTTCCATCTTTTCCTGATAGAAATGGGCTTAACATTCGAGCCTATGATGGAAGAACACCTCTTTCTCTTTTGATTTGGCCCATGATCAACTTCTCATGCATTTAGGCATACAAAATCCCATAGCCTGTGTCAAAATAAAGAGTCCCAAATAAATAAAAATTGATAAAAAAATTGCATTATATTAAGTCATTATTCGTACCCCTCGTACTCTGGTCTCTTAGGGAGTGGGTTTAAGGACTTAGTTTGTTTCCTAAATAAATAATAGCCTAACTATCTTATAAAGCATATGACTTACCTACATGGTTTTAAAACATAGAATGAGTTAGTTGGCTGCCACTCTAGGCAGTAATAAGTCCAGCAGTCGGGTGGTTTATGCTCTCTTATGGAGGTAAACCATATACCCACTTTTTGCCTTAGATTTAAGTCATGCATTGGCCCTCGCCAAAGCTCCCTAGATTTAGGATCTGAGGTTGTTGTCTCCCTTTACGGGCTACAAGCATAAATCCTCACCTCTTAGGCATCCTACTAATATTATGTTGTTAGAGTATAAGTCCTAACTCTCTAATAAAATTTTAACTCAAATAAACAAATCTCCTCAATTTCAAATATATAAAGCCCAATCATAGGATAGATTGTAGTGCTCACTAGGTTTTCTAGTATCATGAGCACTCCCTACTCATCTCCTTTGGCTTCGATAATAAGTCTCCCCCTTTTTGATCCATCCCATTTGATCTTCTAAAATACTACCAATTTATTGATAGCCCTAGCTTTGAATTCTTTGGAGACAACAATCGACTACTTTAATCGAGAGTATTCTTAAGGAATTCACTTTTCTTAGGATGTAATTAACTATGGAGGCTTGTCTCCATAGGAAACTTAACAAACTCAGTTTAAATAAATCTTTCTTTACTTTTTCATGTAAAGTAGGCAAAAAATCTCTAGTATATTTGAAGACCCATCATGCCTTAGGAGTCCTTATTAGGTGTTTAAGTCAATTGTAGGGTAGTGACTTCTATCTCTCGAGATAGTACACTATTTCTTAATATCATACCCGATCACCTCAATAAGGACATCCTCAAATCTGCGTGATGTCCATATATACACACATAACACAACATACCAATAAAATTAACACCACAGGTTATTAAACACCCAAAGTTTTACCCCTCAATAAGTACATCCTCAGATCTGATGTAGTTTAGATTGTAATTTGGTTAATGAAATCATTGATTAATTAGTTAAACTCTTACTTAATTGCCAATTTGGTTAGCTATCCTTCAAATGAAATGGCTTAGGGAAAAGATTAGGAAAAAGGTCCCAATCCAATTCCCGTTGCCCATCCACTATTAAACAATGATTAATGAGCCCAAATTAAGAAAGTAATTAGGGATTAATTAACTAATTTTTCTAATTAATTAACCAATAAATCCCAATAAAATTAGGGGAGGCAGAGGCCATCCCCTTGAACAATCTCAAAAAGTTTGGGGTTAATTAATTGATTAATTATAAAGAAATTAAGCTAATTAATTTCAACTAAACTATAATTAAGTCAAAATTATTGTTCAAATTTAATTAAGAATATTTTTAATAAATTCTTCTCTGAAATACCTTTAAAATGAGTATTTGTTTATATTTTTTGGACTTTTTTATGATTTATTATAAATATTTTAAGTTTCAGCCATTAATTTTATTTAATTAAGCCTAATCCCATCGGTGCCATGTGGCATGCTGACACGACATGCTTTCCAAATGGAGCCATAGGATTGGCTATTAAAGCGTGTCTAAGTCAGCGTAAAACTAAGTTATGAGTTAGAGAGATGAGGATGCTCAGGTGGATGAGTGGCTTTACTCTTAGAGATTAAATGTGAAATGAGTATGTTCGGGAAAAAGTTGGAGTAGCTCCAGTGGAAGATAAGATTAGAGAGAGTCACCTTAGATTGTTTGGCCACATAAAGCGTTGGCCGTCCGATGACGCGGTTAGGAAAGTAGATGCATCAGATTTGCCTTATGTTAAGAAATGTAGAGGTAAACCTAAAAAGACTTTTTAAGATGTATAAAAAATGACCTTAGTATACTTGAATTAAATGAGAATTTGACACATAATAGGACACAATGGAGATGAAGGATTCATGTAGCCGACCCCACTTAGTGGGATAAAGGCTTGTTGTTGTTGTTGTTGTTGTTGTTGTTGTGAGTCAGTGCTGATGTGGCTAACGCACTTTCAATCTCCGCCATTTGATCTCAGATCGAATGGTGTAGATCGATCCTGTGGTTAATAAAGGATTAAAAATGGCTTGATCTAATGGATTGAATTATGACCATCCATTCTGATCACATAGAATGGACGGTGTGTGATCTATTGTCATGCTGGTGATGAAGGACGGAAGCCATCCACCATTGCCCACATGATCCAAGCTCACCCGAGTTTGAATCCACTCCAAATAGATCTCACACCTTCACAATAATGATCGAAGGGGAACCAATGGTCAATATCATGCAACATTCAACTTTCCTTCAAAAATATCCAAAAAAATTTTAAGAAAGCTCGATTTTAATGGCATAACTCGTCGGAGCTAATGGTCGGTGGTTTGCATGCTTAAGGTAGCTTCATCTGGTCAAGATGAAGCCCTATTGAGCTACAATTGGATTTATTTCACTCTGATCACTCAAAAGGCCGAGTTTTGTCCTTTGGAGGCTCGGTCTTCATCGAAGTGGTATCTCTGGTTGGCTAGAAGCTCAGGGGAAGGCTCAGTAGGTTGTGGTGAAGGTGTGGGAAGGAGCAATTTGATCGAAGTGGGGAATTGATGGAGTTGAGATCAAGGGAAACTTGTCCTATTTTGGGTGCACTCGGGAAGAGGAAGTTCTAGCAAGGGAGCTCTCGGGGAAGGTCTATGGAGGCTTGGGGAGTTCGAAACTCTCTTAGAAGCTCACTCGAATCTAATGTGTGAGAATGTCGTGAGAATTGAGGGGGGTATACTCCTTTTCCATTATGATGGATGGATCGAGCTCCTGATTTTTGGTCGCATGCCAAGGTGCCGAAGTGGTCACCATCACCTCCACATGGCACAACATGAGTGGTGGAAGGGTTGGGAGGTGGCTCAATAAAGCTTGTGCCTTCTTATATCCATTAGGTTTTCGATTTGTGAGGGAGGTGAGTTAACTCACCTCCCTTTGGTCCATGGCAAGCTTAGCTCACTTAGAGTGGGCTAGGTGGGCAGGTGAGACCCCATTTGGGGTGAGTGATGGCTGCCAAGTGGAGAGGGAAAGTGGACTTTACTAATTTTGGCAAAGATCCCATATGGGAGGCAAATCTAAGGGGGATTGCCTTAGGTTTGGGCTATTTTTGAGCTTATCCCAAGTGGGTTTTGGTCGGATTAGGTAAGCTCCCAAGGTGCTATGGGTTGGTTTCAAGGGATTTGGCTTAATTTTGGTCATATGGGTCACTTTGGGTCATGTTGGGTTAGGTTGACCAATTGGTCAAATTAGGTCAAATCAAGGCTTGGGTTAGGTTCAAATGATGATTTGAAGTATTTTGGTTCAAGTGGTTTCAATCAATTTATCCTAGGTTTGATTTTGGCTCTTTTGGAATCAAATGGGACAAATGGGTCAAGTTGACCAATTTGACCAAATTGGTCAAATTGCCTTGGGTTAGGTGTTGGTTAAAGTTCAATTGATCAATTGGATGGAATTGTAGGATTTGGTTTGAATTAATTTGGATTTAATTTGAATTAAGGCCAAATTGACCCTTTAGATCAATTTGGTTCAATTGGCCAAATTGAGTTCAATTGTGACGTTGGTCAAGTTCAACAATCAATTTTGAATGAACTTGAGCTATTTCTTGCAATCAATTTTGGTTAGATCATGATTTGTCCCATTTTGGTCCTTTAATCCAATTTGGGTCAACTTGGGTCAAAGAGTCAATTGAGTTTGGTTTGGCTCAATTGATGATCAAGTCATGTTCAATCATTGATCATGGGTTGGTTTGAATCAATGGTTTCAATTGATTTGGTGTAGGATTAGTTTTGGCTAGTTAGGGTTCATGTGGGCTAAAGGGTTGACTTGGTCAAATGACCAAGTTGACTTGGTTTGACCCAATTCATGATGGAGGGCTTAAGTTGGTTTAGTTCAATCCAATTTGGATTGGATTAGAACTTAGTTTAAATGGGTTCTTTAGGTCACTTTGGATCAAGTGGACCTAAGTGGGTCAATTGGCTTGATTTTGGCTTGATTTAGGCTTAGTTAGATTTATATGTGAGCTTAGGATTGAAATATAAATTCAACTAGAATTAATTTGGGCTTCAATAAATTTTGGTTCATTTGAAATTTTCAAATCAAAAGGACTAAGTTGGGCTTGACTTGGGTTGATCTTGGTTTGGTTTGATGATTGTAGGTTTCATTTATATTTGGATAGGTGATTGAAGGAATGATTGATTAGAGAGAAAATCTATTGGTTTTGGCTTGATTTGCATCAGATTTGGCTAAGTCCAAGGAATTGACTTAAAGGGTTTTAGATTGGGTTTTGGCTAGTTTGGGATTTGGTTTTGGTCATTTGAATGTATATTTTATTTATATTTGGAAATATAATTGAAGGTTTAATTGATTTATAAGAAAATCAATTGAGCCTGAAGTGATTTGAAGGAAAATTTGGCTAAAGTCATGAAGGTAGGTCCAAAGGGCTTAGAAGGGAATTTGATTTAGTTTGATTTAATTTTTATCATTGGAGTGTAGATTTCATTTATATTTGTGAAGATGACTGAATATATAATTGATTCATGAAAAAATAAATTGATTTTGGGTTGATTTAGGATAAGATTTGGCTAAGCTCATGGGATTGATTCATATGGCTTAGGAAAGGGTCTTGACTTGACTTGATTTAGTTTGATTTAGTTTTGATCATTTGGATGTAGATTTTATTTATATTTGGAATGATAATTGATGGAATAATTGATCTATGAGAGGATCACTTGAGTTTGACTTGATTTGAATGGGATTTTTGCAAAGCCCAAGAAAGTGGATCACATGGCTTTAATAGGATTTGGCATGATTGTAGGTTTTAATCATTTGGAGTTGAGTTTGGATTTGAATTTGATACATTGGTTGGGGGATTGAATTGATCTTTGATAAAATCAATTGAGTTTGGATTGACTTGGATTTGGTTAGGGCTAAATCCATGGGATTCAATCATAAGGCTTAGGAAGGATTTTAAGCTTATGTTTCAGTTTGAGATTGATTGTAAATTTTTGAATTTGAATTCAAAATTGAATTTGAGGTTTTTTTTGAGAATGAGAATATGGATTGGTTTTAGGCTATAGGGTAGGTAAGTCTCTCTAAGTCCCTAAGGCGTGGCCTAACTCTATGATTAAACTCTTCTAAGTCTCTAAGCATAGGTTAAGTGTTCACCTAATCACTAGAAGTATCTTATCACTAAAAAAATCTTAGTGTCTAGAAGATTCCTAGGACTAAGAAGAGGAGGTTGAGAACTAACTCCAAAAGTGAGGTCAACAGTGTGCAAGGGCCGCTGCATCGGTACCCAGGGTGCAGTGTTAAATAAGCAAGGGTTCCCATATTATGGACGAATGCGGGCAAAGAAATTAGTCCATGAAACTAGAATTAGGTTAGAAACTTGGAATATATGTACTCTTATAGGTAAATTAATGGAATTAATAGATATTATGGTTCATAGGAAGATAAATATTTTATGTATTCAACAAACTAAATGGGTTCGAGAGAAGGCTAAGGTGATTGATAGTTCATCTTTTAAACTTTGGTATTCGTGTAAAAGTCAAATTAAAAATGGCGTAGGTGTGATTATAGATAAAAGTTTGAAGGATAATGTTATAAATATTAATAGATTTGGAGATAGAATTATAGCTTTATAAATTATTGTTGATACTAAAACTATCAACGTTATAAGTGTTTATGCTCCTCAAGTAGATTTGGATGTAAGCTCAAAAAAAATTTTGGAATGAATTAGAGGGACTAATATAAAAGATACCTCTTGAAGAAAAAGTATTTATTTGAGGAGATTTAAATGAACTGGTTGGTAGAGTGGTAGAAGATTTTAAAAGTATTCATGGTGGCTATGGATTTGGAGTGACTAATGAAGAATTTATGATTATATTAGCTTTTCCTCTAGCCTATGATTTTGTAGTTGCTAATACTTTATTTAAGAAAAGAGATGAGCATATTATCACTTATAAAAATGGATCTAGTAAAACACATATTGATTATTTTTTGATAAGAAAATAAAATATTTAGATTATAAATATTGTAAGGTCATTCTGAGTGAAAGTTTAAGTAACCAACATCGACTGTTAGTTTTAGATTTTAAGATGAATGATAGTAAGATGAAAATAAATCAAAATATTATCAAAGGATTAGATGAGGGCGCTTAAATAACACTAATAAAAATATTTTTATGAGCAAGCTACAAGAGCTTAGAATTTGGGATGTTCATAAGAATGCTAATGTTATGTGGGAAAAAGTAGCAAGTGAAATTAAGCAAGTTGTAAAAAATGTACTTGGAGAATCAAAAGGAAAAGTTTATTTTTATAAAAAATAGTTGGTGGTGGAGTCAGAATATGTAAGAAAATATAAAAAATAAGAAACATTGTTATAAAACTTGGTCTATATGTAAAAATTCGGAGAATTGGGAAAGATAAAAACTGGCCCATAGAGATTCTAACAAAGCAATATATGATGCAAAAAATTTAGCTTTTAGTGATTTATACAATAGATTAAATATTAAAGAAGGTGAAAGATTTATGTATAAGTTAGCCAACCAAAGAGATAGGAGAAGTAAAGATCTAGTTCAAGTGAGGTGTATTAAGGATGAAAATCATAAAGTGTTTTTCTTAGAAAATGATATTGAAAATAGGTGGATGAGGTATTTTGGTAAACTTTTTGATGAAGGATCTAAAAATATGATTTATTTTAGCAACCTTAATACCCTAAAAAAATAGAGAATCTTATTTTTACCATCATATTAGTAAATTTGAAGTTAGAGAAGCTTTAAAAAAATGTGGAAAAATAGTAAGACCTCATGATATTCCAATAGAAGTGTGAAAATGTTTAGGAGATCAAGGAATTTCTTGGCTTACAAATCTTTTCAATGTTATTTTAAAGACTAAAAAGATGTCAGATGAGTGGAGAAATAGTTTGTTGGTTCCTATATTTAAGAATAAAGGTGATGCACAAGAGTGTGCAAATTATAGAGGAATTAAGCTAATGTGTCATACATTAAAATTATGGGAGAGAGTAATTGAGCATAGGTTATGATGTGATAGAAAAGTTTCTCACAATCAGTTTAGTTTCATGCTAGGTAGATCAACTATGGATGTTATACATTTGTTAAGAGGTTTGATGGAGAAGTATAGAGAAAGTAAGGAGGATTTACATATGATATTTGTTGATTTAGAGAAAGCTTATGATAAAGTTTCAAGAGATGTTCTTTGGAGAGTTCTAGAAAAAGAAATGAGTTAATAATGGTTATATTCAAGCCATTAAGGATATGTATACTAGATTATTACTTGTGTCCAAACACAAGGAGGATTGAAAAAACATTTTCCTATTTCAACTGGATTACATCAAAGATTAGCTTTAAGCCCTTATCTTTTTTGCTTTAGTTATAGATGTTCTTACTAGACATTTACAAGAAGATGTACCTTGGTGTATGCTTTTTGTTGATGAACTTCTTCTTGTTGATAAGACTAGAGAGGGAGTCCAAGAGCAACTTGAATCATGGAGGTCAACCTTAGAGTCTAAAAGTTTTTGTTTAAGTAGATTTAAAATTGAATATATGGAGTGTAATTTTAGTTGTAGAAATTCTAGTGGTAGTGTTGTGATATTGGGTCAAAAAAGAGTGATTGGATATCTAAGCTCTATTGTTCAAAATTATGGTGAAATATAAGGAGATGTTATTAGTAGAATTCAAGTTGGATGGTTGAAGTAGAGGAATGCATTTGGCCTATTGTGTGATAAAAAAGTGCCGCTTAAACTTAAGGGAAAATTATATATGATGGTGGTAAGACCTATAATGATTTATGGTGCAGAATGTTGGCCAATAAAAGAGAAGCATAAGACTAAGTTAAGTGTTGCATAGATGAGGATGCTCAGATGGATGAGTGGCTTTACTCTTAGAGATAAAATGTGAAATGAGTATGTTGGAAAAGTTGGAGTAGCTCCAGGTGGAGATAAGATTAGAGAGAGTCGCCTTAGATGGTTTTGCCACATAAAGCATCAATCATCTGATGACCTAGTTAGGAGAGTAGATGCATTAGATTTGCCTTATGTTAAGAAAGGTAGAGGTAGACCTAAAAGGACTTGGTTTATATGTATAAAAAATGACCTCAGTATACTTGAATTAAATGAGAATTTGGCACATAATATGACACAATGGAGAAGAAGGATTCATGTAGCCAACCCCACATAGTGGGATAAAAGCTTGTTGTTGTTGTTGTTGTATGTATGTATATTTAGTAAATCTCATTGCTTTTTTTATTGTTCCACTAGGACTCTTCCGATATCACTAGATCACAATAGTTTTTAACATCACAATTAGCCAAATTGCAAGTAAACTAAGCATAGAGAAAATCAAAGCAACATAATCTTAAATCCACATCAACTTAAGTAGAAAATATTCAACACAAAGTAATCATAAATTTAGAATATTACATGCTTATACACTTATTACGAAAGAGAGAACAATAAATTCAGAGTATTTCTTGTACAAGATAAATCAAGAGTAAGAAATGAAAGAACTCAAATGTGCTCCTCTAATTTTGACTTGCTTCTACTCTTTGTCATCGTGCAAGCATCTTTTTTTACTGAATCTCTATTTTCTCCAAACACATACACACTAAAGTTCACACACTCACACATCATAAGATACCCACTTCCTAATAGAGAGAGAGAGAGAGAGAGAGAGCGCTCAAATCAAAGAATAATCCCTTTGTAAACTATACCTCATATCTTTTCAAATAACTACCAAAACTGCATTTAGAACTCCCCAAATTAGCTTTAAAACTGCTTCAAAACTGAATATGATGAGACATAGCACTTTAGCATTGGCTTTGTAACACCATGATGCTATGCTCTTTAATTTTTGGCTTCAAATTTTTTGTTCTAAGGCGCCACAAATCTAGCACCACGACGTTGTCTTCTTTATTTCTACACAAATTATTCTTAAGTTCATAGCACCTCGGTGTTGCAAATTTGTCACCACAGTGCTACACTAAATTTCTGCATATTCTTCCTTTCTTCCTTGAATAAGAAATTTACCACTTATAAACACATAAAATTATGAAAAAAATCATAAAGTATATTTTTTACTTAAAAATATATGATATTTTCACTAAATTTTTTCAGTAATCAGTCCCTTTATATTTTAATTGGAACTTATATAAACTATATATACATATATATATATATATATATATATATATATATATATATATATATATATATATATTGGGGGGGGGGGTCCAATTTGCCCTTGTAGTTGTTTGCTTTCATGTTGTGCTTTCCGTCTTTATATCTTAGGCTACAATGGCAACAAAAATTGTCTAAATAATTCTCATCTAAGTTTGATGAGAATATAAAATAGGAAGCACTAATTAGATGTAAATAAATGTTAACTTTATCTTCTTTTTCGATCATATTCTCAACGAGTTATAAAATAATTTTATCAACTCTGTGTCTAGTAATATATAGACAAAATTTTTAAATTAAGTATAGTTTAAAACTTAATTAACAGATTAAGAACTGGTAAAAAAATTTACAGTCACCCAATAAAGGCGTGGCCACACCCTCCGAGGTAGCGTACCGCTTACTTGGCCTATAACGCGATAATTCGACTTGACTTTTATTGAGTTAACGGATTTTCGACAGCAACTGCGAATAATGCACTTCCCGCTCAATTTTTTTAAAAAAATAAAATGTCTTTTTTTTTACGATGTACAGGAAATGCAAACAAATGTAACATGAACTTGTAATACCAGTGAACAAATGATACCAGAAAATATAAATAGATCAAACAACTATAAATGTACTAGTAATCAAACAATACAAAAAATTTCATCCATAAGCCAAAAAAACTCAAGTGATGTGGATAAACTTCTGACGCGGGTCGGGTCGTCATCAAGCCTCCTCAAGCGGCGATCCTCTATAAGGCTCCTCGGCCATCGTACCTGTAAGAAGAAATGGAGATTTATTAGAGTACTGATATAATTGCAGAGACAAAGAAAAACTATGCATATTCAGTTAGGATCTATCTATACACAAACTAAACTTACCACCTACTAGAAGAGTTATGTGGGTATGATGTGATTGATTTACAACTACTACACATGCATTGCTTTGTGATGCTCTCATCCATTGTGTTCTTGTACCTATATGATGGCGACTTTGACCAGGCATCAAGGATGTAGACCCCAGTCTGCGTGGTACTCTGGCCAGGTGTTTTGATCATGTAGCACATGAAAGTTAGAAGAGTATGTCTGCCCTTACATCAACATGGTGTAGTATCTTGACACATAAGCGGATGATTGATTCTCCTATGTTTATGGTATGACTACATGACATGAATTGATCTTCCATGAAATCAACTCTGAAGGAGCGACAATTCCTGTCCAACACTTGCACCTCATTTGTGTTAATATTGACTGGCTGTGGGAAATGTCTAGCCTCCTGCTCAAATTTTCTTAGGACTATTTGAGTTCGTGGAGAGAAGGTGAATTTCTCTGAATCAATTGAACTTACCCTCTTATAGAATAGACTCACGATGTTATAGTAAATTGCTGTTATCAATGCTTGAATTGGTAGTCCCCGTGCACATTTAAGTACACCATTAAAGCATTCTGATGCATTCATGGTCATGCATCACACCATTATGAATCAATGTCCACTTCTCCACATCACATTCTACCAATATGCTTATGGTTTAATTTTTTTTATGTCAGCCATGTTGCGGTTAAATATGTTGATGTCATCGGTGCTACCTGCCAAGTACATTTTTTGCACATAAACTCAACATCCGCAATACCCATTCTCCTCACTACTTTTTTAAAGTTTTTCCTTAGATGTCGCAAGCAATGATGATGTGTGCATAAAAAATACATCGGCATGAACCAACCTTGAATGCTTATCTGAGATTACACATAAATCACCCCTCGATGAAATAATTGGCAGCAGTTATTATAGACACATAATGAACTAGAGCCAGGATTCATTATTCTCAGATTCGACAACTGCAAAAGCAAGGGAAAATAGACCATTATTTGCATCAATACTAATGGGCGTGTGAGCGTGCGATATTTGCCCAAAAGGAACGCGTCCGTCCATCCGAGAACGGTCGACAATATCCCCCCAGATGGTCCAAAAGCCGAATAGTCTCACGAAACATGTATCTCATGACATAATCACTAAATAATGCGCAACCTGAGCATAACGAATCCATAAACAATGCTAGGGAGCGATATGACTCCTCCCAACTACCAAATATTACTCTGATACTCTTACGTCTCGCATCCTAGGCCTTCATGTAAGAGACCTTGATGTTAAATTTTGATTCCACCCTTCCTATTATCTCTTTGGGTTTCAGGTCAATTTGAAATTGCATTACTGGCATTATGAAGTAACTAATAAACTTAGAAGCACATTGGCGATCTCCTAAACCACTGATGGTAGAAATGCATGTGTGCGGCGAACATAAAGTTGATAACCTCAGCCTCCCAACCTCTTGCTATGCATGCATTGACAAGGTCTACTAGGGCTGTGATGTTGCGCACATATAATAGTGAAATTCTTCTAATTGGATATCACGGTAATGAACTGGATATTATTATGAATGGACCAAGCATTCAAGCTCCTTCTTATTTGAGAAACACATACCTTCATATAACTCTAGGAACTTGACATCTGAAAAACACGAGATATCGGATGGACCATCAAACATAATATCCGTATATCTTTGGTTTAGTGCGAGCGTACTCATTAGTGGAATTCATTACATGGATCCACCAAATTTTGGATAGAATGACTCCAAATAAGATCATGACCGATACTGCTGTCGCATTAATTGGCATTACCAAGCAAAGACTCAGCAACAGGATCGCTATCATCAAATACAGTGCTTGATTCACTATCCATCATTTCATACTCATCATCAGGTAGTTGTCTAGATGAACTAGGTTGATCATGCAGTTGTGCTTGAATAGGTGTCTCGGTTCTGCATTTAAACATATATCATCTAGCTAAAAAAATATAAGATCGTACAAAAAAAAACAACAAGTGATGTCGAGATGAAAGCTTACACTATCTCTGCGTGATAGTCTTGCGATTCAGTATTTGTTGGCCAATTGAACTCGTGACCATAATCAGAGTGTACATTCAACGGCATAATATCAGTGTCAGTTTTGGGTGCAGCAGTACATTGTGGTTTTATTTTCACGTAAAGAATCAATGTTTAGCGGGAAGCTTCGTCCAATACAGTACTGCAGACATCATCATCATCAACAGTACAAGCTATGTATCCCATGCCTACAGGAAAATGACATGTAATCTCCACTGTGAAGTTATCAATGTCATAACGCAGAGTCCTGAGCACTTTTAGTTTTAAATCTCCTAAGCTTGTATAACGCGACACTCGCATGGGCCGATTTTTTTCACCATCATAACTTGGAATGAACTGACCATCAACGATCAGTTGCCCGTCATAGAACAGAATTAAGAAAATGAGATCCTGACTCATTCTACTATTAGCTCAGCAACCAATGTTGTAACAAAACCTAACAATACACTCAAAATCCGTTACAAAAATACATATTGTTCACTTAACAATTAAACGCATAAAAAAATGACCTAATTACCTAATCCCAGTATATCGTATACCCTAACCATGATAAATTTTAGGAGAATTATTATTAAAATATGAAAAATTTTCCTCTACATTATTGCTAATTCAAATAAGCAAGGAATCAAAAAAATCAAACTTATAAAATCTAGGATCGACAAATCGAAAACTTTCTGACAATGTCCTTTGGTGGAGCCGGCCAAACTTATGAATGCTAATGGTGGAGCCGGCGAAAGTTACGAATGACAATGGTAGAGGCGTGGCGATGGGCCTCGTCTTGAGGAGAACAGAGGAGGAGGAGCGAGAGCAAAAGGAAACAAAGTTCGGGTCCATTTAGAATCGTTATTAAGCACTTAGGCGTGGCGAACTACCGGTCGCCCAGATAAGTTAGCGGCGGCTAATCTATGAAGCGGTCGTTAAACTAATCTAAAGTAGCGACCGGTCACGCCTCGGATGAGATGGCATGGCCGACTTATCGAGCGATTGTACCTAAAGTTAAATTTTTTTTATGAATGCTTAATCTATTAATTATTAATTAAAATGTACTTAATTTAAAATTTTAGTCTAATATATATATATATAAGAAATTTCTCCCAAGTGCAATACTTAGCTCAATAGGATCAAACTTTCGCTTGTCAAAGATTACCATATTGCTTGACTAATACATGACAATGTGAAGAAGTCAGCATCAAAAAATTCTGAATCACACAATGACATCAGGTCCTCCATCATTTTTCCCTCCTTCAAATGGTAAACTCAACTACTACTTCCTCTTTGGTGTAAGACTAGTTTCCATTGTATTCCTCATCACTAATGCTATTGTAGTAGGTTGCTAGACTTGCTTGGCATCAATTCCTCTTAGCTCGTGGCTTGCTCAATCACAATCAGAATGATGAGGAAATTTGGCTTTGGAATCAAGCGTTCAAGTTTCATAAGTAGGAGGTTGGGTTGGAGAGAGGAAGAGAAAAAATAAGTTTTGCCAGAGTGCGTGATTTGTTTATGGCTGTTTAATGAAGGAGAAGAGGTTAGATAGTTGCCGCTATGTAGGCACCTACTTCATATGGCAACATTTAATTATTATTATTTTATGCATTTGCTCATTACAATATTGTTTTGTCAAAAATTAAAATTGCATTTTTAATTATCAAAATTCATGCAAAGATTGATTTGTTCTATGCAAATCTAAATGAATCATTACATGTGATTAATCTATTTTGTGCAAAATTGGCTAAACCAAATTACTAGTTATTTATTTTATTTTCAATACAAAAAATTTCATTAAACTTTTCAAAAATTTATTGCTTGTATTTAATCTCTAATTATTAGTATATACATTTATATGAATTATCTTTCAAATGAAACTAAAATTAAAAACTAATTGTTGGGAGTTATGTGATTGTTAATTTTTATTATATTTTTAATTTAATTCATTTTAATTGAGAATTACTGGTCATATATTTGTACATAAATATCCATATATGTTAATATAAGTATTATTCAACATTACTTTTCAAAAATAATTCAATACCATTTCCTCCCTTGTTTGGCTGAAATTCCCCATATTAATTCCAAGTTTTATTATTTTAATTCCCTCCAAGTTCCAAATCCTTTCCTAATTTTCTCTTGGAAGTCTGTTCTTAATGCATTTAAATCACATAATCAGCTTCCCATTATTGATTTCATCGGATTTCTTTTAAAATTTGCTGAAATTATAAGTGTTTATATAAATAAAATTTTGTGTGCTGAAATTCAAATTAACCTAACTATATTTGAAGTAATCTTGATAATTCATTGCATTTTGACACTTGATTTTTGCTGAAATAAATTCATATTCTTGCTAGAATTAAATTCATTTTTCTGAAATAATTCAGTTGCATTTAAAGAGAGATAGTTTTAGTGGAGAAAATAGAAAAATCTTTCATTGCATTATTGAAAAATGAACATAATCATCTTCAAATTAATTTTTGTGATTGCTGAAATTTAATTTCAAGCATTACAAAAGTTTGATTATATATTCAGAAAATGCATTTATATTGATTGATCATTTACATAAAAGCATATCTATTGCAAGTATCATTTTTAAAAAATTAGTTTGTCATTTCATATAAAGTTTGGTCAGCTATTTATTTATCAAAATGTTAGAATTTTTTGGTGATTATAAGTGATCAATTGTGTGTTATAAGATCACTATTTATGTGGGTAGTTGCTATAAGTTTAATTTTATTTTTGTCAAAATCATAAATTGTTGCTATTTTTTTCTTTGGTTTAAAATTTATTGTTGGGTTTATACTCACCCTATTATAAGAGACTACACATTATTGTTGAGATTGTACTCGCTCACTTGTAGGAGATTACGATGTTGTAATTACTTTTTGGGTAGTGGAATCCTAATCAAGGTGTATAAGCATGGACCTAAGTCATTTTAAGGTTTAGAAGAACCTAAGTAAAAATTACTTACATGCCATCTCTTTTATTTTTCTGCAATTCTATATGATTGCTCTGTAAAATTTAAAATAATCTTGTCTAATTAAAAATTTTTTATCAAACATAAAGTTAAAAGAGTTTAATTTATAAAATTTTTAAGGAACAATCCACCCTCCTTCTTGAGAGCTATAGTCACTCCACAAATTATTTTATTTATTATGAAGTACTTAAAAATTGTTATAATATGTGAATTACCATATATTTAGTATTGTAGGGAATGGAATGTTTATGCCAATTGGCTTGCAAAATTTGTTGTTAATTATAGAGTACCTATGGAATTTAGTACTAATTATTATCTCATGAGTTTAAAAGGCTCACAGCTTGGATAAAATGGTCTATCCTTGCCTAAGATATGACTAATTGATGTATTTTTATTCAAATGTTATTTGTTGGTATTTTCATTTTTCTTACTTATATATATATATATATATATATATATATATATATATATATAAGGTTGTCAGAATTGTCTACATAGCATGAGAGCTCATGTTGCAATTTTAAGCCAATATACTTAGTCTTTATTTTTATTTTTTAATCATAGGATCTCACACTATCCATGTTATCTAAATTGAGTTCTATTTGTTTAAGAATAGACGATTTTACCTTTGTTAGATCCAACATGATCCCAGCTGCATTATGTGTTTATTTATGGTTGGTGGTTGGCTTTTACAATATTTAAATTACAAGAGAGGTAAAAAAAAGTCTGAAATATGTCTCTTGAACTCTTATTTATAAGATTAGGGGGCTATAAAAATGGTTATACCATTAATAATAAACAATAAAAAGACAAGTACATTTTTGGTGGACTACTCTAGTATAAACACATGTACAATGGCTGGGTATGATGATGAAGGTTGTGTTCTATATATGGCCTTCTATATTAGATGTGTCATTATATCTTAAGCAAGAGGCAAGTGTCTGGAATGAATTTTAGCCATGTTACACCTTAAGCAAGTGGCTAGTGAGTTTCTCAATCTTGTATCTCTAAAGAATGGTTCTGGCTAGTTTGCTTGGTGAGTTATGCTAAGAGTTCTTCTAGTGAGGTGATGAGTTCCTTGTTAAAGTTGCACCTTGATGGCTTGATCTCTTGGCTGCCATATGAGTTATGACTTAGTTCATCCTAAGCATGCTCTATAGTGGGCTTAATGTCCAAAGTATACTTTGAATATACAAAACCCATATTTACTAGTAAAAATTTTTGGACAAAATAGTTATCCAACCCTTTATCGTTATTGTAATGGGTCTAACAATTTGAATAAAAATGATGAACCATAAAATTATGATCGGATTGTCAACATATTCTCATCTATGTTTTTCATATATATGCCCAAATTTCAACCATAAGTTTTGAGCACATTTAAAGACCTTAAATAAAGAATATTTTTATGTATTAAGTCTGTGATGTAATTAATCATAAGTGGTTATTCCCTTGAAAAAAATTCTCGCCTTCTAAATCTATTATGAATCCAAAATGGTTTAACTTGTATAAAATGTACATTTTAAGAAAAGTAAAATAGGAAACATTAAAATCATATACTATTATATACCCCATCTTGAACTCCAAAAATGATAAAGGGGACATCACATGAGCTTTCGCATAAAATGCAATCAAACATATGAATTAGTAAACAATTTGATCAATTGAAAACCTAAATTAATTTTCCTAATTTTTTATTACTCATAATTTCATTTTGTTAATTTAAGGTGCCATGTGATATTTTATTTGTGGCTTTATGCTTTAAAAAAATAATTTAAAGAATATAATATTAAAATTACCAATTTATCAGTGGGTTGACACCAGGCCTTACTTTTGAATCCTATTAGAAGTAAGGGGAAGAGAGAAAGATATCAAGAATATGTCCATTCTATGTCAATGAGAACAAAATAATACAGCAATAATAAAATACAAGAGCTCTAAGTATATCCTAGCCTCAAAAATCCTTGAACCTTAGAAAAACAAAAGGTCCTTGATATGCCTCTACACTTGTTGTTTATATGGTTAGAAGACTAAATAAAATGTTACAAGAAACTAATACAATAATAAAAAGAAAACATGCAGAATATAGGGACTAATTAGATGTTAACATGTGTGTAATAGTTTGGTGTATCTAGGGTATGATCTTTGGATGATGTGGCCTCTCATATGAATAAACTCACTTGGCCTTGATTGTGGGGCAAGTTAGTTATTCAAGTCTTTTTCGAGTTTATGACATGGGCAAGAAAGATTTCAAAGGTAATGAGATAAGACAAAGAAGAAGACATTCTTAGAGATTTTATCCTAAGTTTTTTCCTCTTTATTTTTTATTTCTTTAATGTTTCATGTCTAAATTTTATTTTATTTCATCATGAACTAAACTCTCCTACTGGGGTTAGGTTGTAACCACTTGTGTTAGTTTTGATTTTAATAAAATTTGAAGTTTTATTTTCTTTTACTACTACATATTTTGTTCTAAGATTTCATGCATATTGATTGATTAGCCAACCATTAATATTTTAAAAAGTTTGTTTGAAATTTAGAAGTAGAGAATTGGCTCATGAATAAAAAGCCATGATAATGGATTATAAGTTAGAAATAACTTCAATGACATTATGTAATTGTGGTCTTTATTTTTGGATGTATGGGGGGACACCACGTAGATCGTAGGGGGTACATATTGAAGTGATCTGGTATGATATTTTGGTATGATGTACAATCTCAAAAGATAGAGGCATTACCCTTCAATGGACATATTCACCTAATAAGGACTCCTAAGGCATCATGGGTCTTCGAATATACTAGAAATTTTTTCTCTACTTTACATGGATGATTAAACTAGGGTTTATATTAAACTAGGTTCTTAAGTTTCCTATGGAGGCAAGCCTCCATAGTTAATTACATCCTAGGGAATGAAATTCCCTAAGATACTCTCGATTAAAGTAGACAATTATCATCTCCAAAGATTTCAAGGTTAGACTATCAAAGGATTGGTTATGTTTAGAAAATCAAGTGGGAAAGCTCATGGAGAAGACTTATTTTTGGAATCCAAAGGGAGGGAGTAGGAAATTCTCATAATACTAAGAAGCCCAGTGAGCATTCCAATCTATCCTATGATTGGTCTTTAAATATTTAAAATTGAAGAGAATTATATATTCGAGTTGAATTTTATTAGATTTCTAAGGCTTATAATCCATCAACATAAGGTTATAACAATGCCTAAGAGGTGACGATTTATGCTTGTAGCCCAAATGAAACAACAACCTTGAATCCTAAATCTATGGAGCTTTAGCACGAGCTAAAGCACAATCTAAATCTAAGTGATTGGTGAACATAATGGTTTATCTCCATAAGAAAAAATAAACTCGTCCGACTTCTGGACTTACAACCACCTGGAGTGGTTGCCAGCTAACTCCTCCAACAATTTAAAATCATGTAGCCCAGTCTTATGAATTGAAAGAAAGCTAGGGTAGTTATTTAATTAGAAAGAGACTAAAGTCTTAAACCCACTCTCTAAGAGACAAGAGCATAAGTGGTATGAGTAATGACTTAATCTATTGTAAAATCTTTTTAAATTTTATTTCATTTTGGACACATCATTTAGACAAAGGTTTTAGGATTCTTATATGCATAAATACATGATGAAGTAGATTATTGGCCAAATCAAAAGAGAAAGAGGGAGAAGCTCTATGAGCAGGGGTTGCTCTCATGGGTCAAGTGGTCTCTATGTGTGTAAGGACGGAGGCCCTCATTTTGCAAGAGTGATTCAAGATGATATGCATGATGTGAGATATACAACCATATAGCTAAGGGGTTGATAAATCTTTTAGTTATATTGAATATAGCTTAAGCTTTATGGTGATATTATGAGTTGTTTAAAATTTAATTATGAGTGATTAGTTGGGGTAGAAAAAGTAATTTTTTCTAAGAGCCTAATCACATCCAGGCCACACATTAAAGCATTAATCATAAGAAACTATGAAGAGCATGCCATTTCTAATATGCAAAATAAACCTAACATCAAATAATTTTTATTAACTAGCACAAAAGAATAAGAGGCTGGTGTGGTTGGATCAACAAAAAGAAAAGAAAAAAATATGATGAGCTCTACCCTTATACAACCGGAATATGAAAGAATAATTACAATTTTATTAAATGTTATGGGGGCCTTCACTCATCATTCTTCATTCTTCTATTTCCTTGATTTGATCCTACCTTGTTTGATTTGGATATGCTTGCTTTAAAGGCATCACAGGGCGCAGGGCATCTCAGGACAAACCCTTCTGGCCACTGATCATCCTAATCTCCCATAGCACTAACCCTAATTCATAATGTGAAATTACATTGAAAATAGGAAAAGTAAATCTAACTATACTTGTAAAATAAGTGTTAACTAAACACATATACCCTCCCATATAGTTATATTTATAATTTAGACTTAGCACCCTACACATGGGTAACCAAGCCAACCTATTCTAACCTGGATTATGCTTAGGGGCTTAAGCAACATATAAAATAGAGAATTTATATTTATTTTTAAGCATCCCTTTAAGTACAATCCCCTGTAAAAAATATTATTAGGCTAATATTGGCCTACCATCCAGTCTACGAAGAATATACCCTAACATCCAGTCTAAAATAATGCATCATAAAATAAAATATACATCACATCATGCACCATCCTAACTTAGGACTAGAAGTGGTGACTTAATTCTAATATGTGTGTTAAGACTTGTGTGGTATGTCTTGTAAGCATTAGAGTTATAGTTTTCTAGGTATGAAAAGATTTAATTTAGCATGAAAGGTAGGTTTCACTTCAAGTGGTTTAATGGATTTGAGAATTTTAATTTGTATTTTTTTTTCTGTTTCATATGATCCATATTTAGCAACTAAGTGTTATAAAGAGAAGAAAGAGGATTGCCCTCTTTCATCCCCACCTTAAGCCACTTTTTAAAACATGTTAATTTGACTTAATTCTCTTTAGTGAATGGCTTATTATATATTTTTAATTAATCCTAAGTTTATGTTGACTTTAAATGACTTTATTCAATGTGAAAGACTTTTTAAGATTAATTTAGTCGAATTACTATCACATGATATATATTAAATCATTCCTTTCTATCACATATAATATGCATATGATTTAACTTTAAGTGTATCTATACATGCAACACATTTTAGCATACTTATATGATGGAATTATTTAGTCGAATTACTATGACTAGAAGTGGTGACTTATTTCTAAGATGTATTTAAAGTTTATATTTTTATTTTTGATTGAATTATTTAATTATATTAATTTAAAGCTTTATATAAATTATTATACAAAAATACATAGGGATGAGATTAAATGGGTACGTGCCATTGTTAACCAGGAAAATGAGGTAATAAAATGACCTCCTTGGGGCTAACTAAAGCCTCATGTTCTCGGGATATCCAAGCTATATACCCATTTTCATTCAAACATATGTAAATTTGCATACATGAATATAAGAAAGAGAGCTCCAAATCACATGATCAATTAATTTAATAACTTAAACAATTATGGATGCATGTATTTTTTTTTCTTTAGTAGAAAAAAGGAATTCTCATTCTTTAGCCACACATACATACACATGTAAAGGAAATTGAGCAAGTACGTGCCTTTGTTAACCGAGGAAATAATCAAATGACCTCCTTGGGGCTAGCTAAAGCCTCATTTTGGGATGTCTAGATTATAGAATTTGCTATCTCACTACACTGAATATATGCAAGTAAAGAAGAAGAAAATCAAAAATTATATTTTTATTTGATTAAAACATATATATATATAAATATATATATATATAAAATATATATATATATATATATATATATATATATATATATATATATATATATATATATATATATATATATATATATATATATATATATATGAAATAAAGTTTCATTCAAATTCTAATGTAGAAACACATATAAATGAAATCAAATAAGTACATGTCATTCTTAACCAGGGAAGTGAGGTAATCAAATGACCTCCTTGGGGCTAGCAAAAGCCTCATATTTCTGAGATGTCTAGACTATATACTTATTAACATTCAAATACATGTAAAACTACATATGAATTAAGGAAAAGAAAGCTTTACTTCACATATCCAAGCTATAGGCACATGTAAACCTATATGTATTCATAACTACTATCATCATAATCAATGTAATTGATTCATAAACTTTGGAAAATAATTTAAATTTATTAGTGATAATAGCCACACATATTATAAATTAATCCAACACATGCAAGCTCTAATAAACGAAAACCATTTGATTTAATTAACTTTGAAAAGATGAATGCATGATTTCAAATGTAATATTGATTTAAGAAGATTGGAAAGGAATAAATAAATATAAACACATGATTTCATTCAATTAAAATAATTCCTAAGGACAATCATATCAAATAAAACTATTTAAAGCAAACTAAAGCTTCTTTAATGCCACTTTTAATTTCATGTTTTGATTTTGATTTAAGGGTATGAGAAAAGGTTTGCTGGTCCTAACCCATTCCCATGTTTGTTAATTTATTTGGTTTAATGAAATTTGATTAGGTTAATTTTATGGGTTAATTAAGTTGTAATATGCATTAAAACCATTAATTGACCCTTTCCTATGTTACCTTAACATAATTACCCAAATAATTATGAGCCAATATGATATGCACATGCATTGAAAATTAAATTAGCAATGATCCTAAGAAATGAAAGGGCCTAATATAATTGGCTCATGATTAATGATTAATTGAGCTAAGGAACGTAATTAACTATTATTATGATTTTCTCACACATGTGGGTTAAACATAATTTCCTTAAGATCTTTTTAGGTTATTGAACACCTAAAGGTCTAGCCAAGATTTACTTAATTAAAATTTGCTATGATTATGATTTCAATTTAACTAAAGTATTTTAATTAATTAATTAAGTTTTGATTGATTTAATTAATGAAATGAACTTAAGGAAATAGATTAAGAGGAGATGACCTTATCCCATGGGTTCATTCCTTTGTTGAACAATGATTAACCACTTAATTAATTGATTTTTTACTAATCATGGGATTAATTAATGGTTAATTAACTTAAGAGAGTAATTTTAGGTTAATTAGTCAATTTTCCTAATTAATTAAGTAATAAATTCCAAAAAAAATATGAGAGGCAGAGGTCATCCCATTAAATTAACCTACAAAGTTTGGAGTTAATTAATATTCCAAATTAATTAAGAACATTTTTAATAAATTCTCCTCTAAAATACCTTTAAAATGAGTATTTATTTATATTTTTTCAATTCTTCTATAATTAGTTATGATTTTTATAAATTTCAGCCATTAAAACACATTAATTAGGCTGAATTAACCCTTAATCCTGTTGGCGCCACGTGACACGCTGACGAGGTGTGCTTTCCATGTGGCATCATGGGATTGGTTATTAAAAATAATCTTAGTCAGTGCTTACATGGCGACGGTGAAATGTGCTTTCCCATGCACCATCCGATCTAAGATTAGATGGCCACAATTAATCCCGCGGCTTAATAGGATTAAATTGGATCTAATCATGACTGTCCATTCTAATCATGCAAAACGGATGGTGCGTGATCTATTGCCTCAAGAGCGAGGGAGAACAAAGTTCGTCCACCATTGCTCATGTGATCTAAGCTCACTCGAGCTCGAATCGACTCCAAATGAATCCCACACCTTTGTGCAAAGGACCCAAGGAGATCCAATAGCTAAGATCACATGGCCTGAACATTTTCTTCAAAAAGCTTCAACTCATTTTTCACCAAAGGTCAATTTTAATGGAATACCTCATCGGAGCTCAAGACCGATGGTGCAAGCGATTGAGGAAGCTTTGTCTAGTGGAGACGAAGCCCTACTGATCGGCACGAGCTTTAATTTGATGTAGTTTGCTTGGAAGACCATGAATCGAAGCTTGGGAGATCGTTTGATGAAATACACCCTTATCATAGGGATGATTCATTCTTGCTCGATTAGCTCCAGAGATGGTGTGTACAAAGTTAATTGCACTTTGGTTACGGTTTGAGCAAATGGGAATCAAGGGGATAATGCCCTATTTTGGCTTGAAGGAAACTAAGAATAGGGAGACTAGGGAAGTCTTGGGAACTCTGGGAAGAGGCTTTGGCTGCTTGTCATAAGGTTCTCTAGCTCTAAGGGAGTGCAAGTGATCATTTGGAGTTACAATGAGGAGGGTATACCCCTCCTTCTCTTGATCGAATGGCTCAGCTTGATTTGGGTTATTGTGTTCGCCCGACCATCTCAGGGTGTCATGGGTGGCAAGGAGGGGATGAGTTTGCTCGGTTTGGTTGGGTGAAGGTGTGGAGGTGGATGCTAAGGAGGGTAGTGGGTATCCTTGGTGTTTCAAGTGCACCAATGGGAGAGGTGAGGTAATTTCACCTCACCTTGGATCATGTCTAACCTAACCACCCTTGGGTCAGGTTGGACAGTACTCTAAGTGCCCATGTTGACCAATAAGAGGATGCCAAGTGGCCAAGGAAGAGAAATGATAATTTATATTGGGTGATTTTCTCATGTGATAACCTTGACCCAAGGGTAGAATGGTTATTTAGCATTGGATTTAATTTGGACATATTTGGAATGAGCCAAAGGTGGGTTGGGCCAAATTTCAAGTCATTTGGAGTTGATTTGGTTCAATTTGGCTCAATTTGACCCATTTAAGTCAAATTGGGTCAAATCAAGTTAGGTTGATCAATTGGTCAAATTAGGTCAAACCAAGGGTTGGGTCAAGTTCATATGATCAATTGGAGTATATCAGTGTCATTAGTTTTATTTTATTTGGCTTAGATTTGATTTTTGGCTCATTTGACTTCATTTGGGTCAAATGGGTCAGGTTGACCAATTTTACCCAATTAGAAAAATTAGCTTGGGTCATGGCTTGATTTGGGTTTAGTTGATCATTTGAAATCTGTTGTAGGCTTTGGTTGAGTTTATTTTGAATTTGATTGGGTTTTAGGTTGGTTTGACCCTTTAGGTCAAGTTAGGTTCAATAGGTCATTTGGGTCTAGTTGGTCAATTTGGCTCAATTGAGGCTTTATTCAAGTTCAACAATCAATTTGAAATGAACTTGAGCCATTAGTTGCAATAAATTTAGATTGTAATAAAATTTGACCCATTTTTGGCCATGTAAGTCAAATTGAATCAACTTGGGTCAAGAGGGCCAATTAGGTTAGGTTTGACTCAATTGAAGATCAAGTCATGTTCAAATGTTAGTTTTGCATGGGTATGGGTCATTGGCTTTAATTAATTTGGCTTAGATTACAATTTGGCTAGTTTAGGTTCATATGGGTTAGGAAGGTTAACTTGGTCAAAGGACCAAGTTGACTTGGTTTGACCCAATTTATGATAATTGATTAACCTATGGTGATCAACAATCATGATGGGAGGTTTTGATGGGCTTGGTTCAATCTAATTTGGGTAGGATTGGAACTTGGCTCAAATAGGTTAAATTGGCCACTTTGGGTCAAGTGAACCAATTGGGTTTAGTTGGCTTGATTTTGGGTTTAGTTTGATTTAGTTGAGTTTATATATGGATTTTGGATTGATATATAAATTTAATTGCAATTGATTTGGGTTCGGATGAGTTTTGGTTCATTTGGCTATTTTAAGTCAAAAAGGGCTAAGTTGGGTTTAACTTGGATTAGTTTTGGTTTGCCTTGATGATTGTAGATTCATTTATATTTGTGAATATGATTGAAGGAATGATTGATTTATGAGAAAATCAATTGACTTTGGGTTTGAATTGAGTTGATTTTGGCTAAGTCCATAGAGTCGGGTCATCTGGCTTAGGTTTGGATTTTGATTTACTTTGATTTAGTTTTGATGATTTAAATGTATATTTCATTTATATTTCTGAAGATTATTGAAGATATTATTGATTCATGAGAAAATAAATTGAGTTTTAAGTGATTTGAGTTAAGATTTGGCAAAGCTCATGAAGGTATGTCATAGGGCTTAGATTTGGATCTTGATTTAATTTAATTTAGTTTGATTTAGTTTTGATCATTTGAATAAAGATTTGATTTATATTTAGAAAGATGATTGAATATATAAATTGATTATGAGAAAATCAATTTATTTTGGATTGATTTGAATTTGGCTAAGGCAAAGTCCATAAGATAAAATCATAGTGCTTAGGTTGATTTTGAGTTTGGATTTGATCATGAGCTTCAATCATTTGGCTAGGAATTTGGATTTGGAGTTGGATTTGGGATTTAAATTGAATTTAAGGTTCGGTTATGGCTTACAAAGGTGAACATGGATTGATTTTAGGCTATAGGGTAGGTGGATTTCTCTAAGTCCTAAGGCATAGCCTAATCCCATGATTAACCCTTCTAAATATCTAGGCTTAGGTTAAGTGTTCACCTAAGGGATAGAAGTGTCTTATGACTAAGGAAGTTGTTGACCTCACTTTTGGAGTGATTTTTCAACTTCCTCATCATAGATCTATAACTCTTATAGACCTAGAGTTTTGGTCTTAAGACACTTCTAGTGATTGGGTGAACACTTAGTAATCTAATGAAGTTAATCATATGAATAGGTTATGCCTTGGGACTTGAAAACTTGTGTCCCAATCCATGTTCCTCAAATCAAACCTAAATCCAACTCAAATACTGGATCCAAATTCCAAACCAAATGATTGAAACCCATAATCAACCCCAAGATCAACATTCTTCCTAAGCCCTTTGATTTCATCTTATGGACTTAGCCTCAACCAAATTCAAATCAATCCCAATTTATTCAATTTTCTCAAAGACCAATTCAATCTATCAATCATTTATCAATTCCCAATTCAAACCTAATCCCAAATGATTCAATCCTCAAATCAAATCCAAGTCCAAATTTCCTTCTTCAGAACTATGGACCTACCTCCACAAGCTTAGCCAAATCTCATACAAATTAACCCAAAAATAAATTAGTTTCTTTATAAACCAATTACTCCTTCATTTATAGTCATAAATGTAAATGAAGCCCACCCTCTAATGACCAAAAATAAATCAAACTAAATCAATTCCCTACTTAAGCCCTTTTGACCTACACCTTTAAGCTTGGTCAAATTTGCTTCCAAATCACTCCAAACTCAAGTGATTTTATCATGACTCATTTATATCTTCATTTATACCCCCAAATATAAATGAAATATAAATCAAAATATCCAAGATCATATCCAAAATTAAACCAAAACTCAATTCAAGCCTTTTTACCTAATTTCTTGGACTTGGCTAAATCCTACCCAAATCAAGCCAAAACTATTAGATTTTCTCATGAATCAATCATTCCTTCAATCATCTACCCACATATAAATATAAACTACAATTATCAAATCAAACTCAAGTCAAGCCCAAGTTAGCATTTTTTACTTGAAAACTTTAAATGAGCCAAAAATCCATTAGCCTCCAAATTGATTGTAGTTAGATTTATATTTCAATCCTAAGCTCATATATGAGTTCAACTAAACTTGAATCAAATCAAAACCAAACCAATTGTCCCATTTAAGTCCACTTGACCCAAAGTGAGCCAAAATTCACCATATACCAAATTGATTGAAACCATTGATCCAAACCTCATATCATATTGAATCACCAAAGCCATAATCAACCCAATTGATCAATCAATCCTTGACTCAACTAGCCCAAATTGACCTAAAAGGTCAAATTGGCAAAAAATTCACCATATACCAAATTGATTGCAACCAATGGCTCAAATTCATTCCAAATCAATTATTGAACCTGACCAAAGCCTTAATCAAGCCAAATTTGATCAATTGGACAACTTGACCCAACCTAGCCCAAATTGACCCAAAAGGTAAAATTGGCCAAAATTTAAATTAAACCTTAATTGATTATAACCAATGGCTCAAGTTCATTCCAAATCAATTATTGACCTTGACGAAAGCCATAATCAAGCCCAATTTGACCCATTGGTCAACTTAACCCAACCTAACCCAAATTGTCCTAAAAGGACAAATTAGCCAAAATCCAAAGTAAATCCAAATCAAATCAAACCAAAGTCTACAATCATTTTCAATTAACTATTTAAACATTAACCAACACTTAACCCAAACCAATTTGGTCAAATTAGTCAAATCAGTCAACTTGACCCATTTGACCCATTTGATTTCAAATGAGCCAAAATCAAATCTAAGCCAAACCAACCCAAATCATTTGAATCAAAACTCTCCAAATCATCATTTAAACCTAACCCAAGCCTTGGTTTGACCCAATTTGACCAATTGGTCAACCCAACCCAACATGAACCCATTTTGACCAAATGAAGACAAATCGCTCAAAACCAACCCATGGGACTTTGGTGGCTGACCAAACCAGACCCAAATTGACCCTAGGTCAGCCCAAAGTCTGCCCATAAGCCAAGTGGGTGCCATCTAAGGATTTATCCATTGGACAAACCTCTTTGCATTAGATTCCTTCCCCATTTGGAAAAGTACACTCCGATCACTTGGGTAGCCATCCAATTGCCAAATGAAGCCTTCCTAGCCCACCCAAAGCACACTAGGACTTGCCATGAACTAAAGGGAGGTGGGTTAACTCACCTCCCATGCAAACCGAGCACCCTATGGAAAAGAAAACAAGATCCCCCATATCAAACCTTGAGCCACCTCCCAAGCCTTCCCCTAGTTCTAGCGAGCCACGTGGACTTGATGGAGACAATTGATGGTTACGGTCGGGTAAAAGAAAATGGGAAATCATGTCCATCAGTTGACCACATTTTAGAATGAGCTCTCAACCCTCCATCTTAGATGGACTCTTAGACTTTAAGAGTTCCTTAGTCTACACATCTATTGATTAGATGGACACTCAACCTAGCCCTAGAGATTTAGAAGAGTTATCCATAGGAATAGGTCATACCTTAGGAATGTTATGAAAATTTGCCTACCCTTAGCTTGAACCACTCCTCACTTTCCTTCCCTCAAGTCAAACCCTAAATCAATATTATTTGATTTTCTCCAAACCCAAATCAATGCCACATGATTAAATTCCATGATTGAAATCAATGATTGAAACATGAATGAAATTCCTAACTCCAAAAAATTCTTGAGCCCTTTAAATTCCCTCTTAAAAGACTTAGCCTAAATCATGATCAAATCAATTCAAACTCATGAGATTTTCTCATAATTCATTTATATTCTCATTTATATTTATATATATAAATGAAATATAAATTCAAACTAATCAAACTAAACTCAAAATTTAAAATCAATTCCTAAAATGTCTTAAGTCCTTTAAATTTTCCTCTTAAAAGACTTAGCCTAAATCATGATCAAATCAATTCAAACTCATGAGATTTTCTCATAATTCATTAATATTCTCATTTATATTCACATAGATAAATGAAATATAAATTCAAACCAATCAAACTAAACTCAAAATTCAAAATTAATTCATGAAATTTCCTAAGTCCTAACTTTTCCTTCATGGACTTAGACTAAATCATGTCTAAATCAATTCAAATTCACGGGATTTTCTCATAACTCATTCATATTATCATTTATATTCATATATATATAAATGAAATATAAATATAAATCAAACAAATCAAATCCAAAAAAATTAAATTCTAAATTTAAAATCCTTCTTAAGTCCTTAATTCTTAAGGACTTAGCTAAATCATGTTCAATCAATTCAAATTGGATTTTCTCATAACTCATTTATATTCTCATTTATATTCATATATATGAATCAAGTATAAATATAAATCAATCAAACTAAATTCAAAAATTTAAATCCCTTCTCCAAAATTTCTTAAGTCCTTTAAATTCCCTCTTAAAGACTCAGCCTAGATCATGATCAAACCACTTCAAATCCTTGAAATTTTTTCATGACCCATTTATATTCTCATTTATATTCATATATAAATGAAATATAAAACAATCAAAACCACTCCCAAAAATCAAACTCAAATCCACTCAAAATCCAACCTAAGCCTTTCAAGTCAAAATCTTTAACTTAGCCAAATCAACTTCAAATCAAGCCAAACTATTTATTTTCCTTCATGATTCAATCAACCCTACAATCATGCACCCAAATATAAATACAAACTTCAATCTCTTAACCAAAATCCAATTCAAAAATCAAACCCCAAATTCATTCATGTTCTTCCTTTGAATATGAAATTGTCAAATGAATCAAAATTCATTTGACTTTAAACCACTTGCAAATGGATTTATATTTCAATCATAAGTCCATATACAAGTTTAATCAAACTCAAATCAAGCTTTAACTAAGCCATTTGACCCACTTAAGCTCACTTGGCCTAAAGTGACATAAAGCACTCTTATGAGCCAAATTCTAATCCTAACCAAATTGGATTGAATTAAACTCACCTATACCTCTCATCGTCATGAGATGATCAATCACCCAAATTGAGTCAAACAAATTCAAACCTAAGGGTTGACCAAGTCAACACTTAGCCAAAATGAAATCTAACATAGCCAAAATTCACTATAGGCCAAATTGATTGAAACCATTGACTTAAGTTCATTCATGAACTAGTTTGAACTTGACCAAGTCAATATTTGAGCCTAACCTAGCCTAATTGGAAACTTGACCCATGTTGACCCAACTTGACCTAAAAAGTCAAAATATGTCAAAACTTGATCTAAGCCAAATTGATTGAAACCAATGGGTCAAGTTCATTCCAAATCACTTGTTGAACTTGACTAAAGCCTCAATTGGCCAACTAGACCTAACCTACCCCAATTGACCTTGAACCCAACTTGACCTAAAGGGTCATATTGAGCCAAATTCAAACTTAACCAAAATTGATTAGAAACAAAGATACCAATCCACTTCATATGACTAACCAAACCTAAACCTACCTATTACCTAGCTCAAATAGGTCAAATGGGTCAAATTGGTCAACTTGACCCATTTGACCTAAATGAAATCATATGAGCCAAACTCAAAACTAAACCAAAGCTACCAAAACATTTCAAATGGTCATATGAACTTGACCCAACCCTTGGTTTGACCTAATTTGACCAATTGGTCAACTTGACCCAAGTTGACCCATTTTGACCTAAATGGGTCAACATGAGCCAAACCATACCAAATGAACTCCAAATCCAATGAAACTTCCAAACCTATTTTCTCAACATACCCAACATATTCAAATTCAAAAATCAGCCAAATGACCATTCTACCCCTAGGCCATAGAACAAATTTTGGTCAAATCCATTGGGAATTTTGTCAAGCCCTCTTCATATCTACTTGATGCCTTTCTAATAGGTCATGTAGACCCTATGGAGGATGGTACACCCAACCTAATTTTTTTGGGTCAGCCCAAATTGACTCAAGGCAAAAACCGAGCACATGGCTCAAATTGTCCATATGGAAAACTTCCCTCCACTTATTTTGAAGCACATGGGAGGTTACCACTCCACTCTATAGCCCAAATTGACCATGTGCAAACTTCTAACACCTCAAACAGGCCTTTTAATCTTGGTAATTGGATCAAAATGGCAAACCATGCTTTGGTCATCCAATTGGCATAGGGGGACATATACTCCCCCTAATTCACTTCAATTCCACCCTCCTCACTATCGATTGACTAAAGGAGAGTCATAGGAAGCATTCTTGAGTGATCCTAAGCTCTCTAGAGTGAATTGAAAATTTCCATTCTCGGTTTTCCCTTAAGCAAAAATAGGGTACCTCAATTGATTGGCAAATTTCTTCTACACTCAAAATCCACCAAATTCTCTTTACACACTCCACTAGAGGGCTGTCGAGCTTAAGCTCTCTCTCAAGTTCAAAGGCAAGGGGAGGTCTAATTCCATCAAAGTCAAGGAGTTAAGGAGGGATTGGTCCATAGCATTCTACTCAACCATGAGCTAATACTTTCAAATGCCTCAATCATTAAGCTCCTAAGGAATCGAGTGCGTGATCACCTCCATGAGGTTAGGCATTTTTGATCACTAAACTTGGTGTTGGTCCTTGAAAGAAATTTTAATGGCATGATATTTTGACCATGGATAGGCTTGCCATTGGGGTTAGATGGTGTGTGCAAGATTTTCCAATAAGCTCGATCGAGCTCGGATCTTCTAAAGTGGATGATCTCCATTATTCCTGGGGAAGAATAGATGATCTCGCCATCCATCCGCATTTTGGATGGACATGAGATTAAACATTTTAAATCCTATTTCACCTTTTAAAGCGGGTTATAGTCATTCGATCCTTAATATGGATATCAAACCACTTGCCTTGCTGATGTGATGATGTGTTTAAGTGGTTGCTTTACAGTGTAAAGTTTGACTCGCCTTCCGATGTCATGTGGAAATTAAGGGATTAACTAGGTTTTAAATAATTTTAATTAACCCTCTAAATTTCAAATATTCATATCTCTCTAAAGAAAAATAAAAAAAATATGAGGTAAATTGCCACTGAAAGATAATTCAATCTAGAATATTCTAAAATTAGTTTTAATGGATTTTGAATTGTATCTTTTCTGATTTTGAGTTTTATTGGGAATTTTAAATTACTAATTACTCCGTAATTAATCCATTAATTAATCTCAAACTTCTTGGGTATATTTTGAGGGATGACTTATGCCTCCCCTAATTTTCTTGGGATTTATTGGTGGCTTAATTGGGGGAATTGCTAATTCATTTCCTAATTACCCACTTTATGTAATTAAAGATAATTAAGAGTTTGATTAGTATTTTAATCCCTTATTGAAGTTGATTAAGGTTTGATCCAGTGAATAGTAGGTTTAGGGAATAATTTTGGGGCATTTCCCTAAGCTATTCCTTAAACCCCTTTCTTCTTAATCATCTCTTAAGGGATAATTCACTACTTTTTAATTTCTTAAAATTCTAAAACTTTCCAAATTAATTAATATACTTTGGATAGATGCTTGGATGTTTAAGAGCCTAAGTTCAATTAAGGAAATCAAAACTCAACTCATATGTGTGAGGAGTGCTTTGAAATTACTTAAGTTGAACCCCTTAGCTTAATTAATCATTAATCATGAGCCAAATTGCATTAGGCCCCTTTCTTCTTAGGTGCATTGGATATTTAAATTTCTTGTGAGGTTTTATGTCATCTCATTGGCTCATAATTATTTGGTTAACTATGCTAAGGTGGTGTAGGTAAGGGTTAATTAACATTTTTAATTCATACCTTAACCTAATCAAAGTCTAAAATGAATCTAATCATCTAAAAATTAAACAAAAATGTCAAACACATGTGGGAATAGGTTAGGAACAGCAAACTCAACTCACATTTTCAAAATTAAATCAAATTCAAAATCAAATAAAAATCATATTAAACAAATTTACTTTAAGCTTTCTTATTTCATAAGATTGTCTTTAGGATTTAATTAAAGTGAATGTGTTTACTTACTTTCATTGCTTTAGTTTTTTTTCCAACATGCTAAATAGGTGTGTCATATGATTTTATGCATCCATATTTTTCAAAAATCAAATTTAAAATGAAAATGTTTCCTTTATGTCAAATTGCATGTGTTGGCTAAAGTAAGAAGATGAGCGGCTATTATCACTATTAAATTCAAATTATTTCTAAAACATATGAATCAATTATCAAAACTGAAAGTGTGTTACTTATATTTTATTTATAAGTTTGCATGTGAATAAAATATAAGGATGTGCTTAGTGTAGGTTCTTTCTCTTCTTTTTAGTATAGTTTTGAATAGATTCTGTGCATGGTTCATTTGAAAAGAACCTAACACTTGCCTAATCCATATCCTATTCATCCTATACTATCACTTATGAAGGATACATATGCTTACACATATAAATTACATAAACAAAAATAAATCAACTAACGCCAACCTTTGCATTCTTTCTTTTCCATTCATTTCTTTTGTACACATGTTTGTATTTAAGGAAAGTGGTATATTAGTCTGGACAACCCAGAGATTGCATGGCTTTAAGTAGCCCTAAGTAGGTCTTATACCTTACACCTCTAGTTAATAATGGCATCATACTCACTTATGTATTTCTTACCTTCATGTGTGCATGTGAAAATTGGATAAGAAACCCCCTTTTTCTACTTAATGAAAATCATGCATCATAAACTTTCAAATTTCCTTAAATGAATTACTTAGCATGCATCATGTAAAACATTCTCATTTGTATGTATAGGTATGCTTAGGTCTCATTCATATGCATGTTATACATGTTGGGAAAGAAATGAAGTGATGAATATTTTGTGAATTTAATTCATTTTACTTAATCTTAAAATGCCTTTCTTTTTGAATAGGTTTGTTTAGAGTTTAACTAAACTTAGGATTAATAAAAACACCTAATAAAAATATTTACCAAACAAAACTAAAACATGAATCTACTTTAGAAATTACTTAGGTTAGGGAAGGAAAGAGAAGTTCTATTCTCTTTCCCTCTCTTCATAACTTAACAATTAATTGTAGGATTCACTTGAACCTAATCAAAACATGAAATAAAATCAACCCAAAATAACTAAATCATTTAAATGAAACCCTCCTCTAAGTTGAACATGCTTCACAATTAGAAAATTCTAACTTAAAGTCATAGTTAAGCATACCACACAAACCTCCAAAGCAGACACATTAGGCTAAGTCACCACTTCTAGCTTTAGGTTAGGACGGTGCATGGTTTGATGCTTGCTTTTTTTTTTTGTGATATATGTTTTATTAGGAGAATATATAAATGGAATGAATGGTATAATCTTAGTCTAACCATTATCTTCTAGGGATTGTGCTAAGGGTGATGTAATAAATAAAAATATAAATGCTTTACTATGTGCTTATACCACTAAGCATAATAGATGTGACTTAATCACCCGTCATGATAAGTCTAATATAAATTCTTGGGATTTGGTGGTTTGTTTAGCTAATCTTTATTTTGTAAGTGTTGGCTAGATTTACTTTTCCTTTTCATGTAAATTTTGTAATTATGGTTTTTGGAATGATTGTTATGGGGATTAAGATGAACATTGGTCATAAGATCTCATCTTATGCACCATGTGAAGCCTTTGGATCATCCACCTTCCAACCATCCAAAAGAAGGAACTAAAGAAGAAAGAAGAAAATAAGAATGAAGAAATGAAGCTTGAAGATGCCCATAATAATGAATTCTATGATTAATTGTATTTAATTCATTTATAATCTGAGTTGTATAAGAGTAGAGCTCAGCTACCCAATTTATTTTCAAGTTTGTGCGGTGGTGCTCGACCATAAGTGGCCTCTTATTCTTTTACGATTAGCTTTATAAATTGATTGATGCTTTGTTTCGCTTATGCATTAAGTGACATCATTTTTCTAGTTTCTTCCTTGCTTTATGTATGGCCTAGATGTTGATTAGGCTCTTAGAAAAAAAATCTTTTACCAAATCTAACAACTCAAAACTAAAAATAAAGAGCTGATAACTTCACCTAAAGCTTAGGTTAAAATTAAGATAAAAGAATCAGCAACCCCTTAGCTAGATGAGTACTTCTTTTATAACATCATGCATATTATTTTCACTCTTGATTGGAGGGCTTCCACCTTTACCAGAGAAACTTGGCTTGACCTTTAAGAGCCATGGTGGAAAAACACCTTCTCTCTTCTCACTGATTTTGGCCAATAATCTTATTTCTCATGCATTAGGCATATGAATCCTATTAGCCTGAGTTAAATTAATTATCCAAAAATAGAAATAAAATGAAATCTGAATTGTATTATATTAAAGTAATTTGAAGCATGTCCTTACATGAACTAGTCTCTTTAGGGAGTGTGTTTAAGGACTTAGTCTATTTCTAAATAAATAACTGCCTAGCTATCTTGCATGAAGCATATAACTTGCCTACATGAATTTAAAATAATAGGAGAAGTTAGTTGGCAGCCACCCCCAGGTGATTGTAAGTCTAAGCAGTCGAGTGGTTTGTCCTCTCCTGTGGAGGCAAACCAAATACCCATCTTCGCCTTAGATTTAGGTTGTGCTTTCGACCATCGCCAAAGCTCCCTAGATTTAGGTTTTGAGATTGTTTCTGCCCTTTGTGGGCCATAAGCATAAATCCTCACCTCTTAGGCATTTTTTTAATCTTGTGTTATGAAATCATAAGTCCTAAATTTCTAATAAAAAATTCAACTCAAATAAATTAAATCAATTTCAAAAATGTAAATCCCAACCATAAGATAGTTTGAGATGCTCGCTAGGTCTCCTAGCATCATGGGCATCTCTTACTTATCTTTCTTCTGGCTTCGATAATAACTCCCTCTCTTTGATCAATCCTATTTGACCTTCTAAAATAAACTAATCGGTTGATAGTCCTACATATTGAAATATTTGAAGATAATGATCATTTACCTTAATTGAGAGTATATCTAAGGGATATCATCCCTTAAGATGTAATTAACTATGGGGGCTTGTCCCTGTAGGGAACTTAATGAACCCGATTTTAAATAAACCTTACTTTACTTTTTCATGTAAAGTAGGGGAAAATTTTTTGGTATATATGCAGACCCATTGTCCTTAGGAGTCTTTATTGAGGTGATTAGGTCCATTGTAAGGTGGTGACTTATATCTTTTGATATAGTACACCTCTCCTCAATGTCATGCATGATCGCCCTCAATAAGAACATCTGCAGATCTGCATGGTGTCCCAACAAGGCATATATTTTTATATATTTCTATTTTCATTTATCCTCTTTTTCGAAAGAGGAGGAGGATAGATGAAGACAAGAAATGTAAAAAAAAGAATATATTTTTCACCACATCGACCTCAGTAATTGAGGAGATATGCCCCCTCAATTCAAATAGGAGTTGATTCATTCAACTTTGTTCGAGCCAGAGAGAGTGAAGGAGAGTCTCCCACAGCAATTCCCCAAGCTCCCAAGCTCCCCCATTTTTTCTCCTCTCTCAATTTTAGGTCAAGCCAAAATAGGGGAGGCCAATTCAAAATCTCATTTGCTCAATCTCACCAAACTTCAATCAAACTTGCACACACCTTCCTTGGACCTAGTCGAAGCCATATGAATCATTTCCAAAGCTCCAAAGCCATCAGAAGTGGGAGTTCAATTAAGACCGAATGCCAAATAGGATGATCTTGGTCTCCAAGGAAATTTACCCCAAATTAAGGCCCAAGCTCCTCAACAGAGCTTCATCTCTACTAGACGAAGTCACCTCCGCTGATGCCACCACTAGTCTTGAGCTCTGACGTGGTAATTCCTCAAAATTGTAGCCTAGGTGATTTTAGGTTTGGTCTTTTATAAAAGAAATTTATTGCATGTGATCTTAGCCATTGTATGTGTTCCTCTCCTTCCCTTGATGGTGTGAGATCATTTTGGAATCAATCCAAGCTTTGGTGAGCTTGGATCGAATGAAGAAAGATGGAAGGCATCCGTCTTTCATCGCTCGTGAAGGAGAAAGATCACGGGCCATCCATTTTGCTTGATCAAAATGTACAACCATGATTAGAACACGCTTAAATCCTTGATTATTTCTTCTAAATCACAGAATTAATCATGGCAGTCTGATCTTAGATCAGATAGTCCACGAGAAAGTGCATCCACCATCGGCTGACTCAGTTGCATGATGTGACAACTTAAATAACTTATCCCATCGTGCCACATCGAGAGTGTGTCGTGTTAGCACGTCATGAGGCGCTAATGAGATTAGGGCTTTAATTAGAGATAATTAATAAATTTTTAAGGCTGAATCTTCCAAAATTCATAACTAATTGTAGAAAAATAAAAAAAATACAAATAAAGCTTAATTAGGGGTTAATTTAAAATGTAGTTAGCTCAATTACTTCTTAATTAATCATCTAATTGATTTTAAACTTTTTGAGGATATTTAAGAGAATGGCCTCTTTTTGGAATTTATTAGTTGTTTAATTAGGGCAATTGATTGATTAAACCCTAACTAACCTCTTAACTTCATTAAGGGTGATTAAGCATATGAATAGTGATTTATTAATTATTTGGGCTCCCTAATCACTATTGAACAGTAATAAGACTTAGGGAAGTATATTGGAGCCTCCCTCTTTATCCCTTCTCTAATTTTCCCTCTTTTTTCAGCTAAGGTCCTAATTATTAATTAATTAACTAATTAGAAATTTAATTAGCTAAATTGGAATTCAAATCGTATTAAATCATGCTTAATTTAGTGGATGGCTTATGGAAATAGGTGGGGACCTCTTTTCCTACCTTTTCCCCTTAAACTCATCTCATTTCAAGATAATTGTTAACTTTGGTTAGTTTCTTTTTAGGAGATATGTATTAATGGATTATTAGTTTAATTGATTTAAAAAAATCTAATTAAATTTGATTTTCCCTTAATTCATCTTGGGTAGAGCTTTAAGTGTTCAAGAATCTAAAGAAGCATAATGAAATTATGATTAGCTCATATGTGTGAGAAAATCATGGAAGTAATTAAAATGGTTGTTTGAGCCTAATTATTAAATAATTATGAGCTAATTGCATTAGGCCCCTTCCATTTCATAGGAGCATTACTATTTACTTTTCAATTTATTTTCATATCATATTTGATCATAATTATTTAATCAATCCTCTTAAGGTAACATAGGTAAGGGTTAATTAATTAATTTAGCCCATGCTTAACTTAATCAATCTATAAAAATCATTTAATTACATCTTATTAAATCAAATTAATTTACACATATGGGGAATGATATTAGGATTAGAAAACACTTCTTTCTCACATTTCTCTTAGACCAAATCAAACTTGAAATAAAAAATGGCATTAAGGAACTTTGGTTTGTTTTAAATAAGCTTATTTAATGTGATCATCCTTAGGAATTAGTTGGCTTGAATGAAATTACATGCTTGTGTTTCTTTATTTCATCCTAATCATATTAAAATGTTGCATTCCACTTGGTTCATACATTCACTTCTTTCAAAAAATTAATTAAAAATAAATGATCTCCTTTATGTCAAATTTGCATGTGTTGATTTAATTAAAAATATGTGTGGCTATTATCACTATTAAATCTCAAATATATTTTCAAAAGCTTAATAATGAATAATAATACATGATGTGATATTAACTATACATACATAGGAAGTGCATGTGAATACAAGCTTAGTGTTTGAAGTGAAGTTCCTTCCTTTCATTCATATGTTGATTTGCATAAGTACGAATGTTAGGGTATATTAGTGATATTAGGGACACACATTTAAGTAGCCCCAAGGAGGTTTCTACCTCACTCCCCTAGTGCAAAATAGTGGGGACGTACCTGTTTGATTTCATTCTTATGCATTGTGACATTAGAATTTGGATAGAGCTTTAATTCATTTACAGAAATAAATCAATTAAATTAAATTCTACTTTTGTATGGTTTTCTATTTTTATAGTTACTTATACATCCATATGTATTTAAGAATAGCGGGTCAATCTAGTCTAGATACTCGAGGATGCATGGATTTAAGTAGCCCCAAGAAGGTTCCTACTTCATTCTCCTAGTCAAATAATGGTGAAGTATTTTCTTAGAACTTTCATACATTTGAATGTGTATTTAGCTAATGAATGAGAATCCTCTTTTTTTTTATGAAACTCATTTATGCATCCTACATTTAGGCATGCCAAAAACATATTGCATGTATAGATATATTTAGGACTTAGTCATATGCATGTTATATATGATGGAAAGAAATGAATGGATATGTGTCATGTAAAAGTAGTTCATTCCAATTAATATTAAGATGTCTCTCTTATTAAATAAAGTTATTTAAAGTGAACCTAAACTAGGACTAATTAAGATATCTAACAAGACATTCACTAAAGAGAATTAGTTATTTTATATGCTTTAGATGTGGCTTAAGGTAGGGATAAAAGAGAGTGATCCTCTCTTTTCTTCTCTTTATAACACTTAGTTGTTAAGTGTAAGCTAAGCAAAATAAAAAAAAATATTAAGTAAAACTCACAAATCAATTAAACCACTTAAGATGAAACCAACCTTTATAATTAAATCCTTTCATACTTGGAAAATTATAATAAAGCCTAGTTAGGGCATACCACACATGCCTTAATGCACACACCTTAGATTAAGTCACCACTTTTAGCCTTATGTTAGAGCGGTGCATAATTTAATGTATATTTGGTTTTACGATGTATTCTTGTAGACTGGATGTTAGGGTGTATGCTTCGTAGATTGAATGTTAAGCTGTGATTAGCCTGATGATATTTTCTACAGGAGATTGTGCTTAATGAGTACTTAAAATAAATATAAATATTCTCTTTTGTAGGTTGCTTAACCCCTAAGCATAATCTAAATTAGGACAGGTGGACTTGGTTACCCATGTGCAGGGTGCTAAATCCAAGTTATACATATAACTGTTTGGGTTTTATGGTGAGATTAGCTAACACTTATTTTGCAGGTGTAGAAAGATTTATTTTTCCTATTTTTTATGTAATTGTACATTATAAACTAGAACTAGTGTTATGAGGGATTAGGATGAGCGAAGGCTAAAAGGCTTTATCTTGCGAGGCCCCTGTAATGCCTTTGGAGTAAGCAAACCCAAATGAAGAAATGGAGGAGATATGAAGATATGAAGAATGAAGACCCCCATAACATTTATTCATTTGTAAAATTATAATTATTCTTTCATATACCGAGTTGTGTAAGGGTAGAGCTCGACTACCCATTTCTCTTTTCGGGTTGTACGGTAGTACTCAATCGCACCGGCCTTTTATTCTTTTATGTTGGGTTTATAAATTATTTGATATTTTGTTAATAATTGTGCAATAGAATTTTCCTAGTTTCTTCATATATGGTGATGGTGATTTAATGTGTGGCTTGGATCTAATTAGGCTCTTAAAAAAAATAAATTTTCTACCCTAACTACAACTCATAACTAAATTTTATAAATAACTCATAACCTCACATAAATCCTAGGCATTAAATCAAGATAATTAAAATATCTTAGCAACCCCTTAGCTGGATGTTGTATATTTAATATCATGCATATCATCTTAAATCACTCTTGTAAAATGAGGGCCTCCATTCTTCCACATATGGGAACTGCTTGACCTGTGCGAGCAACTCCTACTGACGGAGCTTCACTCTCTTCTCTCTTGATTTGATCCATAACTCATTTCAACATGCACTTAGGCATATAAAAAATCCTATGCCCTTGGTCAAAATGAAACATCCTAAATCAAATAAAAATTAAAAAGATTTGCATTAGACTAAGTCATTACTCATACCACTCATGCTCTAGTCTCTTAGGGAGTGAGTATAAGGACTTTAGTCTCTTTCTAATAATAACAACCTAATCATCTTACAAAACATATGACTTGACCACATGGTTTAAAAATATACAAGGAGTTAGCTGGCTGCCACTCTAGGCGATTATAAGTCTAGCAGTGGGTTGTTTACCCTCTCTTGTGGAGGTAAACCATATACCCATCTTCATTTGGATTTAGGACATGCTTTGGCCCTCGCTAAAGCTCCTTAGATTTAGGATCTCAAATTAATGTTTCTCCTTAGGCTACAAGTATAAATCCTCATCTCCTAGGTATTTCCACAATCTTGTATTATGAGATTATAAGGCTTAGCCTTCTAATAAAATTTTAACTCAAATATATAATTATCCTCAATTTCAAATATATAAAGCCTAATCATAGGATAAGTTGGAATGCTTACTAGGCTTCCTAGTATCATAAGCATTCCCTACTCATCTCCCTTTGGCTTCGATAATAAGTCTCTCCTTTTTAATCTATCCCGATTGATTTTCCAAATATAGCAAATTTATTGATAGTCTTATCTTTGAAATCTTTGGAGACAATAATTTTCTACCTTAATCGAGAGTGTTCCTAAGGAACTCACCTTCCTTGGGATGTAATTAACTATGGAGGCTTACCTCCATAGAGAACTTTAGAACCCTGTTTAAATAAACCCTGCTTTATTCATCCATGTAAAGTAGGGAAAAAATCTCTGGTATATTTGAAGATCCATCATGCCTTCGGAGTCTTTATTAGGTGATTAGGTCTATTGTAGGGTGGTTATTTTATCTTTTGAGATAGTGCACCATTCCTTGATGTTGTATTTGATTACCTCAATAAGTACACCCTCAGATCTGCATGGTGTCCCCCATACACATAAATAAAAAACAAACACCACGGAAGTCTTAGTGTATAGAAGACTCCTAAGTCTAAGAAGAGGGGGATGAGAACTCACTCTAAAAGTGAGGTCAATAGTAATCCATATTAATATCCAAAGAGCATTAATGAAATTTCATCTTATTCAATCTATCACCAAGAGGTAGGCAGATTGTGTGAGAAAAATAAGAACCCTGGGCTTTTAAGAAAAAGCTAATAATAACCTTGATTTGACTTTGATAAAATTCACTCCATATTTAATTAAAATCATATTTTTATAAAATAATATTAGTGAACCCCAATCCCATTCCTTATTTATATTGTAATCTCATAACAAATTTTTATCTTAGTTAACTAATTTGCTTTTTCATAAAATTAAGTGTAAAATTTAATTCTATTTTAACACATAAATTTTATCATATAAACAATAGTTAATTAACTCAATTTTGATAATTAATGTGTAATCCTCATGAGAGCGATTATCACACTCATTATACATTATTTGAAGTGACCATATGTTCTTCCATGTATGGATTTTCATAACCCTTTAGCGAGGCACCCAATGAAGTGTCTCATGTTAAGGATGACATCTCTTATTAAGTCAATTGTGCCTTAAGAAGAAAGAGAAGAGGTCCCATTAGTGAAGAAGTTGGTAAATCATGAGCAACTTTCTTTGGTGCCCCATGAGTTGATTGACGTTTGTCTCATGGAGGCATTTTTTTACTACACTTTTCACATTTTTTACTATTAAAAAGTGATTGAACTTTAATTACTTACATGATAGACTAACAACCATCTTAAACTCATCAGAGATGAGAAGTGAACTACTGAGTGTCATAAAAGGTGAGTCAATCATTAAACCATTCCTCTCTGACATGTTGAAAAGTTATATTCTATGTGAACCTAGCTTTTACATCTTTATGGGTGAGTTGCTAGGCTGAGTGCCAAATGGTATGTAAGATTTTTTTATTTCTTAGTGACTTATTTACCCTCAGGTGACTCTCTTGGTGAGTTGCTTAATGATGGCATTGATTACTATTATAAATAAATATGCTACTAACTTTAATACTTCAATACATTCAAAATGGGCAAGCACATTAAGTCAGATTGCTCTTGTGGTGGGCCCTCAACTCTTCATTTCTTGTTACATGGTTCCTGCATTGATTGCTTCACATGGCATGGCTTCTTGCTATGAAGGACAAACATATGGCACATGCAAAGAGAAAAATAACCATCCCATTCACCTATTCACTACAAAAAAAAACTACAGATTTTTGGTGGAATATCGAGCAAAAATTTTTGTGGGAAATAATCATCTAAATTACTAATAAATTTTTAGTTAGAAATTTTTTTTGATGGAAGTCCATACTGGGGAGAATGTTGTGGCCAAAGCAACTTAAACTAGATGGATTTTCCATCAAAATTGTAAATAAAGGCAACGAATCACACCACCCCCCCCCCCCCCCAACACTCTCCAACTCTCTCTCTCTCTCTCTCTCTCTCTCTCTCTCTCTCTCTCTCTCTCTCAGTTGATGATGAGTTATGCCCTAGGGCACACCAAATCTCGCCCAAAATACATATTTTTTGCCCAATTTCTCCATAGAATTAAAGGTAAACCTCAATCTCTTTTATGTATAGCCTTTTTTTTGTGATTTTATTGATTCATTCTTGAGAAATATGGATTTGAGATTTTAAAAAATTTTGTGATATTTAGGTTAGATCATGTTCAAATTTATTTAAAACTCATTAATCTCAAGCTAAGATATTTTTGTGGAGTTACATCAATGATTTTATATGTTAGGGTTTGTATTTTTTTTAACTTTAATTTGGGATTTTTGAGTTATACATTTCGTAATTAATTTAAGGTGCTGAATTGCTAATTATGTAATTCATAATTTCTTGATTAATATATATAAATCTTATAATCTATATTTGATATCATTTTATAAATTTGGTATTATAAGATAATACGACAAACTTCTTAGAAGATGTGAAAATATTAAAATTAAAACTTTACAAATTTACAACTATACTGATCATCGCAATGTTCAAAAATTGCATCAATTATCTAATACTTAAGGTCATTGCTTAACTTTCACTACAATCTCAATTTAGTAACTAAAGTAAACATGATGTTTTGTTGTCTTCTTCTCATGATGCACACCATCCGATCACTCCCTTTCTTCCTCAATCTTACTAATCGGCCTTAGATTAGATAGATCATTAAAGACTAATTAAGAATTTCATGTATTTTCATAGCTAGGTAAAAATTAATTATTATATTACTATAAAAGGTTTGATCTTTAAATGATCGCTAGCCATTTTTAATGAATGGATATTCATAGCGACAACTTAGAAACTTAGGCACTTACATTATATTGGGCTTTGATTATGTAGTCATTACAAATTATAAAATTGATATAAAATATGAATCTATCCCTCACTCTTTTTAATTTATCAAAAAAATGGATATCTGTAGCCAGTGATCATGGATGTACAACAGATTGCATCTAGGCAAAAAAAGCTTAACTGATAAATTTTTGAAGGGTGTTGAGTAGTTTGTTCACATAACATCTCAACTTTCAACTTTCCTATTGACATGATTTTCAACAGATTTGGCATGATTTCTAATTGATTTTTTCGTTAGAAACTAATAGTTTTCTTTTTAGTGATTAATGTGGAAAGCTCTACTTTCTCTGACAAAGGAAAGGAGTTGAGATTAGTTGGCACTCCATTTTTTGCTAGAGGTGAGAAGAGAAGCAGCTACCAACAATGGGAGGCCAAGGCCACTTACTTGCAAGCCAACTCTTAGCTTTACATGATAGAGTTGACCTCTTAAAGTAAGGTAAAAATATAATAATAGCAAAAACCTCAAATTGTATGCCTTTATAAGAGGATTTAAGAGAGTTACATGCTAAGATAGTCTCCACTCGTCATCATAATGAGTTGGACAGGTTCGCAATGTTCATCATTGACAATGACTTTATCTTATAATACTTAAAAAGGGGCCATCTCCCCTGACTTATTATTAGATCATATACTTAGATAGTTTTTTAAGGGTTCATCATTATAATGTAGTTGTGCGGGTGCATATTATAATAAATATTTATCATCATGAATAGAAATTCTATATTTGTCAATTTTACTTATTCTAAGAATTAAATTTCTTTATTTATGATGAGTTCATTCCTTGCTACTTTTTCATGAATTTTGGCATTAGGATTTGGTGAGCTTTTGTAATGATGGTGTCGGATTTTCTTTATTAATGTTTAATTAGATATCACTCCATAAATTAGAAAGTTTCAATATCTATAAATATCACCCACCCCCACCTCGTTTAGTAGATTGGGCCATTGATTGTTGTAACTTTTGGGAGTGTTAAGTGATTTATAGGTGGGAGTTGTTAAATCGTTGAGTTTTGCTTTTTTTGAGAATATAGTTCTAGTAGGCATGAGGAAGTGTGCTTGTGCATTATTGGATGTCAAGTGCTTTAAGGCCTAGACTATAATTAATATGTTGGCCAATGTGACATTCTTAACATACCACTATAGCAACACAAATAGCTCAGTACAAGTCCCTTAGGAAGATGAGTGGATTTCTTATGATAATCTTAAGGGTGGTCTGAGTTTCATGTTTGTCCCAAGCTATCCAATAATTTAAATTTCTATAGTTGGTGCTTGTTCAATTTTTTGCCTAATTTAGTAGTGAACATCATTACCTTTATTTTCTTTTTGCAAAAGAAAGGAATTCCATGGAGCTTGGTGCTATTCCACTAGCTCTTTGCCACTAAAGTTGAACAATTAGATGGCTTCATTCCCCTTTATCTAAAGCCTAATTAGTTGTCCAATTCCAACTAAGATGATCACATTCAAGAGAAAAAGGATTGTCACTCTAAAGTTAATACCTGTAGAAGAGGCAACTTTTTAGAGGTTGAATAGAAGAACAATCAACATTAACTTCTTATTGAGATGTGGGTAGATTTATAAATCTTTCTGCCATAAGAACTCATCCTTATGTTATTTGATTTGTTATTGCTATCCCATTCAATAATTCAATTATTTTTACCTACACAATCATTGTCAATTTGACGACTTATCCAACTGATCTTGAAACTCTCACCTTATTAGCTGACTTGACTCCCATAGGGTGAGGAGCCCTCAGTACAATTTTGGTTTTTGTTGTGGTGCCTCCAACAATGCCTCACAAAGAAGTGATGAGTGGGGTGGCTGAGTCCACAACCATATAGTGGGATAAGACATCAAACGTAGTGTCGAGAGAAGAAGAGGTGAGTACCTCCACAATTGTTGTTTCCTATGTACATTCTATGTAGAAGTGATCCAATAACTAGAAATCCAAGGTTTTTGAAGCTAACCCCTCTAAGAATAAGATGCCTCCTAATAAGATGGAGGGTTCTTATGAATTCACATGCCACATCCTTCTAGTGTTGCCTACACGAATGAAGATTGTATATACTCATCCATCATTGAAGATTGGCTAAATTACATTCCCCAAGCAAAGATTCTTTATGCAGTCATGAATGCTTATACCATGAATTAGCAAATAACTTTCAAACTATACAAGGAATAGAAGGAGGTTCTCAAGGAGTTAGACCGGGCGATGAAGGAGTGTGACATTACTCAACTATCCTGCTACACAAGAAGTTCAAACTTTGTAGGACAAGTGATAAGGCATTGAATAAGGTTGATATAAAAATTAATAAGTTGAATATGGAACTCAATCATGATGACACCAACAAGGTTGAGCTCACTATAGAACTTGCTCATCATGAGGATGAGCTTTGATAAAGGGAGGTATAGTTCAAAAAAAGCATATGCATTGTGGTACAAATTCTTACAAACATTAGAGTATAAGAGCCTTATCATAGCTATGTTTGATATAGGAATCCAAATTGGAATAAAGAAGAATATGAAGCTCCACTAACTATATATCAAGTTCTTGGACTTAGACAATATTGTCGCCTTATTGAACTCTGAAGATAATGATGGGGAAAGCACTTCCAGCTAAATTGACTCTTTTTCTTAGCACTTATGAGAAAGAAAGTAAATATATTATTTATTCTTTAATTGTAAACTTCTATACTTATCATGTGTAATTTTTTATAATAATAAAATTATTTATTCTTAGCTCACAATTGTCCATTATATTATTATTATTATTATTAATAATAATAATAATATTATTATTATTATTATTATTCTTATTATTATTATTATTATTATTATTATTATTATTACTATATGTATATACTCACTCAAATAATTAGTATTCTCAAAAATTCACATGATTTTTTTGGGGAGTGAGCTTATAATTGGTTCTCCTTAGGGGGTTGTTTGTTAATGCTTGGAAGTAATTAATACATAAGTTTATTAGTTGGCTTCTACTGCACCACACCTTAGACTCTTGGGACTTTGTAGGAGCACTCACCAAGATTAGTAAGTTGATGACTGTAAGATGGTAAGGTAATTACCTTAGATTCACCTCAGCTTACACCAGACTCTTAGGTCTTTACTGAAGCACTCAGCTAGACTCACCGATTGGAGGGACTTGCATGTTAATAACTACATAGCTCATCATAAAGATGAAAGTTAGCTTGTAATGCCTATAACTATCATCTTATGTGCATCTCAGCTTTCATCAAGCACTTTGATCTTCATGGGAGTACTCATCAAGACTTTTCTACTATGAGGGACTTGTGTGTTATTCCTTGTAAGATTAATTATCACAAAGGGAGGGGAGTTAGCTCACTAGGGCTTGGATATGTATGTACTTTTTATTATGCGAGTAGAATTCTTTTGAGTATTAAGTCGATCTCCTACTTATTTCTTTGTCATTGACTTGAACATACACATTTTTTAGAGTGAGTAGGTCAATATGTGTTGGTAATTATGTTCGACCCAAACTTTCCTTCTTTCTAAAGACTTTTATCACATACAAGTCTTTTGCTTTAATGCCTCGGCTCTTTTGTAGGAAGTAGTTTTCACACCATAAGTTTTGATGATTGGTCACTTCTCAAGTTTGTTAGCTCACACTTATAGTTGATGGTTATAAACAAGTTGATACGTTTAAGTCAAATCGATCCTACTCAGCTCATACTTAAAATCTGTTATCTTTAAATGTGGTCAACTATGTTTGTTGCATAGGCAATTTCTTGAGCACTCACTCTAGTACATGATTAGTTTGGACATAGATAAGGTGACTGTGATAAGGTTCATCAAGTCCATAGTGTGAGTTTATTGAGCACTCATCTAGTTAATTTTCATTAATTTCAATATAACTTTTACAATTTTATTGAATTATTATAAGTATAAGAAGATGTTATGAGAATTGGTACATATATTGGGTGTAGAACTTCTTAAGATCGTGCTCCAAGTTATTTGTATTCCCTTCTCCAAGTGAGTCTATTGCAGATACACCTCAAGTTTGACTTACCTTTTGACCATGTAAGGGCCTTCCCAAGTAGATACAAGTCTATTCAATACTTTCTAGTGAACAGTTGTATATACCTTCTTTAACAACAAGTTATCAGGTCAGAAGTTTTTCTCTTTAGCATTATTGTTATAATATTTTACATTTCTTCTCTTAGTCTCATCTTGCCTCAAAGAGGCCTCTATCTTGAGTTCCTAGGACTACAAATGAATTGAGCCGAGCTGAGTATGTGCTTGTTCGAGTTAAAACTTCTTTATCATTATCTAACTCGAGCTGAGCTCGATTTAAGTTTTTAGGGTGGTGTTAAAGCTTGAGCTTATTTAAAATAACATTATCTGAGCTCAGCTCGAGTTTGTTCTCGAGCACAATTCAAATTGGTCTTATCGAGCCTATTAATAAGCTGCTCGTTTAATCAATTAAATGAGCTTTAATCAAGCTTGTTTACGAGCAACTAGTTGAGAAATATATATATATAAGTTGTATTTATTAAAGTTTATTAAGCCTAAAAATAAAATTTTAATTGATACTATTTTCGATCAAGCCTTAATTAAGCCATAATTGAGCTTTTTAACAAGCTTTAAATGATACTATTCATGAACATAAATGAACTAAACAAGTTCTTCAAGACTGTTCATTTAGCAATAGAGTATTTACAAAAGTGTTCAAACTCATTTGGTTAGTTAATCAAACAATCATGAGCGAGCTCTAATTGAGCCAAGTCATGAGTAGCTTGTTGAACACTCTGTTTATTTGCAGCCCTAAAGTTCATTCAATAATTTGGTTACTACCTTCATGTCTTCATTTTGTTTCTCCCACTCAATTGATTATTGATCATACTCGGTAATTGCCATAACTCATGGTTGTGCAACTTGTATTTGATGGGTAGCAGGGCCTCAGCTCCATGAGATAAATAAAATAACATCTAATCGATCTCCTAATAGTGTGTTATCTTGAGTGCCCAGAGGATTGATGGTATTGCCTTCAATATTCTTCTTCAATCATGATGACTTTCCTGTCTTAGAAAAATCAATGAATAGGTTCACCGAGCTTGTCAATCTCCTCTACTTGCAAGAATTCACACTTTTATATGAAGGGGGCAAGAGTTTTAAGAGGTTGTTTATTTAATAAGGCATATTAGCAATGTATTAGATATGTGTAGCATGTCAGGTGTATGTTGTGCTAATATATACTTTAATATTATAAAATATTAATGTGTTGTCAATGAGTTGATTTTATCACCCTCTCCATGACCTCTACACTAGTTACAAGAAATGAGTTTTATTAACAAATCACATAAATATGATACAATACAATTTCCTTTTTATAGATTAATCAAATTAATGAATATTAGACAAAATTTGTAAGTCAATCATAAAGGACCATTTTAGCTAAATATCTAACCAAGCGGACTTTTACTAAGTAAAAAATCTTTTTGATTAACTATTAATTTTCTTTAGTATCTTTTAAGTGCCATGAAGTCATTTGGCAAAGTGAGAGAGCTCATTTATGAAATAATTCCAGGCCATTGATTAATATGATTATATTCTTATGATTATAAATTTAAATAATACATTTTACTATTTATCATATATATATATATATATATATATATATATATATATATATATATATATATATATATATATATATATATATATATATATATATATATATATATATATATCACATTAAAATATTATTATTAAATTTTTAATATATAAAAATATCACTTAAAATTGTTTTTTATATATCTAACATCTAACTAATTTATTTTATATTTCCAATGCCCTAAAATTTCAAATAAAAAATATATATAACTTTCGTCTCTCCTGTAACCCTCTACAAACTCCATCCTTGCCTCACCACTCAGTCTACAATGAGAAAATATTACGTGCGGAGTCCGGACGTAGCTTTACGTCCAAACTCCAATTGTAGAGCTACACGTGTCCATTATTTAAAAATGCTATTTTTTTGCATTTTTTTCATTTCACAGTGTTGTAACTGGACGATGAATTGATGATGTCATTTACTACCTCACCGACCTGTCCCATTCAAATAGCGGGAGAACAAAATATCATGCGGCCGCTTCCACATTCTTTATCACTAACAGCTTTAGAGCTTTCTTTTATGCATAAATTTTTCTCACTCAGCCTCTCGCCTCAAGATGTCCGACCTTCCCTCAGAGATTTAGCAAATCTTGGGCATTAAAATTTGAGGTATTATAGGCGACCTCGTGAGTTATTTCTTCCTGCATTCTTGAACTTTAATGAATTTAGGATTTTCTCTATTATTTTCACCGTCGAGTAGGAGAACATTTGCTACATTTGAGTTGTTTAATTGAACAGAGACTATTTTATTGGTATTTGGAGATATTTTGCATGTGTATTGTATGTACTATCATGATGGTACACAGTTATTTTCAAATTTTTGAACTGTTGGGCTTGTCATATGTTTAATATATTATATTGTAGGATGTTTGGTGCTATTTCATGAAGGATTTGATGAATTCGGGCTTGTTTGGATATAATATGTTCACAATATACAATTTGTTTGTAGGTTGATTAATGGATGTTTGCTGCATGTGTACTCTCTATACTCTTAGGAGAGTATAACCCATTTTATCATTTTATTAAAAGACTTCTGACCCTGTTTGGATATAATATGTTCAGTACATGGCTTTAAAAGCTTTGAATCTTGATTGGTAGGTTTTTAGGGCTTTTTTATATGTGTACTCTTTGTACTCTCTAGAGAGTACACCATATTTTATCAATTTCTTTCAGATTTTAAATCTTATTTGTAGGGAATATGTTCATTACATTCCATTAGAAGTAATTTGGAGGTTGTTTGGTTTTTAAGACTCAGATGATTGTACTCTCTCTCATGAGAGTATTTTTCTCATTTTTTTTACTTGATTTAGCCTGTTTGAAGGGAATATGTTCATTACATTCCATTGGAAGTAATTTGGAGGCTATTTGGTTGGTTTTTATGAGAGTTTTTTATCTATACTCTATGTACTCTCATGAGAGTACAGAACATTTTTTTCATTTTTTTACACTTGGTTTGGCCTGTTTAGAGGAAATATGTTCATTACATTCCATTAGAAACTTAAGGACTGTTCGGTTGGATTTTAGGAGAGTTTTGCATTTATACTCTCTATACTCTCATGAGAGTATAGATAATTTTTCTTATACTTTTCCACTTTCTTTGGGCTGTTTGGAGGAAATATGTTCATTACATTCCATTTAAAGCAATTTGGAGTCTGTTTGGTCAGTTTTAGGGAGTTTTGCATTTGTACTCTCTGTACTCTCATGAGAGTACAGAGTATTTTTCTTATTTTTTTTCACTTGGTTTGGCTTGTTTGGAGGGAATATGTTCATTACATTTTATTGGAAGCAATTTGGAGGCTAATTAATTGGTTTTTAGGGATATTTTGCATCTGTACTCTTTGTAGTCTTATGAGAGTACAGAACATTTTTCTCATTTTTTCCACTTGGTTTGGCCTATTTGGAGGGAATATGTGCATTACATTCCATTTGAAGCAATTTGGAGGCTGTGTTGTTAGTTTTTAGGAGAGTTTTGCATCTGTACTCTCTGTACTCTCATGGAGTACAGAGCATTTTTCTCATTTTTTCACTTAGTTTGGCCTGTTTGGAGGAAATATGTTTAGTATATTCCATTTGAAGCAATTTGAGAGCTGTTTGGTTAGTTTTTAAGGGAGTTTTACATCTGTACTCTTTGTTCTCTCATGAGAGTATAGATTATTTTTCTCATTTTTTTCTACTTTCTTTGGGCTGTTTGGAGAAAATTAATTCATTACATTTCATTTGAAGCAATTTGGAATCTGTTTGGTTGGTTTTTAGGAGAGTTTTGTATATGTACTCTTTGTACTCTCATGAGAATATAGAGCATTTTTCTCATTTTTTTACTTGGTTTGGCTTGTTTGGAGGGAATATGTTCATCGTATTCCATTGGAAGTAATTTGGAGGCTGTTTGATTAATTTTAGGGGAGTTTTGCATCTGTACTCCATGTACTCTCATGAGAGTACAAAACATTTTTCTCATTTTTTTTCACTTGGTTTGGCCTGTTTGGAGGGAATATGTTAATTACATTCCATTGGAAGCAATTTATAGGCTATTTGATTGGTTTTTATGTGAGTTTTACATCTGTACGCTTTGTACTCTCATGAGAGTACAAAGTATTTTTCTCTTTTTTTTCCACTTGGTTTGGCCTGTTTGGAGGGAATATGTTCATTGCATTTTATTGAAAGTAATTTGGAGGCTATTTGGTTAGTTTTTAGGAGAGTTTTGCATCTGTACTCTCTGTACTCTCATGAGAGTACATAGCATTTTTCTTATTTTTTCCACTTGGTTTGGCCTGTTTGGAGGAAATATGTTTTTTACATTCCATTAGAAATAATTTGGAGGCTGTTTGGTTGGTTTTTAGGGGAGTTTTGCATTTGTACTCTTTATACTCTCATGAGATTATTTTTCTTATTTTATTCACTTTCTTTGAGCTGTTTGGAGGAAATATGTTCATTACATTCCATTTGAACTAATTTGGAGTCTGTTTGGTTGGTTTTTAGGAGAGTTTTTCATCTGTACTCTCTATACTCTTATGAGAGTACAGAGCATTTTTCTTATTTTTTTTCACTTGGTTTGGCCTATTTGGATGGAATATGTTCATTACATTCCACTGAAAGTAATTTGGAGGCTATTTGGTTGATTTTTAGGGGAGTTTTGCATCTACACTCTCTGTGCTCTCATGAGAGCACAGAGCATTTTTCTCATTTTTTTACTTGGTTTGGCCTGTTTGGAGGGAATATGTTCATGACATTCCATTGGAAGTAATTTGGAGGCTGTTTGGTTAGTTTTTAGGAGAGCTTTGCATATGTACTCTTTGTACTCTCATGAGAGTACAGAGCATTTTTTTTCATTTTTTTCACTTGGTTTGGCCTGTTTTAAGGAAATATGTTCATTACATTCTATTAGGAGCAATTTGGAGACTATTTGTTGGTTTTTAGGGGAGTTTTGCATCTGTGCTCTCTATACTCTCATGAGAGCATAGATTATTTTTCTCATTTTTTTCCACTTTCTTTAGATTGTTTGGAAGAAATATGTTCATTACATTTCATTTAAAGTAATTTGGAGTCTATTTTGGTTTTAGAGTTTTATCACATACTCTCATGAGAGTACGAGCATTTTCTCATTTTTTTCCACTTGGTTTGGCCTGTTTGGAGAGAATATGTTCATTACATTCCATTGGAAGCAATTTGGAAGCTATTTGGTTGATTTTGAGGGGAGTTTTGTCTGTCTGACTCATGAGAATACAGCATTTTTCTCATTTTTCCAACTGTCTGCTTTGGAGGGAATATGTTCATTACAAGAAAGTAATTTAGGTCGTTTTGTTGGTTTGGTTAGTTTTGCATATGTACTATATGTACTCTCATGAGAGAACAGAGCATTTTTCTCATTTTTTTCCACTTGGTTTGGCCAGTTTGGAGAAAATATGTTCATTGCATTCCATTTGAAGCAATTTGGAGGCTATTTGGTTGGTTTTTGAGTTTTGCAGACCTCGTACTCTCATGAGTAGAGCATTTTTTTTATTTTTTCCACTTGGTTTGGCATTTGGAGGAATATGTTCATTATATTCTATTGGAAGTAATTTGGCTGGTTGGTTTTACATGCTGTACTCTGACCTCTATTATGCTGCTAATGTTCTTATTAATTGACTTTTCATTTTGAAGTTTACAATGTATGGAAAGGGATAACTTCGAGATGCAGGCTTACCACCGTTAGAGCGATGTTTGATAATATTGTAGCACTCTTTACTGATGAAGTCATTGACATTTTAAGGAGGCTTCATTTGCATCAGTTTACTAGGCTGCACGGAATTCAGCAAGACTCAATTGCCATCACGTCAATCCTGTCTTGCTGGGATATAGAGAAATAAGCATTCTTTTTGGGTGGCCAGTGCATTCCTTTCACTCCCAATGAAGTTGCACTAATTGTAGAGGTGACAAACAGAGGGGAGAAGGTCATAAGGCAGAAATCTCCACTATCGCAATTCAGCTCAGTGGGCTTTAAGAATAAACTCGAGAATTCGGATCGCTCGTTGCCTGCAGCACAATATGTGCAGTTGTACATATGTTTTCTCCTTTCAAATCTTTTTATATATATATCACAATTATAGGGTGGCATTAGAATTGATTGCCTATGCCGATGACATAGATAAATTTGCTGAGTACAATTGGGTAGAGGCCATATGGGCTTTTCTCGTTTCATAATTTGATGGTATTTCATCAAAGATTCTAACAGAGAAGGCACCCGGGTACGTGAGTGGCTTTGTCACTCTTTTAATGGTACGTTCTGTATATTCAGTTATGTATTATTTGATGCATTGAAGTTAACTTATATAAATATCCATTATAGATTTGGGCGGAAGAGCACATAGGCATCATAAGGCCGCTTTCCTTCAAGAAAGTCGTATGCATTTGATGGCCAAAAATAAAATTTGTAGATGACGCCTTCACTCGTTTGGGAGGACATCATGTGACACATAATAATATCACTTTGTTTATATGAGAATGTATTTAATTATATTATAAATCATCATATTTTCTTATTGGTGTAACACGGGTCTGCCTTTCATTCGAGGACATATCAGAAGAGGAGACCTGGCTCCTTGAAACATTATCCACTGCCCAGTAGACACCCCATGTCGAACCCGATAGCAGTCTCATTCTAAGTCCACTGAGTCTAGCCCCCACTAAATCTCCATATGTCTCTCCTCGATATTCTCTACCTTCTAGTGTATCTAGTCTGCCCTCTACTACTCTACTTAAGGCTTTGCGGGAGAGAATACTTGTAGGTTTCAGTGCCTTGGGAGATAGAGTATCATCTTTGAAGCATTAATAAGAGAGAATTGATGGAATTGAATTACTGTAAGCTATTGAGGATTGGGGACACGCCCCAGCATCCAGCATGGGGAAGCACTGGAGACGACCACAGGGAATCTCTTGAGGAGGCAGTCATAGGGGCAGCACCTATGGAGGCTACCATAGGAGCTTCCCCTGTGGAGGCAACCACAAGGGAGGCTCTTGTGGAGGCTACTACAGTGGCTGCCCCTATGGAGACTTCCACTTGGGAAGCCCCTGTGGTAGATGCTACCACAGGGGAGGCTCCTGTGGTAGCTACCATAGGGGCTTCCCCTATGGAGACTTCCACTTGGGAAGCCCCTGTAGAGGCTTCCACTGGGGAAGCCCCTGTGGAGGCACCATTGGGGAAGCTCTTGTGGAGGCTTCCACTGCACATGAAGATGCTGTGAAGCATTTACTCGGTAGCACTGAGCGTGGTGTGAAGGCGAGGCAGATGAGGAAAAGGAAAGTCATATCTTCCCATTTCACACAAACTTACAAGAAGTCACAGAGCAGAATAAGTCTAATGATAGCCTCCGTTCAAGATGAGCAGCCGGCAGAAGAGGTATTACGTAACTTTTTTTTTAATTTGACATAATAGTAACTGATTTTAATAAATTTCTTTTATAAGTTTGCGAAGATGTGCCAATAACAGATTTAAACTACTGATCTGTCATTGTTGAGGAGCATCGTGAGGTATGCATCATCTTAACAGATCGATTCTTAGTTCATAATGACTCTATCTCTTCATCACTACCTTTCATCATCACTAATTTCTTTGCAGCCAGCTGAGGCACATCATATTATTGACTTCTCATCAAGAGATGTCCTGCCTAAGCCAATACTGCAGCTCATTAACACATTGTGTTCCCAATTCAAGGATAAGTAAGTCATTCTTCATTCAATTCATTCTGTATATGTAAAATCACATATTCATTTAGTTAAGCTCACATTCCCATATGTCTCACATGTAGGGGTGATACCGTATTCGTGGTTGGGAATATCATTATGCGAGGGCAATTGATGAGTTACATGAGATCTATCGATGTACACGCCGACGCCTTCTTTCTATTTCAAGAAGTATGCACTATGCCCGGGGCTGTATGTCTCCTATTTGTACATTTCATGCTTGCACTAGGTAAGTTACTCCACATAAATATAGAGTAGTATGATCCAATCCTGGTTTAGGTAGTTAGAAGCTAGAATTTATAAACTTTCTCTTCCCTTCTTGCAGAGTTATGTGAAATATGGCCTACAGAAAGAAAGCAAAATGTTCATCCAATATGTCACTGCAAACAGTGTATCAAGGGCTGAGCTACTCTTACTTCCAATTATAAATAATCAGTATTGGACACTCTTGGTTAGGCATACTAAGCAGTTTGGTATTTTATGATTCATTGCCAAACCCAACTCATAAGGTCATTCTTCCCGATATTGTAAGAACTATTTTCATTTAGCCTAAAGTGCATATTTTCTCCAACTTATTGACTATACTTACTATTCAGATCAAATTACTTGTTCAAAATGGTGGCCGCCTTTTTTTATCCCACAAAATGTTCAAGGTCAACAAAAAATATCGACCGTAGGATGTTTGCAGTACATGGAGAATCAAAGAACCTCTATTAGATTGGGCTGACCACCAGGATTGGCCAAAGAATATGAACTACTTTAGGGCCGAGTTTGCTTTCACTATCTTCTATTTGGGCATGAAATAACTAATCTGACAACTGTACAATTGAAGTTTGATATGTTCAAAACCAATTGCTTTTTACTATTTATGGTTTTAAACCTTTCTAGAGGTAGATCTCAGACATCTATTTTTGATTACTTTAGTGAGACCATGTGCAAAGACAATTTGGTTGATGATGAGTCGCGGAGAGATGTTTTTCAGTGTACTCTATTTACCTCTTAGAGTACGACTTTATGTTCATGTTCTCTAGCTTTGAGTGTACTCAAGATTTCCTGAGAGTACAGACGTAAAATAGTTTGCAGTCAACACATTTTTTTCAATTTTTTTGACTTGTTTGGAAAGGAAATATTAATTAGACTCCATTACAGGTTTATTGGAGCCTTAATATTAGCCTTTTTGGCCTATTTTGCAAGTGTACTCTCTATAATCTCTTGAGTGTACAGACATTTTTTTCTCAATTTTTTTCCTTATTGTGGTATGTTTGGATAGAATGTGTTGACTGCAAACTATTTGGAGCAATTTGGGAGTTGTTGGGTTGCTTTTTTTAAGTTACTTTGCATATGTACTCTCTGTACTCTAAGGAAACTACAGACCAATTTCCTAATTTTTTCCACTTATGTTAGCCTATTTGGAAAGAAAATATTTACTATATTCAATTACAAGTTGATTGGAGCCTTAATATTAGGTTTCTGGAGCTATTTTTGAGTTGTACTCTCTGTAATCTCCTGAGAATACAGATTTTTTTTATCAATTTTTTGTAAATTTTTCATGCCTATTTAGGAAGAATGTGTTTGCTACAAACTAGTTGGAGCAATTTGAGAGCTATTTGGTTGCTTTTTGAGCTGTTCTACATCTATACTCCCTGTACTCTTAGGAGAGTACAGACCAATTTCCTAATTTTTCTCACTTCTGTTGCTTTGTTTGGAAAGGAAATATTTACTTATATTCAATTCTGGGTTGATTAGCCTTAATATTAGGTTTGGAGCTATTTTTAGTTGTACTCTCTGTACTCTCAGTAGATTTTTTTTATCAATTTTTTCTAATTTTTCATGTCTGTTTGGGAAGAATGTGTTTACTACAAACCAGTTGGAGGCAATTTGGGAGCTGTTGGGTTACTTTTTTAAGCTATTTTGCATATGTACTCTTTGTACTCTCAGGAGATTTAGACCAATATCCTAATTTTTCCCACTTTTGTTAGCCTGTTTGGAAAGGAAATATTAACTATATTCAATTACAGGTTGATTGGAGCCTTAATATTAGGTTTCTCGTGCTATTTTTGAGTTGTACTCTCACTCTCAGTGTGATTTTTTTTCAATTTTTTGCAAATTTTCACTATTTGGGAAGAATGTGTTTACTACAAACCCGGTTGTAATTTGGGGCTGGTTTTGCTTTTAAGCTATTTTGTATATGTACTCTCTATACTCTCAGGAGAGTACAGACCAATATCCTAATTTTTCCCACTTCTGTTAGCCTATTTGGAAAGGAAATATTTACTATATTCAATTACAGGTTGATTGGAGCCTTAATATTAGGTTTCTCAAGCTATTTTTTAGTTGTACTCTCTTACTCTCTTGAGAGTACATATTTTTTTATCAGTTTTTTGCAAATTTTTCATGCCTGTTTGGGAAGAATGTGTTTACTACAAACCAGTTGGAGCAATTTGGAGGCTCTTGGCTTGATTTTTGCATCGTACTCTGTACTCTTAGGAGTCAAATTCTAATTTTTCCACTTTCTTTGTTTGGAAAGGAAATATTTACTATATTCAATTATAGATTGATTGGAGCCTTAATATTAGGTTTCTAGAGCTGTTTTTGAGTTGTACTCTCTGCACTCTCCTGAGAGTATAGATTTTTTATCAGTTTTTTCCAATTTGTCATGCTTGTTTGAGAGGAATGTGTTTACTACAAACCAGTTGGAGCAATTTGGAGGCTCTTTGCTTGATTTTTTTGAGTTGTCTACATCTGTACTCTCAGGAGAGTATAGACCAATTTCCTAATTTTATTGAAAAGTAAAATAATAAAAATAAAAGTCGGTCTACTTGAATGGTATGCACCCAAACCTTGAATTTGATGTTTGTTGAAAGGAATTTTATTTGAAAGGCGAGCTGGAAGCTTTATCTAGAAAAGGTCATAGTTAATCAAATTAACTAAGATTTTATTTGGTATCAAATTTATTTTATTTTAAAAATATATTCATTTAATATATTTTAAAGTATTTTTATTTTTATTTTTGAAAATAAATTATTTATTATTTTAAAAAATTTAAAATATATTTTAGATATTTTAAGTAATTTTAAAATAATTATGCATCAAATATAATTTGTTGTAATTCAAAATATAAGAAATATAAAATAAAAAATAAAAGTGATCTCAAACAGCCTTTAAGATTCGAGTAATATACATGACCAATAAGTTCTATGTGTTGATAATTTAGTTGATCTCAAATTTTCTTATAGTTTGAAGTCTTCACCCACAATAGAATTTTAGGTCAAGGTTTTGTTAATAATTAAGTCATTCAAAATTTAAAAGAAACAAGATCCATATTCTTCATTTATGATGATAAAATTATTTTATAAAAAATGAATATAGATATTATAGATATGAATGCTTCTTATTTTGGAGGTCCAGAATATTTCTATTGTAAAATGAATTTTAATACCTCAAAATTATTATAAAATTGTTATTTTTATAATCACTTTATATACATACTATAAGAGAAAATTATAAATTAGGAAATTAGTATACAATTATTGATTTTTAATTTTATATTAGATCCTCAAGATAGATACCGATCATTCAAAATTAATAATATTTGTGAATATAATAATATTTTTATTCTAAGACTTCATGAATATAGAAACAATGCACTATAGCATCAAATGGGGCATTTTAAATTTGAAGCTTTAGGTGTGTAATTTATGATCTCTACTAAATATTCACTAAGACAAGAAACGTAATTTCATAACATTTTATTGATAGATTTGTTAGATTGATCATGATAATGTTTCAATGACTTTTTTTATTAATTTATTGATAACATAAACTTAAAAAAAATATTACATTATGTTTCGATGTAGAATCAATGATTAATGATTAATAGAAATGCAGTCAATATACTCAAGTATAATGAGAATCAACATCAAGAGATACACGATTTACATTAATTTTTTTTTATTTTGTACATCTGATCTAGCGCAAGCAATATCAACCAAAGTCTATAAATAAAGGATCAAAATTGACACAAAGTTACACAATTCAATATACTCTCTCCTCTCTCTCACTTTAATGTGAGTTCAATTGATAGCGGATTCAACATCATCACTTATATAATTAAGCCTTCATATCATCATCTACCTAAAAATTGAAACAAAAGAACTACAAATTACCCAATTTATTGCAAAAGACCATGTAAGAATGAAGGATTAACACATTTTTTTCATCTCACATAGCACAAATTGTAATAAACCGTTCAGAAAATAATGGACATGTAGCATAAAAAGAAATTTGAAAAACACTGATTAGATATATTTGAACAACATTTTTCATGAGAAGAACACCCAAATTGATTGGAATAATGCTTTCATCTATGTATTGAGCATGGAATAAGCAGAAATTGCTCGTTAAGCAATTTATTTAACATAGTTCTCATCTTCCTTGCTTCACAAATTAATGAACGTTAATTATAATAATGCAAAACAATAGAAAAATAATCATCACACATAATCATTACTAAACGATAATTGAATATATCAAACCAGACGCATTATTAAACTATTATTCTCATTCACATACATAATCCTACAAACTGAAAGTAGAAAGGAGAAGAACAACATATTTACCTAGAACAAATCAATTATGATTTATTGACATTAATGCGTCAAGAACAAATAAATGATGTCATGCACTAAAATGTTTCTCGTGTGATATCCATCATTACCTTATTAAGACCGTTATTGTTGAGCTTGAGTTAAATTCCTAGAAATAGAACATCATATTAGTTAATTATATGTAATAGCATGATTGACGGGTTTTCCATGCATACCTCTAAAAAACACTTGAGCATAATAGGAAAAGGTGTTGTAATGGGTGACTCTACATGTTCTCCACCCCTCTCAGATTATTCTTTGGATTATGTAACAACAAAAGAAGGATGGTTCAAAGTTTAAAAATAATATGTAAATACTATAACTTCAGAGGAAAAAAAAAATTACTCTTAGCTTTTTTGGTTCTCTCCCAATATCCCTTAAGCCTTGTATTTGAAACACCTTTTGACCGCTGCTAAATTGAATCATTTAAAATGTCATTTCCCTTATCTGCTATGGTTGACTTCTTCTTTTTATCCGTTAAACATTTGGAGGTGAATTCCCCATAATATGAGTCAACATTATCGGATAATTTTTTAAGGACCCAAGCATATACTCCTCTACTTTCTTATTACCCAGTGCCCTGGTGCTTATTTGATATGCATATCAACTGATCTGGTTCTAGAAAATAATGCTAGTTTCATTTCCATCATTGCCTTGCACATATTTTAAGTTCTTGTGAGCATTGTCAAAGTAGATATCCCCATTTGCTCTGGTTGACCAACGCATGAGAAGGTACTTATCCAGAATGCGCACAATATCTTCCTGACTATGAACTCAAATGCAGTGGGCACAAAGCAACCCCTTCATTTCAAATTTTTTATAACTACAAGTTATATTTAGGCTTATCTTATCAAAATGAATAGTTCATATTTTAGAAGAACTCTTATTCTCTAAGTTTCTCACCAAATACTCCATGGGATTATCATCTGACATATTTGCTGCTAATCCTCCAACACCATGCAAAAATTCTTCCTCAAATATTGTATAAAGCTTTCTTGTGTAAAATATAGCAGCTTGTTTTAGAATTGGGCTGGTCTTAACAACTGGAACAATTGCTGACTGGTTGCACTTGAAATATTCATCATGTTCACTCCGGCATCATGTGTTGATAAACTTCTCCAATCCCAAGAAATAATATGTGATTAAACTTGTTGGTTTAGAGATTTTGTGACATAAATTATTCATGGACTCACTACATTACGTCGCCAAGATTTCCATACAGAATGAGTCTTTATAGAATGTGGTGGACCACTTGCTTCTAATTTTATAAAGCTCAGACAGCCAAGCATGATCGTGCAAATTGCCCTCAACTAGCATAATAGACCAAGCTTGAACTCCCTGTGAGTCACACTTGCTCATGCATGTATAGAATAGACTTTTACCTATCTTATTACTATTAAAGTGTACCTTCAAAGGAGCTTTTTTGAAATATGCTATTGGCAACCTATGATGAGTCGCTTGCAATTTAGCTCTCACCATTGCCTAATCTTGATCAGTGAATATTATTATAGGATGTCTATCACTCATTAACCGAAGAAATGCTTTGAATAGCCATGTTCATGACTCAATTGTCTCTTCTGATAAAAAGGCTACTCCAAATAAGACATTTTGCCAGTGATAATTCACTCCAATGAAAGGGGAACAGACAAGATTATATTTATTGAGTCGATAGCTTATATCAAAAATTATGACATCCCCAAAATAATCATATTATATCCTTGACATGCCATTGCTCAAAAAAACTAATCAAGTTATCTGACTCATCAACTTGGACATCCCATGCAAACATCCCATCCTCCGCTTATTTTTCCTTGAATAGTTATATTAATGCATTACTATCACCATTCGCAATCCTCGATCTTCTATCTTTTTGGATGAAATTGAATGCATATCTTTTTATGAAGCCAATATTCTCCATGCCACCAATTTACTCACTTAGATAATTGAACACATCAGTTGCTCTAATTCTGGCATTTGTCATTGTCTTCAACACAACTGCCTTCTCATCGCTGATGCCTCTGTGTGATCTAAGAAGATGTAGGTCACCCGACTTTGCCAATGAATGATTATGACTTTCTATATATTTTTTAACCATCCAATTCCCATCTAAATTAATAGAAAATCTAATCATGGTTGGACGATCACTCCTTGTATCTATTTTTTGGAATTTAACTGTGCAATTTAGATTGGCAGCTTTCTTCCGACCTGCTTTTGCACATAAAAAATTCTTTGATTTTAATTTCTTGGAGTTTGGCTAATAAGTAGTATGATCCTTCCTAACACTGAACCTAGTTTGATGTACATAATCATAGTACAGTGCATAGGCCTCTGTTTCATTATGAACAGTGGTGATAAGAAGTTTCCCCACATTTGGGTCATTAGACATCACGGCTCTATCATCGCACTGCTCATTTATCGCATTCACCTGCACAAACACAAATATGTCACATGCAAAATAGCTCAAAAATAACAAAATGTTTTGAACTCTCATGAGAGTACAAAGAGTACAAATGCAAAACTCCCAAAACCAATAACTAAATTCAATGGATTGTAATAAACATATTCTCTCCAAATAAGCCAAAAAATATGACAAAAATTAAAAAAAATAATCTATACTCTCATGAGAGTACAGAGAGTACAGATGCAAATCTCGCCTAAAAACTAACCAAATAACCTCCAAATAACTTCTAATAGAATGTAATAAACATATTCTCTCCAAACAGGCTAAAAAATCTGACAGAAATTGAAAAAAAAAATCTATACTCTCATGAGAGTACAAAGAGTACAGATGCAAATCTCTCCTAAAAATTAACCAAACAGTCTCCGAATTACTTCTGATGTAATGTAATAAACTTATTCTCTCCAAATAGACCAAAAAAGCTAACAGAAAATGAAAAAACAATTTGTACTCTCAAGAGAGTACAGATGCAAATCTCCCCTAAAAACTAACCAAATAGCCTCCAAACAACTTGTAATGGAATATAATAAATTTATTCTCTCCAAACAGGCTAAAAAATCTAACAGAAAATGAAAAAATAATCTGTACTCTCATGAGAGTATAGAATACATATCAAATCTTCCCAAAACTAACCAACGATCCTTGCTTCTAATAGAATGTAATAAATATATTCTCTCCAAAAAATCGACAAAAATGAAAAAAATAATATATACCCTCATGAGAGTACAGAGAGTACAGATGCAAATCTCCCCTAAAAACTAACCAAATAGCCTCCAAATTGCTTCTAATGGAATATAATAAACTTATTCTCTCCAAATAAGCAAAAAAATCTAACAGAAAATGAAAAATAATCTATACTCTCATGAGAGTACAGAGAGTATAGATGCAAATCTCCCCTAAAAACTAACCAAACAGCCTCCAAATTATTTTTAATGGAATATAATAAACATATTCTCTCCAAACATCTAACAAATCTGACAAAAAATGAAAAAATAATATGTACTCTCATGAGAGTACAGAGAATACAAATGCAAATCTCCCACAAAATCAATAACGACCTCCAAATTACTTAATGGAATGTAATAATATATTCTCTCCAAAAGGTCAAAAATTTGAGTGAAAAAAAAATAAAATGTACTCTCAATGAGAGAGGATGCAAAACTCTCCTAAAAACCAACCAAACAGACTCCAAATTGCTTCTAATATAATGTAATAAACATATTCTCTCCAAATAGGCCAAAAAATCTGACAGAAATTGAAAAAAAAAATATGTACTCTCATTATAGTACAGAGAGTACATATGCAAATCTCTCCTAAAAACCAACTAAACAGCCTCCAAATAACTTACAATGGAATATAATAAATATATTCTCTCCAAACAGGCCAAACAATCGGATTGAAAAAAATGTACTCTCATGAGGAATGAGTCTGAATCAAATCTTCCTAAAATCAACCAAACGATCCAAATTGCTTAATGGAATGTAATAAACTTATTCTCTCTAAACAGACCAAAAAATCTGACAAAAAATGAAAAAACAATATGTACTCTCATGAGAGTACAGAGAGTACATATGCAAATCTCCCTTAAAAATCAACCAAATAGCCTCCAAACAAGTTGTAATGGAATGCAATAAACTTATTCTCTCCAAAGAGTCTAAAAAATCTGACAAAATAAAAAAATAATTTGTACTCTCATGAGAGTACAGAGAGTAAAGATGCAAATCTCTCCTAAAAACTAACCAAACAGCCTCCAAATTACTTCTAATAGAATGTAATAAATATATTATATCCAAACAAGCCAACAAATCTAACAAAAAATGAAAAAATAATTTGTACTCTCATGATAATGAGAGTATGATCTCCTCTCTCCCAAATAGCATCCAAATTTCTTCTAATAGAATGTAATAAACTTATTCTCTCCAAAAATGCCAAAAATTTGACAAAAAATGAAAAAATAATCTATACTCTCATGAGAGTACAGAGAGTGCAGATGCAAATCTCCCATAAAAATCAATCAAATAGCCTCCAAATTACTTCTAATGGAATGTAATAAACATATTCTCTTCAAACAGGCCAACAAATCTAACAGAAAATGAAAAAATAATATGTACTCTCATGAGAGTACATAGAGTACATATGTAAATCTCCCATAAAAGCCAACCAAACAGCCTCCAAATTGCTTCTAGTGGAATGTAATAAACATATTCTCTCCAAAAAAGGCCAAAAAATCTGACAAAAATTAAAAAAATAATCTGTATAGTCATGAGAGTACAAAGAGTACACATGCAAAACTCTCCTAAAACCAACCAAATAATCTCCAAATTACTTATAATAGAATGTAATAAACATATTCTCTCCAAACAGGCCAAAAAATTTGATAGAAATTGAAAAAAAAATTGTACTCTCATGAGAGTACAGAGAGTACAGATGCAAATCTCTCCTAAAAATTAACCAAACAGCCTCCAAACAACTTGTAATATAAAGTAATAACCATATTCTCTCCAAATAGGCCAACAAATCTGACAGAAAATAAAAAAATAATCTGTACTCTCATGAAAGTACAGGGAGTACAGATGCAAATCTCTCCTAAAAACTAATCAAACATCCTCCAAATTACTTCTAATGGAATGCAATAAACATATTCTCTCCAAACAGACCAAAAAATAAGAAAAAAAATTAAAATAATCATCTCTGAGAATGAGAGAAATCTGATGCAAAACACTCTAAAATCAACCAATCACCTCCAAATTGCTTCTAATGGTATGTAATAAACTTATTCTCTCCAAACAGCCAAAAATTTGTGAAAATGAAAAATAATCGTACTCTCATGAGTCAAGAGAGTATATATCAAAACTCTCTAAAATCAACCAAACAGCCTCCAAATTGCTTCTAATGGAATGTAATATACATATCCTCTCCAAACATACCAGAAAATCAGACAGAAATTGAAAAAATAATTTGTACTCTCATGAGAGTATAGAGAGTACAGATGCAAAATACTCCTGAAAACTAACCAAACATTCTCCAAATTACTTTTAATGGAATGTAATAAACTTATTCTCTCTAAACAGGCCAAAAAATCTGACAGAAATTGAAAAAAAATATGTACTCTCATGAGAGTATAAAGAGTACAGATGCAAATCTCCCCTAAAAACCAACCAAACAGCCTCCAAATAACTTATAATGTCATATACTAATCATATTATATCCAAAGAGGGTCAAAAATCTAGAAAAAAAAAAGATAAAATGGGTTGTGCTCTCATGAGAATATAATCAATATCATCAAGGCCATAACTTCGTTCATTCTCCATCTTCATGGTACTTCAGAAATCTGAAATGAGATTTTTCGTTTCTCTCTCATCTTGTCGAAAAAAAAAAACATATTATGCGAATCTATATATATATTTTTCTTTTAAATTTCTCGCCCATTTGAAGCGTTTCTCCTCTCATTGTTTGACGGACTAGACGGGCGTACATAAAGCGTCATCAATGTGCCATCCAGTTATAGCACCATGAAGCAAATAAACGTGAAAAATAGCATTTTTTAATAATGGACACATGTAGCGCTACGATTGGAGTCGGGCGTAAAGCTACATTGATCGTCATAATATTTTCTTTGCATAAAGATGTCATTCGACAAGTTATCATTGTCTCAAATCAGACCAATCATCTCCATCCCACTTTATGTTTCATGCTTTTTAAGTGACCTTTTATAGTCAGAAAGTATCCAAGAAGCCATCCTCCTTAACTAACTCAAAGATGTAAGAAGAAGATGAAGAAGTGGAAGAAGAAGAAGAAAAGGAAGTGGAAGAAGAAGAAGAAGAAGAAGAAGAAGAAGAAGAAGAAGAAGAAGAAGAAGAAGAAGGAAGAGTGAGAATATATTGTCACATAAGATGAGCACGAGGTTTATTAAGTGTTTAATGGAAAGTGATGGGGCTGTTAGAAAAACTTACATGTTTATCTCCTATACAAGCAATATTTTTTGAATGGTAATCTAAGTACAAATTCAAATCAACTGTTACTAATTGCTAAGAACTACTACCTTAAAAATACTTCTGTTATAAATATATCTTTCTATCTTTCTATCTATTTTCTTGTTATGTTTCTTCCTTTATGATGTGTAGGATTTTGTGCCTACTGTATTCGATTACTTTAACACAAATGTAGTGTTGGATGGATGCACTTGAATCTTGGGCTTTGGGCAACTAGATGTTTCTTCTATAAATTGTTCAGCTTTGAAACTCGGAGTTTTATTTAAGGTTAAGATAGATCTAATTGGTGAATGAGGAAGAAGAAAAGTGATTAATGAACATGATTTAACAAAATATGATGATTTAGTTGAAACAAAAAGAGCAACTCACTAGTAATGAGTAATTAGATTGGTCACAGTAATTGTGGAATACTTAAATTCTTCATCGGATCAAAAAGTTGTGAGGATTCATTTATTAATTTTTGAGAATTTTTTGAATTTATTTTCATTGCAGTTACCCAAATTGACTATAAGCAAATTACTATTTGCTGGGATTTAGTTTAAATGTAATCACCAAAAGCACTTGGGCTTAGTTGTTTTTGACATTAGTAGTTTAATCTAACTTCTTAAATTAATATTTGACTGTGCGATAAAGATAAAGTTACGAAGCTACAAAGACCTTACAAATTACTATAGTGAGCTAATCCATTTTACATTATTATGTTTTCATATAAAATGTATTAACTAAGCCACCAATATGATGATAATGATATCTGATAATATTTATTGGAAAAGATGTTGTAAAATGGTTACTTTCTTCTCTTTATTAGCTAGCCTTAAGTGTGGGATTGAAATATAAGTAAGCTTATTGGATGGAGGTCAAGAAGACTACAATAGGCTAAGGCCACTTGGCTACAAAGGAGTTGATGCATTCTTACAAGCTTTCTCCCTCGTTAGCAAGGCAAGCTATGAGAACATATCCAAAAAGGTTCATCTTCTTGCTTGCAGCGGTACAAAATTGTTCTCCTTGATTATGTTATTAGCCTCACTAATATGAAATTGCTTTATCTACTCTTAGTGGATTTCTGAGTTGATGCATTATGCTTCAAATGTACCAATTTTATTGGTGGGAACTAAACATGGTAAGAAGTTCATAAATAGGAGAAAATATTACGTGCAGAATCCGGATGCAGCTCTGCATCTGAACTCCAATCAGAATTGGACATGTGTCCACTCTTATTTTACTACTTTTTCACTTTACCATGCGGTAATGGAGGGATCGGATGCCGCTACTGTGATGGGAACCTGACCCGACCCATTAATTTGATGGGATTGCACTTGCTAGATGACATTTTTACATGCGTTGGGAGCTAAATTTAGGTTTTTTTTTACTGTGTTCATTCACTCCCAGATTGTATTCAGCTCCCTCCTTTCCGGCATGCATCAGTGCGAGCATCTGACCTTCCTCCAGTTTAGGGTTACTTCTCGGACATTAAAATCTGAGGTACTATCTCATCTTCTCAATCGAAATGACTCGGTGAGATATTATTTCATCCATTCTTGAACTATAGAGCTTTTAGGGTTTTCACATTTGTTCTGAATGTTACCATCTCATCTCCTCCATTGAATACGACTACATAAGGTATTATTCTAGATCTTTTCAAGTTTTTGAGATGTACACTTTGTGCACTCTAGAGTGTGCACCCTATTTTTTAATTTTAAATAACTAGGGGACTGCATACTGGATCTCAATAGTATAATATACTGTATAGAATGCCTTTCAACGTGATTTGAGTATTTTTTTTATCAATTTTCCAGAGTGTACACTGTGTAAACTCTGGAGTGTATACTCTATACACTCTGGAGTGTACAACCAATTTTTTTATACTGTCGGACTTCATATATCTCTTCTAAATGCTCTTATAAGTTGCTTTAAGTACTTTCCAAGAGGATTTGGGTGATTTTGGAGCAATTTTTCATGTGTATACTCTAGAGTGTACACCCTTTCTTTATTTTAAACTACATGGTGGACTTTTTATATGCTTTCTAGATGCTATTAAAAGCTGCTTTGAGTTCTTTCTAGGAGGATTTGGGTGATCTTGGAGCATTTTTTTGGAGTGTACACTCTGTACACTCTGGAGTGTGCACCCATTTTTTATTTTAAATTACTATGGGAATTCATATATCTCTTCTAAATGTTATTATAAGCTGCTTTATGTACTTTACAGGAGAATTTGGGTGATTTTATAGCAGCTTTTCATATGTACACTCTATACACTCTAGATTGTACACCAATTTTTATTTTAAATCATTATGAGACTTCATATATCCTTTCTAGATGCTATTAGAAGCTGCTTTGAGTTCTTTTCAGGAGGATTTGGGTGATCTTGGAGCATTTCTTTAGAGTCAACATGCTATACGCTCTGGAGTGTACACCCATTTTTTTATTTTAAACCACTGTGGGACTTCCTATATCTCTTTTAAATGCTATTATAAGCTATTTTAGTTACTTGCCATAAGGATTTTGGTGATTTTGGAGTAGTTTTTCATATGTACACTCTATACACTCTAGAGTGTACACCTATTTTTTTATTTAAAACCACTTTGAGACTTCCTATATCTATTTTAAATGCTATTATAAGCTATTTTAGGTACTTTCCAAGAGGATTTGGGTAATTTTGGAGCAAGTTTTCATGTGTGCACTCTGTACACCTTTTTTTAAGTTTAAATAGTGGGGCCACTTTCAAATATGGATCTCAATGATTTTATATGCTGTTTAGCATCCCTTTCAGTAGGAATTAAGTTTTATTTTTTCAATTTTTTAGAGTGTCAACTCTGTACACCCTAGAGTGTACACTCTGTATATAATGCATCAGGGGACTTCTACTCTGGTTATAATGTCTCATTAGTTAACTTTTCAATTGAAACTCAAAATGTCTAGGAAACGGATAAGTTTCAGATGCAGGCCATCCACCATCAGAGCATTGCTTAATTCAATTTCTGAACACTTTACTGAGGATGTACTTGTGATTCTAAGGAGGCTACACATACATCAATTCATTAAAATTTATACCATCCAACAAGATTCGGTTGCTATCACTTTTCTTATGTCATGCTGGAATATAAAAAAGCAGACTTTCTATATTGGTGGCCACTGCATTCCCTTCACACTCGATGAGGTTGATTTAATCATAGGGATGCCAAATAGAGGGGAGAAGGTCACATGACCGAAATCCCCACTATCAAAGTCCAATTCAATAGATTTTAAGAATAAAATTGAGAAGTTCGATTATCCGTTGAGCTCAGCGTAATTTGTGAAGTTATGCATATAGTTTTTATTTTAAATATATTTTTTATATATCATAATTACAGAGTGGCATCAGACTTGATCTTCTACACTAATAATATAGATAAATTTGTTGATTATAATTGGTGAGAAGCCACATGGAGCTTCCTGGTTCTCCAATTTGATGTGATTACATCAAAAATCTTGATGTAGAAGGCACCCTGGTACATGAGTGGCTTTATCACTCTTTTGACTGTATGTATTACATTTTTTGATTTATATCATCTTATACATTGAAGCTAACTTATGTAACTCTTTGCCGAAGATTTAGACTGTCAAGCACATGAGAGTCCTAACACCCCAAGTTCCCTCTGCAACACCCAGTATGTTACGATGGCCACAAATAAAGTTTGTAAAGGAATCCATTAGTGGTCTGCAAGGACACCAGGTAATTCTACTTAGACTTATTTCATTTACATCAAAAATGATTTATTCCTATTCTAAATTACCCATCTTTCTTTTTGTTGTAACACAGGTCTTCTAAGCATTTCAAGACATATCAGAAGAGGAGACATGGCTCCTCGAAACATTGCCCTGTGTCTAGCACTCATCTCATAGTGATCACCAGAGGTCTCCCATTCCAAGTCCAAGGAGTGATGCCTCGAGCAGATCTCCTTACATCTCTCCTCAATATTCTCCTCCTTCGATAACTTCTAGCTTACCATCTGCTACTACCCCTGCAGAGAGTGTTGAGAAGGAGAATATACTTTCATCAATCAAGGCCTCGGGAGATAGACTAACATTTTTTGAAGCTACAATAACTAGGAGAGTAGATGATATTGTTGCGCAGCTTGCTGTCCTTCAAGCGAGGATTGGTGGACAAGAGAGTCCAAGCATGGGAGAAGCTCTTTAGGAGGCTAACATAGGGGCAACCACAGAGGCCACCCATTTAGAGGAGCCTTTGGAAACCACCTCACTAAAGGATGAGTAGTTGATTGTATATGAAGGCCCCACATAAAAAAAAAGGCAGTGCTCAACCTTCAATTGAAAGCATAGCATGCGGTGTGAAGGAGAGACAGCTTAGAAAGAGGAGATCAGTCTCATCCCCATTCACAGAGGTGTACAAAAAGAAAAAGATGCAGCAAAGCTTATTGTTGTTGCCACACAAGATGCAGAGAGAGTAGATGAGGTATTTCTTGTATATTACATCACTTTAATCTAATGAAGTTGATTTTAATAATTTTTAATATAGGTGATTGTAGAAGAAGTTCCTACAACAGAGGAACAAACTACAATAGTTGTAATAGTAGTTGAGGAACTAAAGGATATGGTAATCTTCATTTTATAAGCTTCCCCTTTATTTCATATCGAATGCAACTTCCATGAGATGGAATTCCTTGCAGCCAGCTGAGGCATCGAAGACTATTGAATTTTCATCAAGAGATGTTCTGCTCAAGCCAATGTTGGAGTTCATTGACGCATCTTGCGCCCGATTTAAGGACAAGTACGTCATTATTTAATATATTCAATCCAGTATCCATAAAATTGTCCCTTAATTTAGATTGCTAGCATGCTCATGCTGCTCACATACAAGTGTGATAGTGTTTTCTCGGTTGAAAATATCATTATTACTAGAGGGAAAATTGATGAATTACTGACATATCAGTATTTTTCTGATGCACTTGTTAATGTTTTTGCCTATTTGATGGTCGAGAAGAATAAGATATGTCCTAGGTTATATATTTCATATCTGTATATCTCATGTCTACACTTGGTGAGTTCATGCAGGGAGGATTTGGGTTATAAGATGCCTCCCAATTTCTTGTTTGTTAAAACTTGTTAATTTTTCTTCTCTTCAAATTGTTGCAGAATTATGTCCAATATGGCTTGTTAATGGAAAGTAAAATGTTCATGCAACATGTTAATGCAGATAATATTTTAAATGGTGATTTAATCTTACTTCTAATTATCAATAATCAGCATTGGACACTACAAGTTGGGCACATCAAAGAAGAGACATGGTTCTTCTACAACTCATTACTGAACCCAATCCACAAGACTGTAATTCCTTATACTGTAAGAATCCTTAGCTTTCTCAGTTTCTCCTAAATACATAATTTGTAACTACCTCATTTGCCTTGTCTTGGTGCATGTTCAGGTCAAACTACTAGTCAAGGATGCTAGGGAGGCTTTTTAGACCAACCCTGAAGAATGACCAGTCGAGGTGATCAAAAGCATACCAATCCAGGAGAACAATGTCAGTTGTGGTATGTTTGTATACAAACATATGGAGGCAGTGGTCAGCAAACCTCCACTGGATTGGGCACAACACAAAGACTGGCCAAAGAAGATCAATTTATTTAGAGCAAAGTTTATTTACGCTATTTTTTGCTTCAATATGAAATAACTACATTATACATTTTAAATCTGAGAGTATGTATATATATGAATTATTTGACCACAACTGTGTATGTAGATAATCTCTTTAATTATCTATCTAGTACATGTCTTCATGCATGTCATATGTTGTATGGAGTGCCTTCCAACAATAATTGAGTAATTATAAGCTCAATTTTTCTAGAGTGCACAGCCTTATTTCTTATATTGAAATAATGGGTTTTTATATGTTATTTTTATATGCTATTTGGAATGTATTTAAATAGAAATTGAGAATTGAGAATTGAGACTTTTTAACATGAATTGAGAATTTTTTGCCATTTCTCCATAGTGTACAGCCTGTATAGTCTGTACACCCTGGAATGTACAGCTTTATTTTTTAAATTTAAATAATGGGGGACTCCCAAATATGGATCTCAATGATTTTATATGCTATTTAGAATGTATTTAAACAAGAATTGAGAATTTTTTTTGTTCAATTTTCAGAGTATACACTTTGTGCACTCTGGAGTGTACATTCTGTACACCATGGAGTGTACAGTCTTATTTCTAAATTTAAAAAATGGGGAGACTCCCAAATATAGATCTCAATGATTTTATATGTTGTTTGGAGTATATTTAAAATGAATTGAGATTTTTTTGTCATTTATCTTGAGTGTACAGTCTATACACTCTGTACACTTTGTACACTCTGTACACCCTAGAGTGTATAACCTTATTTTTAAATTTAAATAATGGGGGACTCCCAAATATGGATCTCAATATTTTTATATGTTGTTTAGAATGTATTTAAATAGGAATTAAGAATTTTTTTATTTAATTTTTGAGAGTGTATACTCTATACACTCTATACACCCTAACCTTTTTTTAAATTTAAATAATGGTGGGACTCTCAAATATGAATCTCAATGATTTTATATGTTGTTTGGACTGTATTTAATTAGGAATTGAGAATTTTTTTGGTCAGTTTTTTGGAGTGTACACTCTGACACTCTATAGTGTACATATACACCAAGTGTACAGCCTTATTTTTAAATTTAAATAATGGGGGGGGGGGGGACTCCCAAATGTGAATCTCAATAATTTTATATGCTATTTGGAGTGGTTTTAAATATGAATTGAGAATTTTTGATCAATTTTTCAGAGTGTACACTCTGTACACCCTAGAGAGTACACTCTATACACCCTGGAGTGTACAGTCTTATTTTTAAATTTAAATAATGGGGAGACTCTCAAATATGGATCTCAATAATTTTATATATTGTTTGGAATGTATTTAAATAGGAATTAAGAATTTTTTGGTCAATTTTTCAAAGTGTACACTCTGTACACTCTGTATAATCTAGAGTGTACACTATATACACCTTGGAGTGTACAGCCTTATTTTTAAAATTTAAATAATAGGGGGACTTCTAAATATAGATTTTAATGATTATTATATGCTATTTGGAGTGTATTTAAAAAGGAATTAGGAATTGTTTGGTCAATTTTTCAAAGTGTACACTTTGTACACCATGGAGTGTATAACATTATTTTAAAATTTAAATAAAGGTGGGACTCCAAAATATAGATTTCAATAATTTTATATATTGTTTGGAGTGTATTTAAATAAGAATTGAGATTTTTTTTTTGTCAATTTTTTAGAGTGTACACTTTGTACACTCAGTGTATCGTGTACACCACAGTATACCTTATTTTTAAATTTAAATAATTAGGGGACTCGCAAATATGAATCTCAATGATTTTATATATTGTTTGGAGTAGTTTTAAACAAGAATCGAGAATTTTTGGTCATTTCTCCAGAGTGTACACTCTGTACAGTGTACACTCTATACAGTGTACATCCTAGAGTATACACTCTGTACACCTTGGAGTGTACACTCTCACACCCAGAGTGTATACCACCCGTGTGACCTTATTTTTAATTTAAATAATGGGAGACTCCCAAATATAGATCTTAATAATTTTATATGATGTTTGGAGTTATTTTAAATAGGAATTGAGAATTTTTTGTCATTTCTTTAGAGTGTACAGTCTGTACACTCTGGAGTGTATACTTTGTACACCATGGAGTGTACACTCTATACACCCTAGAGTGAACAGCCTTATTTCTTAAATTTAAATAATATGAGAACTTCCAATTATGGATCTCAATATTTTTTATATGTTGTTTGAAGTGGTTTTAAATAGGAATTGAGATTTTTTGGTCATTTCTTGAGAGTGTACAGTCTGCACACTCTATAGTGTACACTCTGTACACCCTATAGTATACAGCCTTATTTCTTAAATTTAAATAATAGGGGACATCCAATTATGGATCTCAATGTTTATATATGTTATTTATAGTGGTTTAAAATAGGAATTAAGAATTTTTAGTTATTTTTCTAAAGTGTATACTCGTACACCACAGTGTACCATATACAAAACTTTGTACAATTTTATAGTCTTATTTCCTAAATTTAAATAATGGGGGGACTTCTAATCATGTATCTCAATTATTTTATGCTCTATCAACATTCCATAAAGGTTCATAAAATACACATTTGGAATATTGTATGCAAATTTAATTCACTTAACTGAAAATATGTTGAGTTGAGCTTCAAAGTACAACACTGTAACAATGGATTAAAATAAATTCATTCAAATCAAGTAAAAAAATTAGACATTTATATGAACACATTAAAATTGGGCTACAACTAAACATAAAAAATTGGGCTACAACTAAACAAAAAAAAAGTTATAACTAAAATATATTTGTCCCTCTATTTCACTCATTATAATATCTCCCTCTAATGATATCCATCATTAGTTTGGTGTATCCTTTTGTCGATCGACTTACTGCTGAGCTAGAGTGAAAATACTGAAATTTAATAACATCGTATTAGCTGCTCAAATATAACAGTAAAATTAAAGTATTATAACGGCATAACTCTGAAAATTACTCTAGCATTACAGAAAAATGTGTTCTATTAGGTGACTCTTTATGTTCTGCAGTTGTTGCTACTTGTTCATTCTTCTCTGCAACATTAAAAACATAATTTGCTAAAATCTAACAGTAATATTTGAAGACTAAAATTATAAAAATTGGTAGAAAATTACTCTTGACTTTCCTATTTCTCTCCCAATATTCTTTCAACCTTGCATTAGAAACATCCTTTGGCTGCATCTTAGTTAGGTCCTTTAGTAAGTTTGGAGTACATGTGGAATCTCTTATAGTAGACTTCTTTTTCTTCTTTGCTTTGTTAGTTGGAGGTGAATTCTCACTTAATATAGAATTAACATTATCAAATAATTTCTTTAAAAAATTGAGCATGTACTGCTCAGCTTCCTTATTACCTTGAGCTCTAATGCTTATTTGATATGAATATCTACTAATGTGGTTCCGAAAAAGAATGATTGTTGGCTTTCTATCATCACCTTCTAGATCTTTGAATAATTTGTATACACAATCAAAGTAGATATCCTTCTTTTCTCTAGAAGACCATCGCATGAGAAGATACTTCTCCAGGATCCTCATAATATCTTCTATACTAAAGACTCTAATGCAATGGGCACAGAGTAATCCCATTACTTCAATTTTTTTACAACTATAAGTTATATTCAGACATGTCTTGTCCAAATGAATAGTCCATGTCTTGGATATGTTAGTTTTCTCTAAGTTTGTTATGAAATATTCCATGGGATTGTCATCCTAGACATTTGTTGCTAATCCATCAACTCCATGTAAAAATTCTTCTTTAAAAAAATTGTAAATCTTTCTTGTGTAAAACTTGGCGGCTTGCTTCAATATAAGACTAGTTCTAACTACGGAATAATTGCTGGCTGGCTACATTTGAAATTTTTATCATATTAATTCCATCATCATGTCTCCATAACCTTTTCCAATCCCTAAAAATAATCAATGATAGAGCTTGTTGGTTTAGAAATTCCATGACATATATTATTCGTGGACTCATTACATTACACTGATAAAATACCCATGGAGAATGAATTTTATTAGATGCCATTTCTAATTATAACTTAGCTAACCAAACATTATCTTGCAAATTCCCTTCATTTAGCATTTTAGACCAATGGTGATCAAACCCTTCTTCTGAATCACATTTACTCATGCATTTATAGAAGAGACTCTGTACACACTTATTACTATTAAAGCAATATACCTTTGAAGGAGGTTTCTTATAAATATATCATTACACAACTATGTAGTAGATAATGCAATTTCAATGGCTCTCATTGTTACTTGATCTTGATCAGTGAATATTGTTATAGGGTGCCTCTCATTCATTAGCTGGATAAATATTTTGAATAGCCATGTGAATGACTCAATTATCTCTTTAGATAGAGATGCTACTCCAAATAAAATACTTTTATAATGATGGTTGACTCCAACAAAAGGTGCACAGACTAGATTATATTTATTGAGTCAATAACTTGTATAAAAAATTATGACATCCCTAAAACAATTATAGTTTATCCTTGATATGCCATCAACCAAAAAAAATTCATCAAGCTATCCGACTCATCAACTTGGACATCCCATGCAAAAATTCTATCTTCGGTCCGTCTTTCCTTGAACAATTGTATTAATGCATTGGTATCACCATTCAGAATCACTGATCTTTTTTTCTTTTTGAATCTAATTGAAAATATCTCTTTTTGTAAAGCCAACATTCTCCACTCTGCCAACTTTCTGATTAAGATAGTTGAATGTATTAGTTGCTCTAATTCCAACCTTTGTCATTGACTTTAACACAACAGCCTTCTCCTCGCAGATGTCTCTATAAGATCTCAGAAGATGTAGGTCACCTAACTTTGATAATGAATAGTTATGACTTTTTATAAATTTTTTAACATTCTAATTCTTATCTAAATCAATACAAAATTTAATCATGACAAGACAATCGATCATAATATCTGTTTTCTAATATTTAATCAAGTAGTTCAGATTGAGACTTTTCACACCTACTTTTGCACATAAATAATCATTGAATTTCAAATTCTTTGAGTTCATCCAATAACTAGTATGATCCTTTTGGATACTGAATCTAGTTTGATGTGCATAACCACAACAGAGTTCATATGCCACCTTTTCATTGTGGATAGTAGTGCAAATGAGTTTTCCTACAACTAGTTCATGAGACATAACATCTTCATCATTGCATCGATGTTTTGCCTCATTCACCTGCATTGATACACACTCATATTATGAAAATCTGTATAACATGTATAACAATGAACTCAAAGCTGCCAATAATAGCATTTAGAAAGGATATAGAAAAGTCCCCAGTAGCTTAAAATAAAAAAATGGGTGTATACTCCATAGTGTATAGAGTGTACATTCTAGAAAACTACTACAAAATCACCCTATTCTTCCTGATAAGAATTCAAAGTAGCTTATAATAGCATCTATAATGGATATAGGTAGTCCCTAGTGGTTTAAAATAAAAAAAATGTTGTACACTCTAGGGTGTATAAAGTGTACACTCCAGAGTGTACATAGTGTACACTCGAGAGTGTACAGACTGTACACTCTAAAAAATTGATAAAAAATACTCAAATCTTGTTAAAAAGTATTCAATACAACATATTACACCATTGAGATCCATAATAGGTAGTCCCCCGATGGTTTAATTTAAAAAAAGGGATATAACTAGTCCCCTGGTGGTTTAAAATAAAAAAGGTTGTACAATCCAGAGTGTTCAAAGTGTACACATGAAAAACTGCTCCAAATCACCCAAATTCTTCTAAAAAGTACCTAAAGTAGCTTATAATAGCATTTAGAATAGATATAGGAAGTCCCGCAATGGTTTAAAATAAAAATAATGGGTGTACACTTCAGAGTGTACAGAGTGTACACTCCAGAGAAATGCTCCAAGATCATTTAAATCCTTATAGAAAGAACTCAAAGCAGCTTCTAATAGCATCCAGAAAGGATATAGGAAGTCCCCCATTGATTTAAAATTAAAAAGGATGTACACTTCAGAGTGTATAGAGTGTACACATGAAAAATTGCTCCAAAATCATCCAAATCCTCCTGAAAAGTACATAAAGTAGCTTATAATAGCATTTAAAAGAGATATAGGAAATCCCACAATGGTTTAAAATAAAAAAATGAGTATGCACTCCAGGGTGTACATTGTGTACACTCTAGAGAAATGCTCCAAGATCACCCAAATTCTCCTGGAAAGAACTCAAAGCTTCTAATAGCATCTAGAAAGGAAATAGGAAGTCCCTAGTGGTTTAAAATAAAAAAGGATGTACACATGAAAACCTGCTCCAAAATCACTCAAATCCTTCTAAAGAGTACCTAAAGAAGCTTATAATAGCATTTAGAAGAGATATAGGAAGTTCCACAGTGGTTTAAAATAAAAAAATGAGTGTACACTCCAAAGTGTACACTCTAGAAAAATGCTCCAATATCACCCAAATTCTCCTAGAAAGAACTCAAAGTAGCTTCTAATAGCATCTAGAAAGAATATAGGAAGTCTCCTAATGGTTTAAAATAAAAAAAGGATGTATACTCTAGAATGTACAGAGTGTACACATAAAAAACTGCTCCAAAATTACCCAAATTCTCTTGGAAAGTACCTAGTAGCTTATAATAGTATTTAGAAGAGATATAGGAAGTCTCACAGTGATTTAAAATAAAAAAATGGTGTATACTCCAGAGTGTACAAAGTATATACTATAGAGTATACACGTGTACACTCTGAAAAATAAAAAATACTCAAATCATGTTGAAAGGCATTCCATATAGCATATTACACCATTGAGATCTATAATTCTAAGTCCCCCAATGATTTAAAATAAAAAAGGGTGTCCACTCTAGATTGTACACATGAAAAATTACTTCAAAATCACCCAAATCTTCCTGGAAAGTACTCAAAGCAGCTTATATTAGCATTTAGAAGGAATATAGGCAATCCTCGAGTGGTTTAAAATAAAAAAAGTGTACAGTCCAGGGTGTACACTCCAGAGAACTGCTCCAAAATCACCCAAATCCTCCTAGAAATAACTCAAAGCAGCCTATAATAGCATTTCGGAAGGATATATGCAGTCCCCAATGGACAAAAAAATAAAAAAGGTGTATACTCAAGAATGTACACATGAAAAATTGATCCAAAATTACCAAAATCCTCCTAAAAAAAACTCAAAACAATGTACGAAATTATTTCTTGTTAAAAAAGAATTTCAAAGAAGATCGGTAAGTGTTTCAAAATAACTATATATATAAAACTCCATAAAAAATTTACTGATGCATTCATATTTATGTCATCATCTGCTAAATTAATCACCATATCCATCTTCACATTTTTTTTATCAATTGAAATGAAAGAATTTTGCTTCTCTTCTCTCCAATTCGTATGAAAAATTTGTAAAAATGCTTCTTTGTTTGAGTGCCCTAAATCTATTTATATCTCGGACATTTAAATTTTTCTAGTGCACTGAAGGTGAAATGTCATCTAGCAACGCCAAAACGCCATCCGAAGTGCAATCGTCAACTTAACCGTCGAATCTCGTTTGGTGACGCCATCCAAATCCGACCACGTGGTAAAGTCAAAAAGCAATAAAATAAGATGGACACATATCCAATTCTGATTGGATTCCAGATGCAGAGCTACATCCTGACTCCGCACGTAATATTTTCTCCATAAATAGGCCAAATAATTTGCAAATTTTTTAAATTCCCTAATGTACTATCGCACACAGTTGACCTTTAGTTATTGTGACAACTAGTTCTATAGTAATGAAATATGGTAAAACTTGCATATTTATTTTATGTACACTTTTTTTTTTTGAGTTTTAGAGTTGATTTTATGTTTAATTTATTTGTATATTTTTCATAATTTTGATTAAAAGAATTTTAACACATTGAAATTTATCTTATTGTATTTTATACCTGATTTATAAACTGTCTTTATCCAAATGGCCAGAGAGATGCTTCTAACGGTTGACGGCATATGCCCGCCAGTGGAACCCGAGTCGATAGTAAATGAGAGGAGCCAGAGCATAGCAAAGCTTGGGTAGATGCTCCATCCAGAAGGAGCAACAAGCTGCAATAAGGTATAGAGACCAGCAGCGTCTGTCTCATCATCGTCCATTCAAAATTCTGCGAAAATAAAAAGTTTCTTATTAGAATTATCTTCTTTAAGAAATTTATACATTTTTTGTAAAAGTGAATTTTTTGGAATCATATGGTGTCTATTTTACAAACCATTTCCACCAAAGAGTTCTAGACATGATGCTCTATTTATTGACTAGTTTTTCATAATTTTTAGATCTTTGTATTTCTATATATAAAAAAATTTATACTAAATTATATTAAAATAAAATAATTATCATGATTACTATTATATCCTTTTTTATATTAATTAATTTGATAAATAATTTTGCATAAATATCTTAAACCATCATCCTCCATTTCACTTTTTTTTCATTTCCTAGATAGAGAGATTTTTTAGAGAGAAAGAGAGAGGAAAGAGAGGTAGAGGAGAGAGAAACTTTGGTTTGGAGGTCTTAAAACTGATTTCGTATGTCGGGCTAATTGGGAAAATTGTCTGGCCCAAGGTGGGGTACACTTACCTACTTAAGATTTTAATTTTGTTGGTTGTGTGTATTTTTGATATTGTATTTGATTAGATTTCATTTAATTTCAGATCTACAAATATTTACAATTTTTTATCTTGTAACTTTTGATATGTTATAGAATAAACTGTGCTAAACATATTACCATAAAGAAATAAAATTTTCACCTAGTATTTTATATTGTATAATATTTAGTGTATTTTGTGAATATATTGAGCTTGATTAAAATTATTATAGAATAAGAAAAACTTCAAAATATTATTTTGAACATTGCATTTAAATGATTTTGTAAATTATGATTGTTGATATATACATATAAATTTACCTCTAATTTCAATTGTTAGTTGTACTCACTGATATTTATATATTTCTACAACATGTTTGATGATGTATATATATGCTAAAAGTCATAATATTCGATGCTTAAGTATCAAAGTATATATGCAAAAATGGGGAAAAGATGAGAAAGTGCAAGAGGTCGATGACTGTATTTTATGTGCATTCAAGTGGAGTTATAAGGGTTTGTAACCTATAAATTTATTCTTATGTTTATTTTTATGCTTGAACAGATGTGAACAAGTAGAGATATAAGTGAATAGAGATGGAAGGGGCAAAAGGGAAGTGGATGTATAATGGGAGAAGGGAAAACTATAAAATATTCTAAATAAATAAATGAATTATTATTTCATATTATCTTATTTTATTCTTAACATCATAATGCTTATACTATTGTTTGATGCATGCTTACAATCGATATAAATTTTGTGGACTGACACTATATTTGATAAACACAACTTGCAATCTGTTGAAATGTTATTTTAATTCATTTAAGCAACAATTTATTATTTATAAAATAGTATATTTTCGCAAATATCTATTCCTTTCCCTTATGTGTAATTCAAAGAAATATTTTAATTCAAAGAAATATTTCAGTAATGAGTAATCTAACAATTATTAATTTGGGGAGGAATCTACTGCTGAATTTTGGATTAATTAGAAGCCACCGAATTATATTTGGATGTCAGATATAATTAAGCTCTTTTTTCCTTGATATTGTTGACCTATCTAAATGATAGGCGAATCTAAGCAGGAACGAAAAAAAAAATGTATAATTGCAAGTATAAATATCAACATACCATACCATATATGACCAAATAACCAATGGAAATGAATAAATAAATAGCTTTTCAATTTGAAAGACGTAATGAAGAAAGAATTTTGAACTGCATGTGGTCTCCTTTTTTCATTATTTTGTAATAATTTGAAAATATGATTAATTTTATTCGGGTCAGTTAAATTTTTGATATCATTTGCGTGCATAAAATCTTCATCGACTGAAGTTCTTATAATCCATATTTCTTGTGATTAGTTTCTAAGGAGGCCAAACTCTTCTGATTAGTTTTCTATAGGTCATAGTCGTGCGCTCATAGCGCACAAGTCCATGTTGTCGTGTTTGTCGCTGGCCTCGACGCCGCTGTCTCTGTCATCGCAGCTGCTACATCCATTGAAGAGTACTGTGTAGCTCGCACCAATCTTATCATTTCCTTCGCCGCTGCGTGTTGAAGCCGCTAAGGCCCTTGGCGTCAAACGAGAGGGTTACGAGGGACAGACAAAAAATGGTTATGGGAGATATACAGTTAGGGTGGCATACGAACTGAGCGTTCAACAAGCTACTCGTGACTCGGCTCGATTAGAGCTCATCTATGTTAGTTCATTTAATTAATCGAGCGAGCCAATACTTTCAGAATACTGAGAACGAATGTCTTTTAATAAAGATTGTTAGTTAATGCTAACGATCATTTAAGGCGAAATTGATAATTCGATTAAGGCTCGATTAGCGCTTATTTCATTAAACGACCGCTTAATGCTCGATAAGATAATCAACCGCCATGAACAAACTCGAGCCGAGCTCGAACATAATTTTTTTAAACGAGCTCGAGCTCGAACACCATCATAAAAGCTCGAATTGAGCTCGAGAGCGAAGCTCGAGCTCAATCGGAAAACGAGCTTGAACTCGAGAGGCTCGCCTGGTTCGGTTGCTTGCCCCATATATAGTGGTTTTTTTTATCTATTAGAAATTTTTAGGTGTTAGAAATATAAATTAAGAATTTTAGGATTTAATATGTAAATAAAATAATTTGAAATATTATATATGTAAATCTCAAAATATTCCCTTCAAGGCCTAACAAATATTGGGCCGAGAGAGAGATTATTACGCAGAGTTGAGAAAATTACTGAATATTTATTGTAATCGTATACAGTGAGCATATTAGTTTTTTTTAGAAGTTTTGGGGTATTTTAAACACTTTTAACCCTTGTATACAGTATGTGTACATAAGTATTTTAAGTGCAATTAAAAAAATTTAAAAAATAGTTACTTTTTTTGGCTTTTTCTTAAATTTTTTTAATTGTTTTTAAAATATTTATGTACCCTTAAGAACAATGGAGGATTGAGCTTAACCAATGATTATGTAACTATATACAGACAAGCATCTATAACTCCAATCATTTCAAAAATGGCTCTCAGGATCGAAAAGATGAAAAGGAATTATTAGAACCCGAGGTACTTCAGTATATTGATACTTCTGAATGCAAATGTACTATCCCTAGTACCTGTAAAATGAATAAGCAACCTTCAATAGAAGAATTAAACAAAATCTTATTAGAAATTTATAAAGAAATACAATTAATAGACCTTGAAAACATAAAAGATGATCACTTTATAGCCTCAAATAAATTAAAAGATCTTATAATTCGTGAAGATATAAGTCAATTGTATCAAAATTAGAAAAAAAAAATAGAAATTAAAGGAGAAGATCCCACTAAATATTGGGAAAGAGATAAAATCTATTGCGAACTAAAAATTATAAATTCAGATATCAATATAAAAGGAAATGATATTAAGTATAATAATTGGGAAATAGATGAATGTAAAATGCATATAGAATAATTGTTAAAATTAAAAGTTATAAGAAGATCTAGTTGTAGACATAGAAGTCCTATTGTAATAGCAATGAAGGAAAGTGAACAAAAAAAGAGAATAATCTAGAATGATATTCAACTATAAAAGGCTAAATGATAATACAAAATTCGATGGATATAAAATCTCATCCAAAGATCAGCTTATTAATAAATACAAGATGCAAAATGGTTTAGCAAATTTGATTTAAAATGAGGATTTAGGCAGGTCAAAATGCATCATAACTCTATAAAATGGACAACATATACATGTCTTGAAGGTCTTTTTGACTGGCTAGTTATACCTTTCGGATTGAAAAATGCACCACAAATATTCTAAAGAAAAATGGATGAAATATTTTTTAAAAAATCTCAAAATATACTTGCGTATATATTGATGATATCTTAGTGTTTTCTAAAACAAAAGAGGATCACCTATCACATATATACATTGTGTTTTCTTTATTTTTGAAACCCATGGTTTAATAGTCTCTAGAAAAAAAATTGACTCTGTGTACTCAACATGTGGAATTCTTCCAACCACACATATCCAAGAAAATATTAGAAATGCTAGATAAACATGAAGAATTAAAACTATTAAGATCCTTCTTAAGATTAGTTAATTATGCTAGACCTTTCATAAAAAAAATTATCAACTTTAACTAGACCTTTATATAATAAGACATCTATAAAAGAAACTAGAAAATTTTAATCTGGAAGATATAATGTAAGTACAAAAAAATAAAGGCCTTAGTCAAGAACTTACCAGAATTAACATTATCATTAGATTCTGGTTATCTCATCTTAAAAATAGATGGATCTAAAAATGATTGAGGTAGAACTTTATGAAAAAAACCAACTAAATTTTCCCCAAATCTAAAATATGCAGATATGCTTCTGAAACTTTCAAGGAAAAAGGATATCTGAGTTGTCTAGATTATGAATTATTAGCTATTATCTATAACTTAGAACCCTTTTACTTATTTATATGCAATAGAAGAGAAATACTTATTAGAACATATTATGATGCTATAGTCAAACAACAAAAGGAAACAAAAAATAACCTAAGCTCAAGAAGATGGTTAAAGTTTTTTGACCATGTAATAAATAAAGGTTTAACCATAACATGAGAACATATTAAGGGGAAAGATAATTTCTTTACAGATCAATTATCTCAGTTTTGGGTACTAAAAATATACTAAACTTATTTGATATTACTAATGAATTTGATATTGTATTAGCAAAGGTGGAAAGACTAAGGACTCCTTCTAGTATGAAGTTTGGCAAATATCAGCTAGTCCAATATGAGGAACCTTGCACTTGCCAGTTTGACTAGAGGACCAACCTAGATGAAGTCCAACTATGTCTAATTGACAATATTTGAAATATCAGTAATGATTATGCCACTATGCAAAGATGAAAAATTATTATTGGGGGCATTAGTGGACTATTCCTTAACAACCAGGCTTAAACCTTAGGGAAAGAAAATTTATTGTTATGTGGTATACTGTCATCCAAAGTCCAATATTTACTCCTTATGGGTCGAAGCCTATCAGCAAATTAATCAATGTAGTAAGCCCTCTTGGAGAGGATCATATAATTTTCAAGAAACAGTTGAGGACATGAGATCCATATTTGGAACTAATTTCTATAGGTCCAAATCACTTGCTCCTTATAGCACATTTAAGCTTCTCAAAGAAATGGAGACAAAAGAGTTCAATGAAAGTGCTCAAGACTGGGTTGACATACACAACCAAGTAATCGAAGATATCTATCAACAGGACGTTAGTCTCATAGCACAAAATTCCAATACATCTTTTGTAGTTGGACCATTTGTTGGATCCTCATCTTCTACACCACAACACAATTCTCCAGCCTTCCAAAAACTTAAAGAAAACATGACACACACTAAAAGAATATTGAATAGATGTTTAATCCCAAATATCATGAACTCATACTCATACAAGCATATCTGAAAGATATTCATGCTGGAACTAAAACTAAAATGAGACTTTATACCACTAAGAAAGAATTTTACAACTATGAATAAAAATGCCAAATGCTTTATCTTAGTTGTCGAATGCAAAATGATGGCAATTGTTATTGCCAAATAAAATTTCAAATTCTCAAAGCTAATATCAATTTAGCAAAATTCCAAGCTGAACAAGTGGGGGATCTCTTTCTAACTCCTACCCTCTTCATCAATTATGGACTTCTTAGTTCAATTTGGCTCAATCAATTTGAGCATACTAATATTTTTGATACTAAATTGGCAGCAGCTTTATGTTATGCCTTATCCAAATCAAATAAACCAGTACTAACAACCTTCGAATCAACTCCTCTTGAATGGCATGATTTCAAGTAGACTGAACAAGCAAAACATCTGATTTGAATCCCATGTCAAGAATATGGTTCTACCTATGTTCCCAATGGGAATGGACGCTATATCGTACCCCTATACGACCTTCAAGAAATACCTTTATTAGTTCAGTTAAATCATTTATGAGCTATGCTTCGAGGCTTTGACTGGATGTTGAATTATGATTCAGATTTCAATGACTACACTTTTGTTGGAGAAATTAAAGTTCTTAAAATCTTCATGGATAAACGCCTAATCAACCGTTACTTCCAGAGCTTCTCCTACCATACTCAACATCACCAACTTGTTCATTCTTATCAGCTCCATAAACTCAACTTTCCTTTAGATCAGCCTATTTTAGTTGCTAACACATTAAGCACCATTGCTACCCACATCATGGATACCTAATCAGAGGTGCAATAGAAAGGTGGTTGAGCTCTGACGCAACTTCACAACACTACAACTGAACTACAATCACATTATTGTCGACAAATTACATTGGTAGGCCTAGCCACTACTTACAACACACTTACTTCTTCTACAAGGAACCACTCCCTCAATAATTAATGCCATGTGTCTGCCTTATTTGTTAACAAACTCTATAAATACATATCTCTTCAGAACTTCAAGAGCATAAAGAAGCTAGAAAGAGCCCATATAGCAAGAGTTCCTAGAATCATAGAGAGTCTATAAGAAAGTTTGTGTGCATCCTATCAAAGAGAAAGTAAGAGTCTGTAAGTAAGTTTACTCTTCTCTTGTACCTCTAATATAGCTTGTATGTGTGCTATGTCTAGTATGTTATGTACTTTTGGATTCTGCTTTCTGCTATAATAATACTATTACTGTTAAGTTTGATTACTATAATATCTTCTTCATCTAGATATCTTGCTATTTCATTTTCATCATCTATATCCATTTCTCTTGTTTTAAGATCTTCTGTCCTATATGACAATAGACTTAAATCAGTTATTGCACCTCGATAGTACCCATTCATAGGCAAGAGGATGTTCTCGGAGAAGCTATGCATATTATTTAGGCGAGGTTTTACAAGCAACAGGCTTAAGACTAATATCTCTAGATTGTGAGATAAACAAGCAAGTTGGAAACAAAATTTAGGAAAAAAAAAACTCTTCTAGTATATAGATTGGAAACCAAGGGACGCCCAGCTTAAATAAAGCTACAATGAGATTTCTATCTCACAAAGTCACGTGCTTGGAAAAAAAATTAGTCTTTTTTTATTCCTTACCTGTCTTATTATTTATTTATTATGGTATTAGAGCTATTGTATCTTTGGACCTATTACTTATGATGCATAGATTATAATATCTTAATGTAAATTTTCATATTTATCCATTCTTTCTTTTAGATGTCCCATCCTTTTTTCTAGATTTTTGATTTTAGATTCTATTAAAGATGAAGATATTCTTCCATCTGCTAGTATTTTGGGTATGTGTACCTTAGATTTTTCATTAACGCATGACATGCCTCAGAGTAAAAAATTTTTTTACAAGAGTATCTTCTATCTATAGCAGGATACTACTAGTATAAGTAACATTTTACTTTGTCTTCTCTTATTCCTCTATTCCAATTATGAATGAATTCTTTCCTTTCTTCCTTTGGAGCATCTATGTTCATAAATTGGATATCTTCCTAATTTATATTTATTTGAATAATGTCATTAATTAATCCATTATCAAGTTCTTCAATTTTTTCTCCATTCTCTTCTAAAGATATTATACTACAGACTAATGATGTATCTGAGATTTGTGAGTCTACTTCTAATAAGTCTATATTGGTGCATTATGTTAGAATAGCATTTTTATTATATAAAACTTTTATCTTTGGGCATTATGTAGCTAGGTGGCCTTCTTCATTACATGCAAAACAAATAATCTTATTACAGTATACATTCCTAAAGTTATATCTTCTGACATATTTTTTGTTTATCTAGGTAGAGTTTTCTTACCTTTGACTTTCTAATATTATACATTTTCTTTTCTAGGTTTTCTTCTAAAAGCTCTTATAGTAGCTTCATATTGTTGAGAGGTATATATATATATCTAGGAACAAAATCCAAAATCATGACTTTTAAGTTGTCTTTGTATTGCAATGCAAGTACATTTTTCTTTCAATTTTTCATATAAAAATTGTATTTTGATTCTTTCAAATTGTAATTGCTAGTTTTGTAATTTTTAAATTTAATGGATAGGCTTCTATCATCGTTAAAAAAGTAGCATAGTTTGTAGATTATTGTTTGGCCATCACCTCTGAGTGGTGTTATATTCTATTCTAATCCTGCTAAGGTATTCAAATCAATTTCTTTTGGCTTTATAAATTTTATAACTTTTGAGGCTAATGAATATATTATATTTTCTAATTTTATTATAATTTTGTTTTGATATTAGACATAGTTTTTCATAGAAATATAAGGTCTAGGCATAAATTGTCATCTCGAAAGTTCTCATAATCTTTGGCCTGAATTAATATTTTTATATATTTTTTGAAATACGTTATTATCATTGTTATATATGGGACAATGTAGGTTACTCAGATTATTATTGTTTGGTCATATTTTTTATTTTTTGTAAAATTTTTAATATTTTGATCATGGTATATGTAAATATATGAATATGATAGTTTAAAAAAATTAAGAATATGATTAAATTATAAATACATATATATTAGATGATTGATTTCTAAATTTTTCAAAAAAATTTTTTGATACACTGGAAACCAGAGGTAGCTCTACCTCTGGACTCTTCCGCACTTTAATTTCTTTTCTCTCTGTTTTTCTCGCTCGCTCCTTCTTTACAGAACGAAGCCTGGCGAAAGCAACCCAAGCCATGGCTAATTCCGACGGCGAGCCGCTGAGGACTTACTCTGCCGACGGTTGGAAAGCACGCATCATTATTCCCACTATACTGGCAGGTGCTCCTTCCATTCTTTCCCGTTCGTTATTGCTGCGGTAACCCTAACCTACAAACCTCTTTCTCTCCCGTGCTCTCTCTCTTTTTCTCTAAGTATATATATCGCACATGTACACACCTCCGACCTCTGTTATCCGTATTGAAAATTATTAGTAAATTAGGTGGACGAAGAATCTCTGTTATCGATTTGTAATGCTCCATTTTCGGTTTAATTTCAACTAGACTAAAATTAGTATGGGGATTTTTTGCATTCAGGCGCAGTCGGTGGAGCAGCCGGACTGGTCTCCAAGAAGAGGATGACACTTGGCGTCGCTAACGTTTCTGCTGCTTATGCCGCCAACTTGGCCATCGTTGCAGCGTGCTATTGTGGTAATTTTCACCTTGCAGTATCTGGGAACATACTTTTTGTATCCTTCTTTTCCGATGGATTCAACTATGTCTAGCTAGGTTAAGTTGCTGGTGTTGATAATGATGTTTTTTTCTCAATATTTTGAGAACTTTTATGTATGTATACATATCATTCTTTCAATTAATTTGGTACCTTCTTTGAAATTAAAGGTGCAACCTGTTGCACCCGACCCATCAGTTAACCTCCATCTTGGTTTGAAGCGCTAGATAGTCTTAATCTACATGGGATTGTTAAGGGAAAAACAAAAGTGAGTTTTAACGTTTAATGTCGTTGGAAGGCAAGGAAGAAGAGCAGATTTGTGGAAGTGCATTTTCTTTTCTAGCATTATCAATTCCTAGATTGTAAAAAAGTAGAGTTGAGTTGAACTTTTTCCTACTCAACAACATTTACTTGATTTGGATTGAGTTTGCACTAATCTTAAACATTGCTTGATAATCAATACTCAAGATTGTTTATCCATGTTGACCCAGTGGGTTTAAGAAAGTGCTAGATTTTGATGATCGTAAATACATGAAGGCAGGGCGGACTCAGGTACGTTTGAGAGGGAGCAATTGCCCGTTGAATTTTATAATTTTCTTATAAGAGATAGTCAAATTAGTCATTTGATAATCACTCTACAAGAGGTGGACAAATTAGTCATTTCTCTTATAAGAGGTGGATAAATTAGTCAATACTCAAGATTGTTTATCCATGTTGACTCAATGAGTTTATGAAAGCTCTAGATTTTGATGACTGCAAATACATGAAAGGGGGCGTACCTAGGTACATTTGAGAGTGGGCAATTACCTCCATTAAATTTTATAATTTCTCCTATAAGAGGTGGGCAAATTAGTCATTTTGATATTGTTGAGCTCACCATTCTACATACCATATTGAATTAGCACATAAGACTATTATATTTGTACTTTTATTATATTTTTCTATAATTTGTTAAGTGCTGCCTAGAAGTGTGCCCTTGGAACAAGGTAATAGAAAAGATTTTTTTGGAAGTGTGGTGTGTGTAATTGCTTTTCCATCTTTTTAGTTATTGCAGGATGTGTAGGATATCCTAGGCGACGTTGTGCACCCTTATGTATATATAGTTGCGGCTGAACTATGTAAAAATCAATTTTTGTTTAATTGGATATTTTTTATATGCATTTTCTTACTAGTCTCAATTATGCTTATCTCTTTAATTTTTCATAGTTTTGAGTAAAAAGATTGTTTATTTATTTTTAAAAAGAATTATGAAAGTCTAATTTACCTCTCCTCATGAGGCACATGTAAAACTAACAATTAGTATCAATGCTCCCACTATTAATTTGGTTTTATATCTAAAAGAGATATGAGGGATTTTATATACTTTAAATCATGTCATTTAAGGGCTCTAATGATAAGATCGATGGTGGACACTTCATCCTTACTTTTTGGTTTCCAAACAAAATTGTATGATGTGCTTGTAATTATGTGATGTACATATTTGGAATTTAATTTTAAAAGGGTATAAAGTGTCAACTTTAGAAGTAGATGGTGTATTCAAACTAAAACCAATTTTGGAATGGTCCATCGATTAGATCGAGATTTGTTAAACGGTCAAGGAGTAAATACTCTTTATTTTGGATTTAAATTTGATAATTACATGAGGATGTGCAATCTTAGAATAGGAAAGGAGATTAGGGACAAACTTGTGATCATGTAAGAAGGGACTTAGGATGTTAAGTGAAACTAGATTTAACACGTCAATGTAGGAGTACGGACTTTTCAAAATGAGGATTGAAGAAGCAATCACGAAGATGCTTGGTCTTTTCACAAAAAAATTGTGAATGGATTACTATAGGCGGAGCATATTGATAGAGAATAAGTGAATAATGTGATCACTCCTCAAGGAATAGGATCTAAAGTGATGGCTATTTTAGAAGCAAGAGATTTGAGCACTTTTTCAATTTACCAATCACATGGATCATTGATTGCACATGAATAAAAGGTAAGTTCTAAAGAAAATGAAGAAGTAATTGTCAAGAAGGAAGGTAAAAATATGGACTTTATTTGCCATGAGTTGAAAGATAGTGAGATATCACTATTAGGGAGTGATAATGAAATGATCTCCAAAATCACTGCTTGTGAAAAATATAAAGAAAGAGCTACTAAAAGCACAGATAAATGAGATAATGACATACTTGTCCATGGTGAAGGCACACCATAGTGCAAAGGTCCTCGTGGAGCTATAGCGCATGGCGCGATATGCACCATTTTAAATATGATGCAAAATATTTAAAAATTATAAAAAAATATAGATAAATTTGAAAGACTATTATATATATATATATATATATATATATATATATATATATATATATATATATATATATATATATAAATATATATGTATGTATGTATGTATGTATGTATATATGTATGTATATATGTATATGTGTGTGTGTGTGTATATATATGTATATATAGTATACATACATATATACATCAATACATACATACATACATATATGTATGTATATATGTATATTTATTTTTTAATATCCCATTTTAAAAATCAAATTAGCGTGCAACATTTTGGTGTGCTGTCACGTTATACATATGATGCCGAGGGTGCTTTGCACTGCGCAATGTACTATGACATGTGCCATTTTGCGCTATTGACATACATGAATAATGATAAATTTCAGAAGAATAGATAAATAAATGACATTTCATGTAAAAAGACACTTAAGAAGATATGATTTGGCTCAAATAACATGACAAATAATGCGGCATAATCTAATCAAAAGGAGGCTATGTTATGTTTGACCCCTTTTGACGAGGGAAATGATGAGCTAAATGAATCCACATGCTATGATGAGTTGCACAATGCATTATTTGAATTGTTTGAAGTTTTTATTAACCTAAAGGAAAAACAATATCATATTTAAAAAAAGGAATATGCTATTTTAGATTTTCATTATGTTGAACTTCAAAATGAATTGAAATATTTTAAAGTTGAAAAATATTATTTATTTATCAAAACGTCATCATGTGATAGATTGATTAGAGAAAATCTTATTTTGATTACTCACATAATTTGAAAAGAAAAATTAGTATAAATGTATCTCATGTTTCATTTTACATTAAGAGTGTTCATAGTTTAGACCATATGCAACACAGTGTTAGGTGCACAGCTTGTAGTAGCGTAGGTCATCTTTAAAAATTGTAGAGTTAGAGTTACTATTAGAACATCACATTATATTTGGATTCCTAAGCTTACATATGCACTTGTTTTACACTCACTCCCATACAAATTGTTCACCCTATCCATTCTATGAGTAAAGCCAAATCAAATAGGGTTTCTAGTGAAATTTTGTGTAGGTATGCCTTCATTCTAGAATCAATGAATGCAGATGGTACTTGGATGGTAGATGCTGAAGACCATAATGGGAAATTATATGACTTTCTTTATTGGAATCAAGGGATGGCAAATACATATCACTATCAGATAATACAAAAAGATTAAACTATTGGAGTTCACACCATTGGTTATGGCTCCAACCCCATTGAGAAGGTTATGTTGGTTGATGGATTGAAGCACAATCTAATCAGCACCAGCCACCTATGCGATAGAGACTAATGATTAATTTTGTGATTCACAATGCTTGATTAAATGAAATGATGAAATGATAGTTATATCTTGTACTCATTAAGTTGTTTACTAATAACTTGAAATGTTTAAAGGCATTTTATGATTACTTTTCTTTGACATAGACAATTTTTGTCATTCCACCTTGCATATCTTAACACATTTAAGCATGAGTTAGTAGTAGGATTAATTAAACTAGATTATTCTAAGGATTATCTCTGTATAGATTGTTAGCTAGATTTGTTGACTTGTACATTCTTTGAACAGAATAATTAGATTTCCATATTTAGACCTTTAGAGCTACTTCACATTTTATTTGTTTGAACCCATAGTCTCCACTAATCTGGTAGGGAAGATATTTGGTATATTATAGTTGTTAATTATTTGAGGTTTATTTGAGTAGTATTCTTAATTAACAAGAGTGATGTAATCATAGAGTTTATAAAATTTATGAAGCAAATTTAGATAGAAAAATAACTATCTATTGTATTTATTAGGAGTTGTCATTAGACGATAGTTTTTGAATGAGAATTTTGAGACTTTTAATGATAAGATTGGGATTATACACCGCTTTTTTCTACTTAGAACACCACAGCTGAATGGTGTGGTAGAATGGAAGAACATAATATTATTGAATATGACTAGAATAATGCTCAGTGAATTTAATGTATTTAGCTATTCTTAGGTTGAAGCAATAAACAAAGCATGTTATGTGATTGATATGTTGAGCCTATCACTTAGAAGACACATTATGAAATTTTGAAAGAAGATAAGCTCAATGTTTTCCATTTCATGTGTTTGGATGTAAGTACTTTATACTTTTATTACTTCATAATAAGGCTTGGATCAGCCTTAAATTTTATAGTAAATTTGATTAAATGAGATTTTATATTTGAGATATTCAAATCATTGTAAGGCCTATTAAGTATTTAACAGTAAGAGTTTGATTATAGAAGAATTTATTCATGCAATTTTTGATATGTAAAGGTAGACACTACTACATAGGATTGAGATTTGCATGATGAGGAGTTTGATAAACTAGAAAACCTAAGCCCAGATTAGCTCAAATCATCTAAGGAGGGTCCATCACCATTAACCAAACCTATCAACACAAATAAAGCTTTGGTGGATTACATAAAGAGTGGAATATGTTGTTAGTCATAATAAGGATCATATTATAGGAGGTCTTTCACATGGAGTTAGGACTAGGAGTACATTTAGAGAAGAGGTAGATTTTTTGGCATTTTTATCTCACAGCCAACCTATCAACACAAATAAAGCTTTGGTGGATTAATATTGAGTGATATAATGCAGGAAGACCTGAATCGATTAATTAGGAATAATATGTGGGATTAGCTACTTAAACCCAATAACCAACATGTGATAGGAACTAAGTGGGTTTACAAGAAGGTATATGTCTCTGACACTAATAATAAATAAGGCTTTGTTTGTATTCTATGATACAGCTAGAGTTAAGGAATAACTTTGATGAATCTTATGCTCTTGTAACTAGATTAGAAGCTATTAGATTATTTCTAATATTTGCTTATTTTTAGGGATTCAATTTGTATAAGATGGTTATAAAAATTTTATTTCTAAAGGGGATCATAAAGGAAGATGTTTATCTATAACAACTATTAGGTTTTATAGATCATTTGTATTTAGATCATATTTTTAATTAAAAAGGGAATTATATGGACTGAAACAAGCATCTATAGCTTCATAAGTTAGATTGATCTCATCCATGATTAATTAGGGATTTATTAAAGGTATGGTAGAAACCTATTATTCATTAAGAGTATCTTAGATAATATTCTCATATTTTAAATATTTGTAGATAATAATTTATTTGGAGTCACACAAGGTTCACTATGTCATGAGTTTGCAACTATTATGAGTAGGATGTTTTGAGATGAGTTTGATGTGATACTTATTTTGTTTATATGTAAAAGGAATAGAATGTTTATATCTTACACCAACTACATTCATGACTTGATCACAAAAATTAGTCTAAGGGAATTTAAATCTATTGCTACCCCCATGAGACCAGCAACTCTAAGCTTGATAAAGTTATGATAGGGTTGATGTTATACATGATAGCTAGTAAACCATATATAGTGTTTGCTATAAGTATGTGAGCTAGATTTTAGGAAGATCCTAACGACTCACGTCTCATAGCTACAAAACAATTTTTAGATACCTTAAAGGCGCATTGAACCTATAGCGTGGTATCCTAAGAGCGAGTTATCATTTGAGCTTGTAGGATCTTCAGATAACTATGTAGGTTGTAGAGTCACACCTTAGGTACCTATCAGTTTTTAGCATTTTCACTTGTATCATGGTCTAGCAGGAAGCATAATTTCATTGCTTTATCCATTACAAAAGAAGCAAAATTTCATTACTTTATGCATCGTAAAGGATAAATATATTGTTGCAGGTAGTTGTGATGTGTAGCTACTTCAGATTAAGTAGCAATGTGAGGATGAAGAAGTTAGACTAGATTAAAATGCAATTAGATGTGTAAACTCAAGTGAAATAAATCTAATGAAGAATCTTATCTAGTACTTTAGAATGAAGCAAATTGAGATTTGACATCATTTCCTTTGAGATTATGCTAAGATGATGTGGCAAATCACAAACTTGTGAATATCTTCATAAGACCTTTGATTAAGAATTATTTTTGTTGTCTCAGATAACAACTAAAGTATGTTAGACCCTTCACTATGGATATTTGCATATAGTTTATCATGTCATGAAGAAGTAGTCTAAGTAGTCTATAGGTTACACATTGATCCCATATCGAAAAACTTGAAAAACTAGCAAAATTTAATTTTGAGCCTTTTAATGAACTCATGTTAAACTTAGTGGTCTTCGTCAAGTAGAGGCTACCTTTAGACCATACCAAGTATCTAAAAAGTCGATGTATGATTTTTTTTCTAATTTTTTGAATTGCATTTGGCATGAAACATGCCATATCACTTTTGATTAAATGAAATTAAAGTTTCAATTTGACTTGCAAATTTTGAGCAACTTTCAACCATAAAGCACTCAAAAGGTCATAAATAGCAATTATTAGCATATTAACTACATACTTATTTCCAAATCTTTTAAATTTTAAAACCCCACATTTTGTGCCTATGTATATTCAGTCATTTTTTCTCTCTTGGTTGCCATTTTCCCTTTTATATTTTATTCCTTTAAGGCAAGAAGAGTTTGTATCTAAGAGGAGAGAACCTTCAAGGTATCATTCAATACTCTGGCCACCCCAAGAGATTTTGTCATCATAATTGCGATGAGTCGTCCTCATCCCAAGGATACATATTGTATCTCACATGAACATAAATTGTAGTTTTAGAAACTTATCTTGCTATATTATTCCTAAATATATTTTCCCTCTTTTTCAATCTTTCAAACTTTGAATTCTCTTACAATGTGCATCCCCTTTCTATTCTGATTTCATTTGCATTTTTTATTGAAATATTTCTCATATATGAAAATGAACTGAAAGTCAAATCCCATGTTCATGGATATGGGATTGAAATCATTTGCGAAGATCTTGCTATTTATTTATTTTTCTACTTTCTCGTGGAGGGAAAATTTGGGCTTTTAAAATGTTTTGCTAATCCTTGTTTGTGATAACATATTACCAGCTTGAATATCTTATCTTTAGAAGCTTATTTCATCTATTATATCCTCTATCTGTCTTTCAAAAAGCTAGTGATTCGGTGTCCTTAAGCATGAAAAAATTTTCCATTCTATCTTACAAGAATAATAGTAAGGTGGGGGATTAGTAAACCTATGTAGATCATGTATTATGATTTTCTTATTTTATTTGTTAAATTTATTATCCAAATTTTTGTGGGCTTTACCCACCTTAGTAAGAAATCAGGAGTGTACTGATTGAAGGTCTTTATAGTTGGATTGATCTTATTATAATCATTAGATTGCAATATATATGCTCTAATTTTACTGGCCACTCTTTCAATATTTTTCTTATAAGAGGTATTGAAGAAATCTATAAGTAGCTTCTCTCTTTATACAAAAGATTAACCCTTTCTTTGTTGAGGTCTTATGTAAGCTGATGCTCTCTATCTGTAATTTTTTTTCAACATGGTGAATTCTCCTTTACTCGTGGTTTTTCCCACCTTGGGTTTTCCATATAAAATCTATGTTGTTTTTATTTCTTTTATTGTTCAATGCTTGTATTTCATAACAAGTGGTATCAATGTGAGGTTTTGATCTTATCGATGGCAATAATTAAGTATGACATCTTTCTTTTGGATAAAAAAACTTAGTTTTTTTCTTTAGCAGGTCATGATGCAAGATTTCTTGGTACAAATAGATGATGCAATATTAGGATTTGACAAAATGTTTTCATCTTGGATGTCGGAAGAGAAACAACGTAATTGATCGAAGGCATTTTCAAATTTATCTTCATTTGTCAAATCAAATTTGACAGATGTTTTGAAGGAGAAGGTTGCCGCTTTCATTATGATTGTAATTTTAATATGATTATTTTTAAAATAGGCATGTTATCACAAGATTTAGCAAAAATTTTTTTTTAGTAAAATAGCTAATGTCATAACCTGACGATACATACGGAGCGTTTAGAGTCCGCTTGACACCTAATCATGCGGAAGGATTTTTTTTTTTTTTGCTTTCGCTGGGGAGAGAGAGAGAGAGAGGATGATTTTTTTTTTTGTTTTGATTTGCAGAGAGAGAGAGAGAGAGAGAGAGAGAGTTTTATTAATTTTATTAATTAATATAATTATTTAAAATATTTAAAATATATAATTTAAAATATTTTTATAAAATATTTAATAACTAAATATTTATATATTTAGTTATTAATTAATTCATTTATATATATATAATTAAATATATAATTTAAAAATATTTTTTAATTATATATATAAATTTAGAAATTTATTTAATAATTTTATTAATTAATATAATTATTTAAAATATATAATTTTATTAATTTTTGTTAATATATAATTTAAAAAATATTAAAAATATATAAATAAATAATTTTTAATAAATAAATAAAGAAGGAAATAAATTATATAAATATTTTTAAGTTATATAAATTATTTAAAAAATATTTAAAATATATAAATAAATAATTAGTTATTTTTATATATATATATATATATATATATTTTATTTATTTAATTAGTTATTTATTTATTTAAAATATTTATTTATATAAAATATATAATTAGTTAAATAAATAAATAAAAATTTTAAATTATATAAATACTTAGATATTTATATATTTATAAAATATTTAGTTATTTATATATTTATTTATTTATTATATAAATACAATAAATTATATAAATATTTTATAAATTTTATAAATAAAGTAATTATATCTATTTATAAATTTATTTAGTTATTTATATATTTAAATTATATAAATATTTTTAAGTTATATAAATAATTTAAAATATTTAAAATATTTAAAATATATAATTTAAAAATAATTTTATAAAATATTTATAATATATATATATATATATATATATATATATATATATTTATTTATTTATTTATATAAGTCTAATAATAATAATAACAAAAAATATAAAAATATATAATATAAAATAAATAAATAATTTTAATAAATAAATAAAGAGGAATAATATATATATAATAAATATATATATACATAAATATATTAAATAACTTAAAATATTTATATAATTTAAATATATAAATAACTAAATAAATATAAATATAATTATTTTATTTATATAATTTATAAAATATTTATATAATATATTTATTTATTAAAAATTATTTATTTATATATTTTAAATATTTTAAATTATATATTAACAAAATTAATAAAATTATATATTTTAAATAATTATATTAATTAATAAAAAATTATTAAATAAATTTCTAAATTTATATATATAATTAAAAATATTTTTAAATTATATATTTAATTATATATATATAATAAATTAATTAATAACAATATATAAATATTTAGTTATTAAATATTTTATAAAAATATTTTAAATTATATATTTTAAATATTTTAAATAATTATATTAATTAATAAAATTAATAAAACTCTCTCTCTCTCTCGATCAACACAAAAAAAAAAACTTATCTCTCTCTCTCTCTCTCTCATACCAAAACTAAAAGCAAAAAAAAAAAAAAAAATCATCTTGGATGTCAAGACGATGTGACGAAACATCTTTTATGACGACTACCTATTTTGCTAAAAAATTTGCCTAAAGAATTAAGATTAACACTAAGCCTATTTTAAAAATAATCCCTTTTAATAACTATGCAGGACAAAAAGTCTCACTAGCAAGTTCCATCTAAAACAACATTTACATTTTCATAGAATGATTAAAGGTGCATACTTTATAGACCACTTAACTATCTTCAGAGAAATTGTCTCTGATTTAAAGGTATGGACATTGTTAAGTACAATGAAAAAGATTTGGCAATAATTCATATGCAACGCTTAGAGATACCATCTTATATGATTGGGAGGCACTTATTATAGATGAAGTTTATGATGTTTTATTCTCTAAAGAAATGATTAAACAGCTTATAGATGAATTTGCTGCATAGGGAGAATGCCTTGTTATTCGAGGGAGGACTTAGAAGAGTTCTAATGCTGTGATATAAATGGCAGATCAAAATTTATAAATAAGGATACAATTTGCATTTATTGTAAGAAGAAAGAATGCATCAAATCTAAATGTCTTAAGTTGTAGAATAAGAACAAGAACCAACCCTTAATCAGATTGGAAGATAATTAGATTATTCTGATGAAGTTAGTGTTGTTGAGAAGCTATTAGTGATGGTGACTCTTAGTTTTCTCTAATGTTGAACCCTTTAATGATTGAGTTCTTGATTCAACTTGCATGTTTCATGTCTTAAAAGGGGCCAATTTTTCATTGGTAGATAAGATTAGAGAGAGTCACGTTAGATGGTTTGTCCACATAAAGTGTCTGTCCACATAAAGCGTTGGCCGTTTGATGACCCGGTTAGGAGAGTAGATGCATTAGATTTGCCTTATGTTAAGAAGGGTAGAGGTAGACCTAAAAATACTTGGTTAAGATGTATAAAAAATCACCTTAGTATACTTGAATTAAATGAGAATTTGACACTTAATAAGACACAATGGAGACGAAGGATTCATGTAGCCAACCCCACTTAGTGGGATAAAGGCTTGTTGTTGTTGTTGTTGGAGTTATCAGGATACTTGGTGATGTAAGATATATTCGATCCAAAAAGAAATTTAATTTTTTTAAGTACTATTGATACTAAAGGTTACAAGTACCAATGATGGTGAAGTTATAATGATGTACAAGGTCATAAGCCAAAGCTTAAACTTGAGGACTTTTATTAAACTTTATGTGTAGTATTTATGTTACATGTGTTGTATTATATATAATGAATGCATTTGATCATGACGCGTCAGTATAAGAGTTGTGATTGAAATCATGGGAGTTCATGTGTTAAATTGCATAGGTATTAGAGCATCTAGTGTCGCTCTTCTAGCACCTTGACGATTCGTGGTATTTAATTTTAGGGACTAAGAAGCTAAATGAACGGAGCTTCGACGTTGGATTGCGCGTTCTGGTCGACTACACCTCGTCATTGTGTGCGCGGGCGCTCAAAACGATATGTTCTGACATCTTTTTTTATTTTTTTGGTAGTTTTTCCCCAAGAGACACTTCTCTTGGAGTATTGTACTTATATAAACACTTATTCTGATCTAATAAAGAATTAGACTTATTTGTGTGTGAAAATTTGAGCGAAAAACTCTTTGGTTGGAGCTTGGTGGTTGGTCGTTTGGATGATTCGGTGATCCTTCGTTACCGTTCTATTTGGGTTAGTAGATTTCGTATCTCTTCCACTTTGATAAGTGAAAGGCCTTTGGAGCATTTCTTCTTCCTCCATCTGTTGTGATGTCTTCTCTCTGTGATACATTCATCAATTTTTGGTATTAGATCCCAAGGTTTGGAGTCTTGGAGAAAGTGCTTGTAAATAATTCATATAAAATTCAAACATGGTTAGTTCTGTGTTCTTATTAAATTCATGTGGTAGGCAATCCTATGAACATTTATTTTACTACCAACTAGTTGTCTCCACTTATAAAGCCTAGCTTTTATATATTTAATCTAACTTCAAGCTATAACACTTGAGTGATAATTTGAGTAAGGGAGAGTTCACTAAATAGCCTAACTTAGTATATGAATCTTACATAAAAATCAAATTCATATGCTTAAAGATCTTATGTTTATTTTTTTGTAAGTTTGCTTAATGTTTTGTAGTATCCACAAGTTACATTGTGTTTACTGAAGGTTAGTCATTTTCAAAATTTGTGCATCTCATTGTGTTAAATATAATTCACTTAACACATTTAAAATTTCATTTGGAGTGTTATATTTGCATCCTTTTGTTTAGATCATGCCACCCAATTCCATTAGTTTGGACCAACTGGAGGACTTAACTAGGAGGGTAGATAAGATCTCTATGCGAAGTGAAGAGAAATTCACTTGGGTAGAAGACATCCTCATGAACCTAACCATATAAATTCAAACCTTGAGTACAAGGCTTCAAACCCCATTGACTATCTGATGCCGGATGATTTAAAACCCGTAGGAGGGGAAAATATTGAATTTTCTAGAGATGATTATCCTGCGAGATATGGCCAAACCTAAGGAACACTTTTAGACAAGAACATCTTAGGATCCATGAAACATTACATGAACCTACAAAACAATTTAAGATAGAAGCCCCATGTGTGACGGTATTCATGACCCCAATAAATTTTTAGATTGACTAAACTAAATTGACAATTTCTTTGATTGGTATCATATGGATGATTATCATCGAACTATGCTTACTAAAATGAAATTAGTAGGTCATGCAAAAATCTATTAGAATAATATTTTAGCTAAAGAAAGAGATTTGGTTGAAACCTCATGATATGAGTAGAAATGAATAAAATTCTTAAGGCTGAATATTGTCCAAGAAATTATGATAAAAGGCTCCACGAATAATTGACTACTCTTAAACAAGAGAATATGTCAGTAGTGGGATATATGAATATATTTGAGGACTTAATCGCTAGAACACAATGCATGCAAAAAGTGATAAATAGTTAATAAATTTGTCAATGGTTTAAGAGGAGATATTAGAATGAGGTAGAGCTTCATGATCCCAGACCATAGACGCCTTTTCACTATGCTTTAATCATAGAAAATCATAAGAAAGCTGCATTCACATTCAAGATGAATATTCAAATGTCTTTTAAATATCCACCAACATCATAATCTTAAAAGTATACTATTAGACCTAATCCTTCTACATTGAACAATTCCTTTAAAACGAACCCCACTGAATATACTTTTAAAACTGTGAAAGAGAGTTTACTTTAAATGTCATAAGAAGGGTCATATGCAAAATCAATATAAAACATAAATCATGTTTCCATATATTAGAAGATTTAGGAAGAAGAGGATATTAAAGAGATACATGATGATACACCATTATTAGATGAAGAAGTTGATCTAAATATATATGAGATGTATGATTGCTTGGATGAAGAAGATTGGAGGAGGAAAAATTTCTCAATGTATATCTTGTGTAAGGAAAAAAAGATGAAAGCTAGTAATGGAGAGAACCTCACCTAAAATCATTTCAAGCCGGTTGGGTAAATTATACATTCCCTACCTATCCAATGTGATGTCTTATTCCAATTAAGATAGGTAGCTATGTTGATTAAATTTGGTGTGTTATTCTAATGGAAATAACTTATATCCTATTAGGAAGATTATGACTTTATGATTTGAATGTAATCCATTATAGACTTAAAATACTTATGTATTCAAACATAATGAGAAAACAATCAAATTATTCTCCGTAAAACCTAATGAAAAGAGGTCAATTACACCCCCTCATAAAATTTTTCCTATATATCCGCACAAACCCAATTCTAATCTACAACCCGAAGTCAATCATGAGAAAAATGCAGAAAATCTCCATTAATGTTAAGGGTCACCACATACCTACTTGTAGTTTTAGATCTATTATTTGAATTTGATTTAATCCTCAAGACTTACCTAACTAACTATCACCATTAAAGGATATACGATGCTATAGATCTGATTCCTGATTCACAAATACCTAACTTATCTCATTGTAGGATGAATCCAATTGAGCATGCATAGTTAAAATGATAAGTAGATGAACTCCTAAAGAAGAGTTTTATTTAAAAATTCTTAATTTTTATGCTGTACCTGCTCTTTTAACTCCTAAGAAAGATGAAACTTGGAGGATGTCTATTGATAGCAGAACAGTAAATAAGATCACCATAAAATATAAATTTTATATACATAAGTTGGATGGCATGTTGGATCTTATATTAGTTCTTCTTTATTCTCTAAAATTGATTTAAGAAGTGAATACCATCATATATATATATATATATATATATATATATATATATATATATATATATATATATATATATATATATATATATATATATATATATATATATATATATATATATATATATATATATTGACGTGATGAATGGAAGATAGCATTCAAAACTCCTTATGATCTTTATGAATGATTACTCATGCTATTTGATCTTTCAAATGCACCTAGTATATTCATGAGATACATTAATATTGTATTGAAATTTATTATTGGTCAATTTTTTGTAGTATATTTCAAGATATTTTTATTTATAGCTTAGATGAGAAGTTATATCTATATCATTTAATAATGCTCTTAAAAAAATTAAGAGTAGAAAAATTATATATAAACCTTAAGAAATATTTTTTCTATCAAACTGAAGTCATTTTTTTTAGGTTTCATTATATCTGTTAATGGATTAAAAGCTGATTTATCAAAAATTAAGTCTATTATAGATTGGTTAACTTCGAAGTCTTTTATGGATGTTAGAAGTTTCTATGGATTAACAACTGTTTATAAGAGGTTTATAAGAAATTTCAGCACTGTTGTAGCTCCTATCATTGACATCTTAAAAAAATATAAGTTTATGTGGACCATAGATGCTGAACAAGTCATGCAACAAATTAAAACTCTTATGATTTCTTCATCTGTTTTAAGACTTCCTAGCTTCAATAAAGTATTTGAAGTGACTTGTGATGCATTTGGTATTATAATTGGTGGAATATTAAGTCAAGAAAATCATCCAATTACTTTCTTCAGTGAGAAATTAAATGACGCTAGATAAAAATATTTTACATATGATTAAGAGTTTTATGTGATCATTCAAACTGTTAAGCATCAGAGGTATTATTTGTTAGATAAGGAGTTTATTTTGAATATAGATCATTAAGTCCTAAAGTTTATTAACTCTCAAAAGAAACTAAATCATAGGTATGCTAAGTGGGTCAAATACCTTCAAGACTTTTTTTTGTGCTTAAACATAAACCTGAAATATAAAATAAACCAACAGATGTTTTGCTAGAGTATCTCTAATCGTTTCATCATTTGAATTTCAACTCCCTAAATTTAAGATTTTAAAACAATATTACAAAATTGTCTTGATTTTTATATGATATATCTAGAATCAATCTAAGTCCACGACTTTTGATAGCTCCTTTATCATTTTAGATGAATATCTTTATAAAAGAAGAGATTATGTATTCCCAAAATATTTTAAGGGAATTCTTTATTTTGAAATACATTCAGGAGGCATATCAGGATATTTTGGTAAATTAAAGACTCAAATACTAGTTGAGCAAATATTTTATTGGCCGCTCTACGAAAAGATATTGAACGTATCGTAGTCCAGTGTTGCACTTATCATTAAGCTAAAAATTATCAAACAAAGGGCATGTCGTTACACATTATTATCTATTCCTTTTAGACCATGGGAAGATCTATCCATAAATTTCACACTAGGTTTATTTAGGACACTTTGTGGACATGATAATATATTTGTCGTTATAGATAGATTTTCTAAGATGACACATTGCATGCCGTGCTCAAAATCAAATGATGCATCTCACATAATAAAATTATTTTTGAGAGAAATTGTCAAGTTACACAGAGTTCAGCCCACTATAGTTTCCGATAGAGATGTCAAATTTATAGCCTATTTTTGGAAATCCCTATGAAAATTAATGAGAACATAATTAAAATTCTTCTCTGCATTTCATCCATAAATTGATGGACAAACGGAAGTTATTAATAGGACATTATGAAATTTATTAAGATGTTTAGTTGAAAATAAATTAGGAAATTGAGATTTAACATTACTTACATCTGAGTTTGCATACACTAGTTTCATTTTTAGATCAATCAACAAACCACATTTCGAGATAGTTTATAGATATAATCTTAAAATACCTATTGACCAAGTTAATACACTTACTCATACATTTTTTGTTTCAACATATATATTTGTATGTGATTTTCATAGCTTTCATAAAGACATAAAGGAACAATTAGAAATACAAAATGCTAAGTACGCTGAATAAAAAAATAAAGATAAAAATTTTAAGGAATATGAGTTATGATTATGTATTGGTTCAGATTGAGAGATTTTCTTCTATCAATTATATAAAATTACAAGTGAAAGCATGCATGCCATTTAAAATTATTAAGAAATTTGGTATTAATTGTGGGCTCTGAAAATTCATCATTGACTTTTCAATGAAGAGAGTTTGATAAATGTCGATCAAATTTTTAGAGGACAAATGCATTTTGTAGATAAGACATTACCTAAAGATTTCACCCTCATTTTGTGAGGACTTTAGATTTGGTTCCAGGTTTCTTATAGGCGTAAGCACCTATACTTAATTATCCCTCATAATATTAAGAGAACACTTTCGATTAAGATTAATGACAGTCTCTAATTGCATAGTAAGTAGAGTGAGATTTAAATTTACGAAATTTATCATTTATTATAAAACATATGTTTGGGGGCATGATGATGCGCCTGATCAAGATCCCATGGTTCTGCTATCCCGTCATGGTCCTTGCCTAATGTAGGAGGTGAATAATCATCTGAAGGATCCTTATCGAATCATGGTTGTCCAAAGTGTCTTATAGATCTATAGTGGAGTTTGTCCAATTAAATATATTCTATAATTCACAGTTCAAAAAATAAAACCATTGGGGAATATACAGCTACAACGCCGTAATTTAATGTCATTTGGAGTGAACCACGGTCGGAGTGCTCGGTCGTGAATTTATTGTCGTCATGGCGTTACACGCCGAGAGGAGACATGCCACATAATTACTGGTGTGAGATTATTTGAGTCTGAACATAACGATATACTTGATTTGACATTAGCTTTTTGTGAGCAAAATTATTTTAATTTATCATCCTCACAAACAAAGTGGATAATTTAATTTTTAAAATTTAAATGATTAATTTCGTTCAATTATATCTTTCAATTTGAACATATGATCATTTTGTAACAGATTTAGATTTGTAATGATTTAACGTTAAAGTTTGAATGAATTTTGATAATTATAATCTCTCTGATTGAAATATTCAATCAACACGGCTATCATCGGGGTAGATATTGTTAACTCTATCCGTTCATGGAGACGCTGGGTAAGATTTGTTTATGAATTTGGATTTGAGATACAATGATTTGAAAATTTGAACAATAATGATCTCTCCTTGAAATATTTAATCAATATGGCTATCATCTAGAAATTTTATCAATTCTATCTTGTTTTAAAGATTGGGTCTAAAACTTGCATTTAAAATTTTGAATAATAATGATCCCCTTTGGTTGAACTTTACAATCAACACAACCATCACTGGAGAATTAGGAGATAGTCATCGTACTGTCATATGACAAAATTCACTTCTTAGAGATTTTATCAAATTGAGAAAGTTATAACAACATCATTAGGTTTTGTTAACTCGGATCTAGTTTGCAGACCCAATCGGAAATTAACCCACGTAGCATCCTCGGGCAAATGCGGGTGATCGATTAATTTTGAATAATTGTATGTATCTGTTCATTCATTTCATGTAAACTTACACAAGTGTGTGACACTAGGTTCAAATATCACTTTATAACATATGCAATGAAATCATTACATTTAATTACTTACACATACTTCCTTAAGTGTTTAAGCTGGTGAATGCTTCAACATACATACGAGTATCTATTTTTTTAATGTGTTGTATAGGTTTTGAAATGTCTAAGTTGAAGCAATCGTATTTGATGTGAAAAGGATATCAAGTTGCATATATGAGTCTTCAATACTCAACACTATAAATCAAATGTAGGTTTGTTTGTAAAATATGAGTTTGACTCTTTCAAATATACTTATAAATTAAGTATAGATCTATTCTACAAGACATGAGTTTGATTTTCTCAAATACTTGTCATAAATCAAGTGTGAATCTGTTCTAAAAGATACGGGTTTAATTTTTTCAAACATTTGTCATAAATTAAGTGTAAATTTGTATTATAAAATATGAGTTCAGCTATTCTAAGTATTTGAGTAAATCAAGTATAGAGCTGAATTGTAGAATATGAGTGATTCTTTCAGATGATTGCATGAATCACATGATTAAGCTAAACAATGACTTATGAAGTAACCATAAAATTCATCTTAATCAAATGTTTGTATGTATGTTTAGCTCAAATGTCATATGACAATATTTTAAATGTACATAATGAGTCATCCCATTAAGCACTTACTATGAAGCTCAAAGCTATGAACTCATGAAGGCAAAAAATGATGTTTTATAAAGTGCACATGAAGGCTTGCCTTATTCAAATTCCTACATGTATATCCAATAATTTTTATCATTTTCATGCTTGGGCACAATGAATTTCACTCTTTTCAAACTCAAATGTCATGAATTTCAATATTTTCATGACACAAATCATCTCCATTTTATGTAAATATCATTTATTGATAATTTCACATTTCATGGCATGACATTCAAACAATCCACTTAAGTGAAGTCTTTTTATTCATTCACTTCTCTCTTTTTTTTGTTATCCATCATTAACCTTATTTTATAGATGTAAGCATGACATAAAAATTCAATCTTGGTGAACTTTTTTTTTTTTTTTTTTGTCATCTATCATTTATGCTTTTATGTATTTTTTTTTTACTTTATTATTCAACATTAACCTCCATTTCATGGATGTATTAGTGAGGGAATGACATGAGAATTTAATTTTGATGTATTCTTACTTTTGTCATCCACCATTTACTTTCTCTTTTATGTATTTTTTTAACTTTATCACCTAACATTAATCTCATTTCATGAATATGTTGATGAGGAAATGACATGAGGATTCAATCTTGGTGGATTTTTTCTTATTTTATCATCCACCATTTATGTATTTTTTGACTTTATCTTTTCATTTGTTTAATGAGTTTGAATGATAATTAATTAAGAGGAAAAACTTAATATTAAGCTAATGTTTCTTATAAGTAGGAGGATATTCCCCTCTTATTGAAATTTACTCTCTTATTTCCCCTTACATTTTCTTTGGAAGAAGCATTGTGAGCCTAAGGCCTTCAAGGGAATTTGCCTACAAATGAAGTTAGTTTGAAAGTCCATTTCGTTGTTCCCTGTGAGTTACATGCGATTTGATACTTTTAAATTCAACTTTAACTTTATTTCAAGATCTTAGCTCATGTAGGAAAATTCTTTTAAATCTTTTTTTTAAACCTACTCAATGAAGCATGTATTACATTTCAAATGATTATTAGAAAGTTCACTTGTGTTCTTATCAAGGTATCAAATCACATTATTGTTTATAATCAAGTCATTAAATATTTTATAATTTAATGTTTAGAGCTTAGATACTTGACATATATCAATTCTAAATTCTTTGTAATTTCTATTCATTGAAAATTTCAAAATCCTAAGATCCCTTTGAGCTACCCTTATCACCACGCCAGAAAGGTATTGGTGTTATAAGAAACAATCTAAAAAAGAATATATATACACACAACGCTAAGAAAGGCATGTATAGACCTTCAATTTCATTTGTGTAGAAAAAGGGAGGAAGAGACTTTCTCTGTCTGTACAACGCACACAAGCACTTATTTTGAAATAGATTTTCTCGCGACATTTGAATAACGTGCATGAGTATTTATTTTAAAGCAACTTTTGGCCAATGGAACAACGTACGCATGACTTATTTTAAAGATATTTCTCCGCCACATCGAATAATGTGACAGTTCTAATTTTGATATATCTTTATAAATTTAAATTCACATATGCATTGAATTAAAATACAAGTAAAATATTTTGTCATAACATGATTTTCATCATCATTTCAGCTAAAATTTAATTTTGGAATGTATCAAACAACAAGCTATAGCATAAACCTTTAACATATGTGAACTTCATCATTTTATGTTGAAACATGAAGGATGACTTATCTTTCTTAAATTTATCAAATAAAATAGCAATTAAATTACAAGATGTAAGCATATATTTCATCTCTTTGCTATCAAGTAATCTAAAAGAACTTTGCATCTTTCATATAATTAATTTTAGTACTTTCATGTCAATGTAATAATAGGCTTCAACATTTGATAAAAGGCATAATGGAAAAGAAAAAAAGTTTAGATTTCATTTCATTTCTTTCTTTCTTTCGCTTTGACATGATGATTGTTTATAAGTAGAGTTTAACTCACATAAAGTAAAGCAATCAACTTTATTTTAGTAAAGACATAAACCTAAATTTCAATTTCAACTAAGGTGTTTGATAATATAGTTTAGTTAAGAAATCTTAAACATTGCCAAGTAGTAGAAGGCAAAAGTAGAAATAAAGAGGCCCCATAGAAATCACAATTTTATCTTATCATTTCATGCCAAATATCAACAAAGAAAGCTTCAAGGTCAAGTTGATTAAATAAATATGAAACTAAATATTTACTCTTTTTTCCATCTTTTCTAGACCAAGCAAATGAAATAACATATTAATGACCAAGTTAAGCATCAAGAGATGATAATGTTGAAGCTAAAAAAAAACTAGAATTTCATTGTCACATCATCTTTCAATGATTTAAGAGCAAAAAAGGACTTAGAATAGTAAAACTTGAGTGACTTTAGCTTATAACCATATGTGGACAGCAAAATGAAAGCCTTCAAAATTCACAAACTTTGACTCACATTCACCTTTTTTTCTCATTTTAATTCAATCAACAAAAAGTGTTAAATGGTTAAAATTGAATGGAATTTCAGCAATCACCACAAAATTTCAAAGCCAAAAGCATATTGAAACCTATTTCTTCATTTTACATCAACTTCATAGCAAGATGATAATTTGATCATGAAATGTAAGAAGCATTTACTCAATCAAATTATAAGATATAATAAAAGGTTCAAACAATAAAATGAAGGCTTTTAATCATAAACTTCATAGACTTGTTTTATTTTTTTTCTCAATGACAATAAATCTAGACAAGATTTGATTAATCAAAACATCAAATGACAACTTTACATAGTATATAGCAGCTTCTTTCCTAAAAATCAGCAAGCAAAGTGATGCTTTAATAAGGTAAATTTCAGCTTCCAACAATAGGAAGAATATAAGATTAGATTTTTTAAATATTGAAACCTTGCTACCTTACTTGCCATAAAGAAGGAAAACCTTGCTACCTTACTTACAACCATATCAAATTCAACATAATGTAAATTTGAAACTTCAGATTTGGCTAGGTAATTATTTGCATAATAGATTTAAGTGAGGTCTAAGATAAACAATGCCAAATGATGAAAAGAGGTAAAGAAAAAGCAAAATGACCTCGTGGAAGTTGTAACTCTACTAATCTCCCATTTCATCTCTATTTAACGACTTAAATAGACATATAATGGCGCAATATAAGTGAATGCTTGATAATAAAAGCAAAGCAACTTGAGTTATACCATGTCAAACATCACATCTCTACCTTATTACAATTTCATAAAAAAATACAATTCATAGAATATATGTAAAAGAGGGGATTCACTAAAATCATTTCATCAAAGAGGATTGGAATAGAAATATCCTGACTGTGGTTGAATAAAAGCAACTTGAAAGCTCTGTTGGAAGAGAAGATTAAGGAGGTGCAAACGGATCTCTTGGTTGGAGGAAAGGCGAGGCAGATAAGAGGAATGTCGAACCAAGAGGGGTTTGGCCAAGTAGTGCTGCAGGGATGGACAAACGAAACTCACTCGGTTAGGAGTCCAAGCATGGGAGAGAGAGAGAGGAGGAGCTCGATAGTTCTGTCGGGGAGAGACAACAGGGAGAGAGGGCTTCGTCTAGGAGGAAGAGAGATCGGGAGTCGCTTGTCTCTGAGAAAATGGAGAAGGGCTTTGTCACTTGTAGGGGAAGAGGCAAACCAGAGATAAGAGATGAGGAGCAAGCCTGCCTGGAACCGAGCCACGCAATGTGAGTGGACAAGAGAACGAGGGTTTTCGAGGAGTGTTGGAATGGGGGAGAGGCCTCAGGACTGAGGACCGGGCCACCATTCTTCTAATTGGTCAGGTGGGGTGGTAGCCAATGAAGTCTATTGGGCGGTTGGTCTAATTAGAGGATTAGGTGGTCAAATGGGATAGGTTGAAATGGAGGTGGATTTGGAATAGGAAAAGGAGCCACAGATTTAAATTTAAATTAATCACATGCACATGTATACATTTATAATATCATAAAAGAATTTGAAATGCATAAATTTTGGTGTTTTATTTTTTCAATGATCAATGATCATGCAATATGTGTATTAATTTTGAAGTAATTTTGATGTTCCGTAAGCAAGGTGGTGATACGGTGCGATTGAACTGAACGATAAGTGAATTTGGTCTTAAATTGTGCAACATCATATTAAAATTGCTCGACGTTCACGAAGACTTAGTCGAATTGATCGCGGAAGGTGTTGTTTAATAGATTTTGACGTTTCGGCGACAAGTCAGTTTCGCAAATGGAGGTTGTTTAGATGTCATCGAGGCTTCCTGATCTTGATATGCGCATATTTACATTAAAAATTTATTTTGATTAATTAATTGACCATTAATTTGCGCAATAAGTCTTATTTGATTAATTTCTATATATCGAACACATTTACTCGATTAGAATTTTCAAATCGACAATATTTTGATCTATTTCAACTTCGATTAAAGAGTTTTAATTTTGATTCATGCGATGGTGCATTCATTAATCATCAAATTCATCTAATTCATCCAATCCATGTTATGAGACTCATATGTAGGTCAACATTAATACTTATGTTCTGGAATTGTCCCTCACATGTTTATTAGCCCTATTTTCAATGTGGAAGATCTAATATATTTTAAAGGAATTATCAACCTCCAAATTTACAAAATGATACTTTTGTAGGAGGAGATAAAATTTATTTGTAGGTACCTATCCAACCAACATTCTTTAAAGCGAGAATATCCTCACAATTGAGACACCAACAAATGATAGTACATTTAGAGATTCTTAGGTAAGTGGAAAGACAAGTCACAAAGTAAGGATACCTGAATCACCTTGGAAGAACTACAAAGCTTCTCCCTAGAACTTTTTGATGACTTTTAAAATCTTAACTCTTCGGAGAAAAATTCTTCGAGGTCCAAGGGAGTTGATGTAGCACATCAAATGATGAAATGACTTGTTACAAGATCAGAAACTAAAGCTTGAATTTTAAGAACTTTTATTAAACTTTGTGTTGTAGTATTTATGCCCCATGTATTGTATTATGTAATAGTAGATGTATTTGATCATGTTTAAGTGTTGTATAGGAGTTGTGATTGAAATCATGGGAGTTCATGTGTTAAATTGCATAGGTGTTAGCTCAGCATTTAGGCGCTGCTCTTCTAACACCTTGGTGCTGCATTTGGTGGTATTTAGTGCTTGGGGACAGAGAAGTTAGCACCTCGGCATTGGACTGTAGCACCTCGACGCTAGATTGTGGCGTCTACTTACGGCTGCGTTCTTGACCCATAAAATGACAAGTTCCAACTTTTTTTTAAATTTTTTTAGTTTTTCTTTAAGGAATACATCCCTTGAAGTATTGTGCTTATATAAACACTTATTCGACATAATGGAGAATTGGACTTGCTTATGTCTGAAAATTTGAGTGAAAAACTCTTTGGTTGGAGCTTGGTGGCTGGCCGTCTGGAGGATTCGGTGATCCTTCGCTACCATTCCACTTAGGTGAGTAGAAGTTCTTCGTATCTTTTCTACTTTGGTGAGTGAAAAGCTTTGGAGCATTTTTCCTTCATTTGTCGTGATGTCTTCTCTCCGTGACACATTCATCATATAAAAGTCGAGAAATATGCTTTTATTGTAATGAAAAGGCCAAAGAAGGCTATTGGATTATGTCTTATAAGGTTCTATTGTTTTAGGTGATGCAACAATTACTACTCCATGTTAGGCGATGAAGCAACCAAAATTTAGCATTTGCATTTTGGTCACATGAGTGAAAATGAGATGGCTAAATTAAGTAGAAGATGACTTCTTAATGTTTAGAATATTACTAAAGTGATGTTCTATGAGCATTATCTATTCGAGAAATATAAGAGAGTTCAATTTATTAAAGACATTCATAGTATTTTGGGAGCACTTGATTACATACACTTTGACCTCTGGGACCATCGAGAGGTTATTGAATGGTGGTGCTGGATATATACTGTTATGATTACTTCTCCAAAAAGTTTAAGTGTTGTTTCTGAAACAAAAAAGTGATGTATTTGTTACATTCAAAGAGTGGAAGATAATAATTGAGAAGTAGACAAGAAAGTAGATCAAATGTCTTCACACTGATTGTGGTTTGAAGTTTTATGTAGGAGAATTCAATTCCTTCTATAAAACATAATGAATTTTAAGGAACTTGATAGTTTTACATACTCCATAATAAAATAGTGTGATGGAGAGCATGAACATGATGATGATGAAGAAGATATGTTACATACTCTCAAATGTTGGGCTACCAAATCATTTTAGGTTGAAGTTGCTTCTTCAACCTTCTACTTGGTGAATCTCTCTCCTTCAGTTGTTATTGGAAAGAAGACTTTGTAGGAGGTTTGATCAGGTAAACCTACAGATTGCTCTAAATTAATGATTTTTTGGCTGACTCGTTTATGCTCATGTTAATAATGGTAAATTGAACTTAAATATATGAAACATATTTCTTGGTTATAAGCCTAGAATTAAAGCCTATAAGTTGTGGTGATTTGAAACTTAGAAAATGATTATTAGTAGAGATATTGTGTTTGATGAGGCTGTCATATTGTGTACAACACTTACTAAAGGTATTCATGATGTTGATCAAGATGAGAGATGTAACATATAGGTGGAGGTTCAGATTGAGATAGGTATATCATCTTATACTACTTCTCAATTAAGTTCATAGACTCATGGTGATGTTATTTTTTCATATACCACTACAATCATCATAATATTTTATATCTAATTATAGATCAAGGAGAGAAATCAAGCCAACATAGAGTAATGCTAAGGTTGATTTGGTTTTTGCTAATTGTGGCTAAATGTGTTGAGGGTGGCAAAAGAATCTTCTAGCTATACAGAAACAGTTAATTTGGTTGATTGGGGTAAGTGGATGATTACTATGTAGGAAGAGATGAAATTCCTACATAATAACACTTGGGATTTAGTTTAAACCTATCTCAAGGGAAGAAAGTTATTAATTGCAAATAGATATTTGAGAGAAAGGAATGTATGCTTGAAATTAAAGACGCTAGGTATATGGCTAGATTAGTTTCAGTCAAATTCTAGTAGATTTTACAAATGTATTCTCCCTAGTAGTAATGCATAGCAGATTCAGGTAAGTGGATGATTACTATGTAGGAGATGAAATTCATAAGTAAGTACAATGGGATTTAGCAAAGCTAGCTCAAGGGAAGAAAGTTATTCATTGCAAATAGATATTTAAGAGAAAGGAGTATATACTTGAAATTAAAGACACTAGGTATATGTCTAGATTAGTTTCAATCGAATTCTTGGAGTATACTTTACAAATATATTCTCTCCAATTAAGCATAGCTTAATCCATGTTTGGTATTGTTGCTAAATATAACATCGATCTTGGAGTTAGATGCAAAAGGCGTATTTTGCATAGAGAGTTCGAGGAAGACATTTATATGCAGTAGCCCGACGGTTTTGAGATTACATGTAAAAATATTATGTTTGTTTGTTGAATAAATCTCTTTATAGTTTGAAATAGTCTCCCAAGTAGCGGTATAATAATCTTGACACTTTTATGATTGTTCATTAGTTTAAGATGAGTAGCTATGGTAGTTGTATTTACTTCAAAAGAAATAGTGATGAATGTTTTGCATATTTGCTCTATGTTGATGATATTCTTATGACTACTATGACTAAAGGAGAAATTAAGAAGTTGAAAGTTCAACTCAGTAATGAGTTTGAGATGAATGATTTGAGAGCTGCAAAGAAAATTCTCGACATTAAGATTTAAAGAGATAGAAAGGTAAGTAAATTATTTTTGAGTCAGAAATGATACATTAAGAAAATCTTGCATATATTCAATATGTAGAATGCCAAACCTATTAATACTTCATTAGTTGTACATTTCGGAGTCTTATCAACTCAATGTTCATAGTTTGATGATGATATTAAGTTAATGTGTTGAGTTATATATTACATTGTAGTGGGATCACTGATCATGATCAAACTTATGTATGCAATCAGTATAGTTAGTAAGAAGTACTTGGTTAATCTTGTCACGATCCAGCCCGAATCTAGAAGCAAAGCGGACGGCCTGATAAAAAAGAAAAACTTTACTTAACATTTTCAATAGAAATAAAAATTACATAATATTTTTCTCAAATCATATAAGAGTCACTACAAATCCAAATCACACTTAACAAATTTGTCCACACATAATAAAATATCCACCAACATAAGTCATAATAAACACAATCTAAAACATAAACCATATAATATCGCCGTTTGAAGTCCTCTCTACGACATAAATAATCTCCTCCTCCAGTTAGGAAGGTTCGCGGAAAAAATATAAACAACTTGCAATTGAATAAAATTTTCAGTGGATAAATTATGCTTTTACACTAGTAAAACAAGAAGACAGAAATAATATGCACGACAGGTTTTGCTATAACATGACAATTATGTAAAAAGTGTTCAAACAGCCCAACATATAATAGACAAATGAAAAAAATATTTCTTTAAAATTTTATTTCTATTTTATCATTCATTTCAAGTAGTCGCGCCCAAAACCTTTTCCATAAGAAATTTTTTTTCAAATCTCATCCAAAGGACAAGTAATCATTTTCATTTACCTTTTCATGCACAAGTACATTGCGTCCCCAGCCAGTGCTATAAGGGAGTGAACTCCACTTTCAAGCATACATTCATAACATATAATTTATAAAGCTATTTATATTAGTTCCAAATAATAAATCAGGTAATTCTATGCAATGACATAAGTAACAACATGATCTAACATTTAGGCTGTTTATTCAATATGGAGAAAATGAGAAAAGGAAATCACAATTTGAAATACAGAGACAATTTATAATTATATACCAATGCATTCCATCATATGAAAAATAAGTAAGCTTTTACCATAAGAATATAATTACTCACTTTAGTGTGAAGCTTCTTCTGATTGTCTCCCCTTTGAAAATATTTTTTAACTGAAGTTCCTATGATTAAAAATATTAACTGGATTAATACTCATAAATATCTAAATTTATATATTATTGAAATATAATTATCTCTCTTATGATAAATTTTATAATTCTATTTCTACACTAGTTAATTAGAGACATTAAAATTTTCAAATAATTTCTCATTCTTATTTAGATGATCGATATTTATCTAAAATATTTTAATTTATTAAATTCTTTATCAATTATCAAATTTATTTTATTCATTATTAAATTTAAATTATGGTTTTTATTATGCATGTAATATAATTATTTGTAGCAGTTCTATATATTTTCTTCTAAAATTTTCAATTAATTATTTAAATCAATTTGTTTTTCTTTTATTCATCTCATAAAATTTATACTTATAAATCCATAAGGAAAAGTAGGTTTTATATGATTATAAACTATAATATATGATATATTTATTTGCATTTATTAAGCTAAATGTCAAGTAAATATTTAAGATTATTATTTTTTTTATATGTTATTTAATGTTTAAATAATTGAATTTAATCTATACTATAAGGAAAGGTGAAATTTATGTTATCTCTTCCTATAAATAAAATTAATCGGATTCTTACTACATCTATTTCTTTCATAATCTTCAATTTAAATGAGTCTCGAAATTATTTTCTACATAATGTAAGCTATGTAGAAATAAAATTGTAAAATGACACATGTAAGTTTGCAAAATTTGTTATTCCTCGTCGAAATTTTTTCATCTTTCGTTTCAATTTCTTATCAACTTAATAAAAATTATTTCAAAATTAAATTAGGGTTTCTTATGTTAGAGCATAATTAAATCAAAAGTAAAAATTTTAGTTTATAATACTTAAACATTACCTTTCTCTATAAGATCCCTTGGTTTGCCCTAGGACGTGTGTCGCATCTCTCATGAATCCTTCTCTCTCTCTCTCTCTCTCTCTCTCTCTCTCTCTCTCTCTCTCTCTCTCTCTCGGTCGTCGGCGCACGGAGGGGCCTTGCGGCAGAAGTTGTCTCACTCGGCTAGGGCACACATAAGCCTTTCTCTCTCTCCCTCCCTCCCTCTTTCGAGTGCTTTTGGGAGTTCGATTTTGGCAAATCGAAACCGAACCCCCCTTTTTTTTGATTTATCTACGAGTGGCCAATCGTCGCAGTTGTTAGGAAAATAAAATATATTTTATTTTATTTTATTTTTTGTTTGGTTATCCGGTTATTACAAATCTTAGTAAGGAGCATTGGAAAGCACTTGGTGGATTCTCAAGTATTAATGTGGAACTAAGTTGGTTGTTTATAGTTTGGGAGGACTATAGATGGAATTATCAGCTATGTTGATTCAAATTTTGTTGGCGATCTTAGTGAAAGTTCTCTTATAAGATATGTGTTTACTATTAATGATTGTGCTATTAGTTGGTTTGCTACCTTGCAGGCAATAGTGGCATTATCTACAATTAAAAATGAGTATCTGACAATTAGCAAAGATTGTAAAGAAGTTATTTGATTGGAAGGTTTATTTGGAGAGCTTGGTAAGAATTTAAACATTACCTCGGTGATGTGTGATAATCAAAGTGCTATTTTTCTTACTAAAGATCAAATGTTTCATGAGAGAAATATGCATGTTGATATTCATTATCATTCTATTTGTAAATTATTGCTCGTGATGATGTTGCGGTGAGCAAGATAAGTACTCATGATAGTTTTGTTGATATGATGGCTAAGGCACTCCCCCAATTGTCAACTTTAAACATTGCTTATACTTGGTATTCATTATTAATTCTTAGATTTTTTATGGAAGTGGTGGGGAATATTTTGTTAAACATTGAAGATTTATTTTTCATTTTAGAATCTTGTGTGAAGGTGGACATTATTAAATTGTGACATGAATTTCTGTGAGTCTCACTTGTCTTAGGATAAAATTATGAGTACATGGATTGAAAGCCTTTATTGGTGCTTTGATCCTATTATTGTCTTAAGAATTCAATTCGTGTGCTTTTACTTTATTGACCCTAACTTGATTCTTATAAGTGGTCTTATAGAAATCTATAAATATCTCTCTTTGTATAAGGTATTAACTACTTCTTTAATAAGATATTATATAAGTCAATATTCGCCATTTATATTTCTTTTCTTTTGACATAGTGATTTCTCCTCTACTTATGCTTATTCGTTTTGAGGTTCACATAAAATCTATGTTATTTTTTTTGTTCATCTCTTATTTCATATATTATTAGTGAAAATTATGGTTTATGATACTATTAGTGCTTGTGTTAATATTCACTATATTTTTTCTTATCACACTTGTGTTTTATAGTGTTATCTATGATTATCATTTTCTTATTACATGTTTATCTTTAAGGGAGGTGTGTTACCTAAACACATATATTCTTTATAAACTGTTAATATATATATTTGTTATCATCAAAATCAGTGATTTTTTTATTTTAAGTCTAAAGCTTTAAATTTTGATGATCACAAATATACAAAGGATCTAGATTGATGATTTCATTGATGTTTGTACAAGAAAATATATCATCAGAATCTCTCAAGCACATGATGACAAAGATTTAGATTAGAAAAATTTATTGATTATTAATGTGTTAGAGTTACACAAAGCAAAATATTGAAATTATATCAGGCAAACAAGTGAAGAAAATTACCTTATATTAGTTAAACTAGGTATCCCTTATATAAATAATATCAAATATTTGTTTTCAAAGTTAAAATATCTTTAGAATGTTATATGGTTCAATGACTAGTTAACTAAATTGAGCTTTCAATAAAATAGGCCTTATTTATTTTTTAAAAAATTGAAAATTGATAGACTTTATAGGGCTCCATAAAGGTTTGATTTTGCAAACTTACAAGTAGCTAGAAGTGCTTATGTAAAGATGCAAAAGTTTGGGATTTTAGAATGATTTTTGGGTATTCTCAAAATTCTTAGGTAAAGTTTTATGGGGTGATCTATTGTCAATTTTGATAATAATTAGATCTCAAAACGTAGTCATTTGAGCCAAATTAATTTTATAAATTGGGGGTTGAATCGAGGAATGATCATTTTGTTGTGTGATAGAAAAGTATGAACTAGATTTTACTTCTCATCTCTTTGGTTAGCTAACTTATACAAACATCTTTCACCTTCTTTTTTGGTATCTAATCTATTTTATAAATCACTAAAAGCTAAATTTTTTTTTCGTCATATAGCTTTCTTAGAATCTAGCACTTTATATCTTTTATTCTCCAGTTTTGCATCTAAATTTTTATACAATGCTTATTTCTTTATCTTTTTTGCCTTTAACTCCTCAATTATTTTTTATTAAAAGCTTTTCTTTTGATTCTCCAAGCGTGTTTTAGCGGCTCTTAATTTACTCTTCTTTTTTGCAACATTAACTTTATGAACATCCCAAATTCTAAGCTCTTTGTATTTTCTTAAAAATATTTTTATTTGTGTTTTAAGTATTTATTCACAGACAATAATTCGATTTATTTTTCCCCAACTTCATAAGGTTACATGGATTGAATTTTTTTGAAATTATGTAAATAATAAATTTAATGCCTTTAGTAACACTGAACAAGAATGAATGAAGTTAGGGACCCATAAAGTTGACTTGAAATTGTTGGGGCAAAATTAATGATGTTGATGCATAAAAGACTACAACAATTCTGTTTCCTTTATTTTTCTTATAAAAAACATCCTTACTTTCTTTGTGGGCATGTAACTTAGTCTTGAGATTTGACAGGAAAAGTTCATATGTTGCTGCACGATTTTTTTTTTTGTTTTTGTTTTTTTTTACCTTCCAAAGCCTCTATACTTTGAGCCTATTTAGGTGCTCGTGAAGTTGCAAGAGATGCTCGCAGATCTGAACCAGATGATCTAATTAATTCAGCTGTTGGAGGGTTTGCTAGTGGAGCTCTTCTTGGGCGGTTTCAAGGTTTGTTGCCCAAACCATCTTCTTTTGTGTTTCAGGGTGGGAGTCGGTCACAAATTCATTGGAGTCGTGTTTAAATAAGTATTATACAGCTCAAGAAAGCTATAACTTCTGTTCTTCCAGGTCTCTGCCTGAAACTACTTTATGCAACTCAAACCATTTTTTTTTTGCTGTTTTTATCCTACTAGTACGACAAGAACTTTAAAAAATGTGTAATTACTGTCATTGAAGTAGACAACCGAACCTTGTTTTTTTTTTATAAAGCACGATACTATTAATGGCTAAGCGCGCAGGTGGACAGTTTGGAGCTATCCGTTATTCTATCATATTTGCGGCCACTGGGACAGCTTTTGACTATACTACACTGAAGTTAAGGCCTATCCTGCAACACTTCATTGGGACTTTATCAGAAGGGAAATCCCAGAAAATGTTGGCAGCTCGAGCTGGTGGAGAATACCTGAGTGGTCTCCAATTCAGATATTGGACGAAGAAGCTTTGGCTGCAAAGCGAGCTCGCGAGGAAAAGATTTATGCTCAGAGGCTGGTAGGCAAACTAAAAGAGGAGTCTTGAGTGCTAGAAGTCTCTTGGTCATCTTTCTCTTGAATACGCGCTGGTTGAATTTCTTACTAGTTTCTGGTAGCATAAGGTTTGGTTGGTTACTGCTATTATAACCAACTTTTCATGATTTTTGGTGAAAAGATTGGAGAGCTCATAGGTGGAAGCTCCACTTTTTCTAAAGAATCTTACAAGAATTGGGAGATCACATGAGAGGACAAGCTATTAAAATTTAAATTCTATAGTAGTCTGAAACTTTGCATAATGAGCCTGCTATTGCTGTGGACTTAAGCATGGCTTGTAATATAGGGTGGTACCATGGCTTTTTTGGGCGTGCGGCGTGCAATATTTTTTACTTTTTAAATCAGAAATGTCATCCTTTTTTGATGAGCCGAATGTCTATTTGTCAAGGCACTATGTTTATATTTTGCATTTGATTCAAAGTTTTATAAATAATCAAGCAATCTTTTGTGTATAATCTGTAAGCTGCAAGGATGAGAAAATTTGGTTAAATTATTTTATGTTTATTTCTAATAAATGCTAATTTTGCCCTCAGACTGATTTCTCCTTTAGGGTTTGGATTTCGTAAAGAAAAATGCAATGGTCCTTAGAATATTAATGCGATTTGCGTGTGCCCAGTCTTTGTATTGTATATAATTCATATATTCGTGCTTGCATGAGGGCATCGTTGATTATGAACTTTCATATTTATTGATTTATCATTTGGTTTTTCAGGATTATGTGTATATTATTCTGTTCTTGTAAATATTTATATAACATTCAAATATTTAATTTTTATGATATAAAAATAATAATTTATTAGGATAAGGCTGTATATGAAAATAATAAAAATTTAGGTGGTACATTGATAAACATAAAAGTTTAGAGTGATAAATAATTAAAATTGCATCCCGAGCTGTACGATCCAATGGAGTTTTGTATGATAAGATGTGTAATTGTATTATTTGGCTGTCATGTTTTTTTTTTTTTTTTTTTGTTTTGAGAGCCATCTTTGTCTCATTTGTATTCAATTCTTTTTATCATGCATGTTCTTATGAAGTTTAAAAACATTACATCGCGACAACAAAGTTTTAATTTAGAGGATTTATATATATATCATAAAAAATTAATATTTACCTATTTAATATTTAAATTAATTATAGAAAATTTTTTAAAGTGATATTGTTGTGATCCGAAGTAGGATATCATTTTAGTGATAAGTATTATTGGGTATCGTGTTTATCTTTTAGATATGATATCATTTTAGACAGATTTTATTATATTTTATAAATCTAACATTTAAAATCTTTTAATACAATAGAATTATCACTCTCCATCGCTTCTTAACGCTTCATTAAAACTCTGTTACTCACGGCAAACTCTGTTGCTATGCCTATTTGGTTCTATTTTGCATTATTCCTTTCTCACTTCATCATTACACCCCATTCCCCTAATCAGCTCTATTTGAACAGCACAAAATCGTTCTTTCTTCTCTGTTGCTGCGCCATTCCTCCATTCAGTGTCGTCGCTCGATAGCTAGCCCTCATTCCAGTGTTCGTCTAAGTCTGAATAGCTACGGTGAAACTTCAATTAATCTTTTTTTCATTTTGGTTTAAAATTGCTTTGTAGTTGAGCTTATCGTTTGGTAACAAATGAAAATCTTTAATAAGAAATGTGAAGTATCTTATATAATAGTAGTTAGCAGAGATTTGTCATCTATCAAGTCAAAGTAATAAAGCAAATTTAAGGATCAAAATGCTGTAACTTTTTTAGCTTATAATTTTTTTTTTGAGTACCATGGGTTGATTATATTAACCTCTCACCATTATGAGAAATGTTTCTCATATTCACAGCTATATTGGTCAAGTGTGCTCTTATAAGGGAGTGCTACATTCACACAGGGAAGTGTGGGTACACAAGTATTGTGAGAACACCTCAGGTTTATTTATTTGATTATGATGCTCATTCTTTCATGAAGAGGTCCCTTTACTCAACTTTACCCAATAACTCTTGTTAGAATAACACAGGACAAAACATTGTTTTTGCTATTAAGAAATCATTATTTTTATATAGCTTCTAGATTAAATATTGTGCTCTTAATAAGGTTGCTAACTTTGAAATGTAGATGAGTCATTGGTTAGATATGACCTTCAAATTTGGTGGGTATTGGAAATAAAGAACATGAATAAAAAAAAATTTTGAAGGTGGAAAACAAGGAATAGTTAAGTTTGATAAAAAATATATCGTTTTTTTGGTGCTTAGAGAAGCAGAAAGCATTTGCCGATGGCTAAGATGATATGAATATAAATTATTTCATCATATATTTGGGACATCACCGAAGGAGTATATGTTCATTGAAGATGATGATGCGATTTTGTAAATGATTAAGGATTATTTTGCAAGTGGCAAAGTTGAGGTGGTGGTTATAATATAAGATAACACTAAAAATATCACTTGTTCACAAGGGAGGGAGGCTTGTTGTCATAGTGACATGATTAATTTCCATCATTATAATCCCAAGAATATTGATGCTTTTAATGCTCTACATGGCACCTTCAATAATAATTTCTTATGGGTGAAGTTAATGAAGATAAAGTTTTAGTAATTGGTGCAAGTTTCAAGGTTCATTAGGTTTGAAAATAAATTTTGAGGTGAAGATCAAAGCAAGTGATAGGACATGTGTTATAGCCACTTGCTCATATAGAGATTGCATATGGAGAGAGAGAGAGAGAGAGAGAGAGAGAGAGAGAGAGAGAGTTATAGCTTCACTTTGTGCAAATGGTCAAACTTAGAGGTCGAAAGTACACTATAATACATACATGCTCACGTGTAATAGAGCTGGAAACAAAATGATAACATCTATTTGGGCAGCTCAAGAGATATAATAAACTATGAAGAAGCAACCAAATACTCCTAAACACATTAAAGATAATTTAGAGGTGGCTTGGGAGTTATCACTATCATATATAATTATGGCAATCTAGAGAACAAATTCAAAGCAATATATTTGGGTCAAGCGATGATAATTAAAAATGAGTGCCTACACTTATAGCATACCTTATTAATAGAAACCTTGGATCTCACATCACATGCACTTATGATAATATTGATCATTCATTCTAGTGCACTACAGAAATATTGTATATTTCCGACAGACTAATCCATCAGTAATCAATAAAAAATTTGTCGGTAATGAACTTTTCCGACTGATATAAGTTAGATGGTAAAATCCTAGTTGAAAATGATTTTCGACGGACTGAAAATGTATCGCGTCAAAATTCTGACGGACTGCCCGCTAGAAACATTATCAAGAAGAATTGGCGTATATACCTGAAAATTACAATAGAATACACCACAAGAAAATTTTTGATCGATTTGTTGTCGATGGACATGGTCATCAGAAAGTTTTGGTGGAGGCAATTTGCCAGAAACTATCCAGTTAGAAAATTTTCAGCGATTATTCATTTATCGATGCCTCATATCAAGGTTTTCGATGGAAAATCCATTGGAAAACCTGTATAGAAATGAAAAAAAATCAGAGTTTCACTCATGCTCTGCTATTTTGCACTTGCAAAAGATTTACAAACAACTAATCGCAAGAATACACTCAGTATCAACATATGACTAACAAACAACTAATCTCAATCATTTATTCATAAGTTTTAGTATTTTCAAAATCATGACAGTGAACTATTAGTTTCAAAATATTTAAATGAAAGTCTAAATAAGAAAATCTGAATCAATTGTTTACATATGCAAATAAAGTCAAAATGAAGCTTACTCCTTATCAGTCTCCTCATCATCTTGCTCCTCCTCCTCCTCCTTATCCGTCTCTACCACTACTCCTTTCCATTACGGTGATCCCTATGCATCTTCTTCATTATCGTCCATTTCAGCCATTCGCTTCCATCGGTCATCTTGACTTCCATTTCCTCACCATCATAACAACCCGCTCAACAATATCACAATTGATCGATGCTCATTTTATAATGAATGACGTATCATATGCTACTGCCTGCAGTAAATCCGTCCCTTCTTTCCCCCAACAGCCTCCTTCCATATATAATATTCTGACTACTAAGACTGCTCACTAGAACTACCTGAACCAGTGAAGCCTTGACTAGCAACTTCCTTCAACCACATGTAGTCATCCTATGAGAAATTAGAATATTAGTTAATCATAATAGATTATTAACTCAATTGTATTTTAAAATATTTAATATTAACTTACGTATGATCTCCATGAATGAACATCAACCCCACTACCGGTCGTATGTTGATGTGTTCTACTATACACCTATAGTAAGCTCTGGGCCAAAAACTTTAACCTATAAATAGTATAATGAATATCATTAGTTGTAATTATAAGTTCAATTAATAAAACAAACAAATGAATTACCATCCTTCGTTGGTACACGATGTGCGGTATTGAACCTATAGTGTTAAGAGAGGTGCCCATGCCCCCACAATCAGAATCGTGATTAAGCTTTGCTTGCTCCTGCTTGCAAACATAATCTGGGAAGACCCATTTTCTGAGAGGTCAGCCCACACATCCTCTCCAATCCAAATAGGTTTTCTGCCAGACTTGTATGCCTGTGAACATATCGTGTAGGCGAGTAGCCTCTATAGACTTAAAGTTTGATCTAATCTTTTGGTTGTGCTCTAGCAACCTGCTAAAATCATTCTATAACATTAAATAAGCAAATGCTAATTAGTAATTCTTCAATATCAACTAATGCATTAAAATATTTGTAAATAGTTTAGGCAATGCCTCAAACTCCCTAAACGATATGTCCCAAACCTTAATTAGGACGACCTTCTATGATATATATGGAGCATCGTACTTGCTCCTTATAATATTCCTGATTTTGTGAATAGCTTCCCTGGATGGATTGAACTTGAAAAATGTAATTGATATTAAAAACATAATATGCAAAAAGTACAACTTTAATAAAATACTTACGTGTCATCCTCCGACTCAATAAAAATGTGTGTCGATGAAGGCTTAGTGGGCATAGAAGTATCGGACTGATCATGATGTATATGCTGAAATATGGGATTTGTGAAATTTGTGGGTGACTGATAGGGTTTATGGAGTAGTTTCTGCAAGCTTTGGAGAATGGTAGACACGTGTATCGGTTACTTCAAAAATTCGAGGTGGCAAAATCAAAATGGAGGTCGAGATAGTGACTATGGTGGTTGCCTGAATAGTTGGTCAACTCACGACCTTCTTTTTCCACCTGAAAATGCTCGTAAATGAGCGTCGAGGAGCATCATCACCACCACATGATGCCATATATTAGAAACATAAATAAAATGATTAGATAAGTCATCAAAAAATTAATAGAAGAGTTTAACATAAATAATATAGAATTATAATAAGAATTGCACATTTAATCTGCAGTATACAGAAAGGCCATGTACAAATTATGTAAAAGAAGCATGAAAAAAGAACTAAGTACAAATAGTTAATTGTAGTATGCAGGTATATGCAAGTACAATATATAAAAAAACATGTAAAAATGAATATGTACAAAAAATATGCAAGTACCTTTAATGTGATTATGAGATTTTTTAATCCAATAAATCAGTAGAAGTTGATTTGACAGTGTCATTTTCATCATTATCCTTATTGGTTTCATTTTTTGACTGAATAACTTCCTCATAATCAATATTACTATTAATTAAGTTCACATCTGCTTCTACATCATCAACTGAAAGTTTAAAATCTGCTATCTCATCCTCCTGATGAGCAACTTTAATGGTACTATCAACTTCCACTCTTTCTCTAGGTTTGATACCATAACCCATTCCATTTTCTCTCTTATTTTTTACGGATACCTTAGGTAATACACTTGTATTTCTTGATTTGTAAGGATAAATGGGTCGATTTAATATATTTTTTGTGTCAACTTTACCTCAATGATTCCATATGACTAATGCTTTTTTATCCCTCTATTACACACAAGATCAAACAAATCACAATTGAATATAATGACATTCCTCTCATTTGATCCAGGATACTGTACTTGTATAACTTCTTGTAGAATTCCATAATAGTTAATCTCATCATTTGAATGTGTGTTTTCTTAAATACAAACACCAGAGTTATATGTTTTCTTTTCTTCAGACTAAGAACTTGTGTGAAGTTTTTAAGCATTTACATCATAAATATGTCATGTATTTATGATTCATTTTGGATCCCAAGCTAGGTTATGATCATGATTCTCAAGACTGCTTTCTTCACTATGAACATAGGAAATTCAAAAAAAGAGACTAAGTTCTGCAATTAACATAAAAAAATATATTAAAGTGTTAGTAATGGTTGCTCACATATAATTTAAACAATGTTGGGAATTCATCTTCGACTTTCTTATTAATAGTGATGTGTCATCCAAGTTTAACAAGTTCACAAATAACCCGAACTCAAAAAAATAAATTGACATAATTAGATTAGTACTATGCTCAATGAAAATCTAACCGAGATATTGTGTTGTTGATATGCTTACGTAAAAAAGGTTGAACCTTATCACGCTTTATCAAAATAGTAACTATCACGCCTCTAAGCTCCTTATCATTTAGATATCGCTGATGTGATTTTACCAATGCTTTTTTGATTGTTGGAAAGTAGATGGTTTGTGAAGATCTAACACCATTGGTATTATCTAAACATGTGTGGCTCAAAATAGTATAGCATAAATTTGTAGTCTCCTGAGCTAAGTAAGCTTCACATGTTGAGCATTCGTGGTGTGCTTTATTCTTCAAAATGTATTTTAGTTTATTTAAGAATCTACATGAATTTCATAAAATAATTAATCGTATATTGAATATTAATTGATTTTTATACTACCAATAGATAGGTACCTCTCAAATGGATACATCCAGCAATATTACACTAGACGTCCCACTCTAGCTTCATATGATAGATGTATTGGTAGGCTCTCCATAGAGTCAAAAAAAGTAGGGGGAAATATCTTCTCGAGCTTATAGATAATGACTGGAATATTTACTTCTAGTTATTTTACAGCTTTCACGTTTAATCAAAGTGATGATAGTTCCTTAGAGAATAGACTAAGCTCAATCAAAGAATTTAATATTTGTTTTGGTAAAGCACTGAATACAACTGGAAGTAAGCACTATAGAAAAATGTGGCAATCATGGCTCTTCATTCCAAATAATCTTTTCATTTTTAAATCAACATATCTGCTCAAGTTGAATGCATATAGATATGGTAATTTTAATGACTGTACCCACTCACATGCTATTCTTCATTGTTATAGTGTAAGATAGTATTTGAATTTAAGCTTCTAAAATGTACCAGCTGTAGTCACTCCCAGCTCTAACTCTCTTTTATAGTAATATTCTTTCAAGTCCAACCTGGCCTTAACATTATCTTTAATTTTTCCCTTAACATCTATCATTATGTTGAAAATATTATCAAAATAAATTTTTTTCTATATGCATCACGTCAAGATTATGCCTTATTAGATTAAAATTCATGTATGGTAGATCCCAGAAAATACTTCTCTTTGTCCAATTATGTGACACACCATAACCCGATACATGACTGTCAGCTAAAATAGGATAATCAAATATAGTCGGGATAGAACTAACAATATGCCATAAAGCATCTATTAGTTTATACTCAACATCATGCTTGAACTACAAATTTATAGAAACTTTATCCATTTAGCATTTGTATGATTTAGTTTCTTCTAAGTGTTCATAAACTTAAAGAACTTATGATTTATATAGCATGAAGTCTCTACATAGTAAAATAATATCTTTAATGCCTAAGGACTACATGATTAATATAATTCTTTATTAAAGTGAACTATCCTTATCTAGCATCATTCAGTTTCTCACTAAAGTAGCCTACAAGATAAATTTGTTAAATTTAATTTTCTCCTATGCCTAACATGAAGCATCACATGCTATTTTAAATTCTTCAATGAAATCAAGTAACCTCAAATTAAGAAAAGTATTCATAAGGGCATCAATCTATTCAAATCCTTTTAAGTAGTGGTGGTTCACATTAAAGTGTCTTTCTTCAAGATATCAATGAGTGGAACAATTATAGTGCAAAAGTGTCAAATATATCTCTTATTAAATATAACCGAACTATGAAAATTCTTAATATCATTAAATGATTTTGGAGTTAGTAAATCTATTATTTCTTTAACTTTAGTGAGAAACATTTAGTTTAGGAAGGTAGACCCAACCTAGCTATGAGATGCTCTATCAGTAACCATGAATTACTCTTTCCAAAGTTGACCTGATGACTCCAAACCAATGAAGAAAAAGTCAAGATATCCTACATAGATGGTTTTAGGAAAATTTGGGAAGATGTGGGACTTATAATCTCTACATTTATAGAAATGCTTAAGAGGAAAATAAAATGAGATATTCCAATTATATGCAACTAGAGTTACTCGATTTCGAACTAACAATTCAATTTGGATCATGCTACTACTTCTTAGTGCACAAAGTATCCCTAAGCATAATTAAAAGCATGTTGATCTAAGACTCTATTCTAAGAGATATGGCATGCAATATAGATTATCTATCCTTAATGAATACCATAAATGCTGGCTAGAATTGGCCTTGTTATGAAAGTGCACCAATGTTATCTTATACCTCTTCTAGGAGATTTAAGATAGTAAAATTAAATTAAAATATTTGATTAGAGATAGTCTTAATTTCAAATTAAAATATTTTTAGTTGATTTTAAGGTTGTTTATCATTTTTATTAAAGTTAATTGAAAATAATTTTTTCTCTTATTCTATCATGAAATCATCTAGAGTCCAGCTAACCAAATTATAATAAGAAAGTAAAAACAATAAATAAAAATTTAAGCATAAACAATCACTTTGTTGTGGTGGCTATAAAAAAAATAAGTAATAAGTTGGCGCAGCTAGTCAATCTGCTTATACATACCCAAAATATAGAATAAAAAGTAGTAGCTTAGTTCTACTTAATAAGCTCAGATAGTTTAAATAATAAAGTATAAGTTTTTTTCCTCTACTCCTAATTCTTTCTCTAGGGTTAGATTATACATTTGTCAAGAATTGGATTGGCTTGTATGGGGTCAAAAATTTACCTATACTATATTTTACATATAAAATTATAAACATGCAATAATGAAAATACCCAAAGACTAAATGGAGCAATCATAGTACACCAAAAATCATGATCCATATATAAGTATATGTAAAAATAATAGCCATATCTCAAATACTTGTAGAAGAATACCCCTATGCAACAAAATATCAAAGAGTTGAAACACATCATTGATCAAACATAATAATCAATCTCAAATTCTAACCACACTCAAAGTAACCTCAGCATGAGCATTAAAGGGTTTGAACATCAAAATGAATTAACAATATCTTTTTTATACTAAGCGATTAAAAGGTTATGGACTATTAGAACACACATGTGTGTAAAAGTCAATGTACCACCCTATGGTTAGCTCATATGATCCAGATGAATTAATAAACTAAGTCATTATTAATAGCATAATTATCCCAAGGCTTATCACTTTATTTTCTAGTGAAGTGATAGCTACTCATTAGAAGATCATATGAGATATGATTATGATGTAAATTTTTTAATTATCTAATAAAAATATTTAATAATAATAATAATAATCAATTAATCATAATTGGAGTTAAATTTTGGTTCTAATAGGATGAATTATAACTTAAAGTGCCTACACCACTTTAAATGATTGCAAATGCATCAATATGATAAAAAATATTTGAAACTATCAACTATCAAGTACAATATTCAAGTTTTCTATATGAACACTTAAAGAAAAGCAGTGTTTGGAAAAATAAGAAAATATTCCATATATCCAAATGTAGTGTAGCACTAAATAGAAATTATCATAAAATGAAGAAGTAGATTTAAATATAGGTGTATATACATGGGATCAAAGGTGTTCAATCATAGTGTGTGATTGAGTCATGGAATGACTTTATCAACATGATATTATTCAGTTTAGTAAAAAATTTGACCAAAAGAGATATTTAGAAAACTCAAATTGAACATGGTTCAAAGGATAATCAAGTTCATGAAAAAGGGGAATATCATAGTTATGGGAGTGTTATTCTGTGAATGGACTAAATCAATAAAATTATGATTACCCCTTAAGATTTTCTTAGTAAAATAATAGGTATTAAGAGGAAAGAGAGAATATTGATCTAGAGAAATAAATCAATATGTGGTGTTTAAAATAGATAGGGATACTATGCAGATCCTAGGGGGTACTTGTTAAAATGATCGAGTACGACATTAAGGAATGATACACTACCTTGAAAGGTAGAAATATCACCCTATATTGGACTCAATCATCTAATAAATACTTCTAAGGCTAATGTGTCTATATGTATGAGAGTTCCCCTTACCTTTACATAGATGAAGTAAGGCTTGATTTATTTTAAGTTGGGTTTTTAAATTCCATATAGAGATAAGTCCCCATAGTTAATCACATCTTAGGAGATATAAATTTCTTAAGAAAACTCTTGATTAAATTGATTGACTAACATCTTTATTGATTTCAAAGCTTCATATTAAAGGATTGATAATTACATAAATCAAGTGGGAGAGCTCAAACAGGAAGAGTTATTAATAGAGTTCAAAAAAGGATAAATAGAAGCACTAATGATGCTATAAAGCCTAGTGAGCACTTCAATATATCATATAGTGAGGCTTTATATTTTGAAAATTTGATGGTAATTATTGTTTACTTGATATTTTTTTAGAATGCTCGGACTTATAATCTCATAACATAAGATTGTGAATATGCTTAAGAGGTGAAGACTTATATTCATAGGAAGTGAGAAATAAGCAGCCTCTGATATTATGTTTTAAAGAACTTAAACATAAGCTATAAGTTCAACTTAATTCTACTTTAATAAATGAGATATAATAATACATCCTTACCTAAGGATGTAAACCCATCTCAACTCTTCTGAACTTATAATTACCTAGAGTGGTTGACAATTAATACCTCATTTTAGTTAGAACCATGTGACCAAGTATCATTAATGCAAGATGACTAGGCTATTTTTTATTAGGAATCTAAACTTACCCCTTGAATTCTAGATTATGATAAGTTTGAGCAATGACCTAATTGATACAATAAAATTCCATCTTTTATGAATTTTTAAACTCTTACATTTTGACTCAAGCTTTGGTGGACAATTATGTCTACTTGAATGATGAAACAAGGTTATGTGTTAATCCACAAAAGGGTCTTCTTCAATCAAAGGGGTTCCTATCAAAGGTCTTGGACTCCCCCTTATGGTGTAATGAGTGAAGATCCCCTATATTCAAAAAGAGAAGGTAATATACAAGCATGATCGCTTTACAGCCATCACAGACCTAATTATTTCTAAATATTTTAGTTGATTAGCTCCTAGGCTTTATAATGAGGTTACAAGTTATTAATTTTAATTCAAATTGATTTTAAGTTGGGATGAAAAATTTAAATCCTAAAGTGCTTAACAAAATCCAAGCCACACAATAAAACATCACATTTAAAGAAACCTATGAAAATCATAGGTTTTATAATGCACACACAAAGTAAACACATGAAATAATCAACCAGATTAAATGAATAATGAAGAGGCTAATGTGATTGAGTTCTGCTATACACCCCAGAAAATATAAAAAGTGAGTTGCCAAGCTCAACCTTTATACAACTCAAATTATAATGAATGTTACAATGAATATAATAGCTTATGAGGGTCTTCATCTTCTCTTGATCTTCAAAGTCTTGGATCCTCCAAGCATCACAAGACCTCCCAACCTTATGCTTTTTAGCCTCAACTCATCCAAAACCCCATGAATCTAACCCTAATACTAAAATAAAAATTATATTTGAAAATTTTTAGAATGAAATTCTACTAAACTTGTAAAATAGAGATTAGCTATAACATACACACACACACACTAAGTAGTTATGTACCACACAATTGGACTTAGCACTAGTGGGTGGTAAGCACACCTATCATAATGGGCTATACTTAAGGGGGAGTGAGCAACACCTACAACCAAAAGCATTTATACTTAATTTTATTATAGACACTTTTTATTATGCATAGCTCCTTGCATAAAATAAATTAGTCTACTATCATCCTAACATCTATTAAAATATATATATATATATATATATATATATATATATATATATATATATATATATATATATATATATATCCTAACATCTAGTCTAAAATAGTACACTATAAAACAAGATATACATCATAAACCAAAACATCAATCCACAATATAGCATCATTCTAACTTAATTCTAGTATAAATGGCCTATCATTCTAAAGTGTGTGCAAAGGCTAGTGTGGGATGACAAGGTTAGGCTTTAATATTTAAGTTGCAAATCAAAAGGTAGGTTTGAATGATTAACCAAAGGATGCTTTTGATTAAAGTGATTAATGATTTAATAAGTGAATTTTAAATTGCAAATTCAATTTTTGCTTAAGTTAGATGTAATGGTCTAAAGATTGTGAAAATTCATGTGTTTCATTTGAGGTGAAACCCAATCTTTTCAACACCCTACCCTAATGTCAAATTTAAAGATGTGTTTTATAATTTTTAAACTTTCTTAATGAAGTGTTAAAATTTTAATTAATTCTTAAGTTTGGGCTAAGCTTAAATAAATTTACAATCACATGAAAGTCTCCCTAAGATTAATAAGTATAAATTATGATTTGCTTAATGATATCCTTCAACTCCTTTTATTAATTTAATAATTTATTTTAAACTCTCTCTCTCTCTCTCTCTATATATATATATATATATATATATATATATATATATATATATATATATGTATAAAGAACATATTTTGAGATTTACTAGTGATAATAGTCACACTATCAACACAACATTCACTTAAGAATTTTAATTTTAAACATGAATGAATCATGTATTAAACATTTATAAATGAATAAAGAAAGTGATTGGGTATCACCAAGCAATCTACTTAAGACCATTAAATTTTAAGACTATAAAATCTTCCAAGCTTAATCAAGTTACTTAATTTACAACTTCAAATTTAAAATTAATTAAACCTATTGAGGAGACCAACATTCTAAAATTATCTCATGATACTCTTTGTTCTTTAAGTGATTTAAAAGTGACTTACATAATTTTTATGATTTAATTAAGATTTAATTAATTGTTTAATCTAATTAAGCCCAAAAGATCCCAAAAATTTAATTGGACACCAAATATAAGCCCCAAAATTATGAGTAATTACATAGATAAACATAACATAAATATGCTCTAAAAGTTATAATACAAATGAGCTTATATTTTAAGACTAATTAAGTAGATGAGAAAAAAACCAAACTTATCAATTACTCTCAAAATACCCTAAATTAATTGGGCTTTTGATTGCATTGGAAGCCTTTCAATTAGCTAAGTACGAAGATGGTTAATCATAATTCTTAGAGACCTAGGCAATTAGTTAATAATTTTCTAAGTTCTAAAGCAATTAATTAATTATGTAGTTAATAAAAGTCCTTTAATGATAATTTTGAAAAATAATTAAGACTAGAAGTCCTAATGAATTTCTTTGGTCACCATTAAGCTCTTAATATATATTTAGCCATCCAAAATAATTTTTAGCATTTTTTAATTAAATAAAATTTTTAAATAGTCAAAATGGATAATTAGGGGTTGAACTCATCCGATTGACTTAAATAATTATGAGAGGCAGAAGTCATCCCATGGAACGTTCACCTAAATTTTGAAGTCATTTGTCACAGTAATTAAGGTTAAATTTCAACATTAATATATATATATATATATATATATATATATATATATATATATTCAAATCCTTATTAGTCTTTATTACTTGATCAAAATTAGGGTTTTTATTTTTATTAAATTCTCCTATAATTAAGCTTTATAGAGAGTATTTATTTGTTTTTTTTTTTTAGATTTTTCTATTATTAGTTATGATTTTTTAAAGTTATATGGAATTAATCATAATTTTGAAGCTATTTAAACTAAATTACATAGTCAATGCAGTCATGTTTTTCGTGTGGCACTATGAGATTTGTTATTTAAACCGTTCCCATGACTACTGACTCAACTACAGAGTATATGATTTTGTTGAGTTGGTCTATCAAATATCAAATATTCAAGATTAAGCTTGTGTTAAATAATTAAAATAAAAAATTCTAAGCACTATTTATCACGACCATCCATTCTAATCATGCGAGATGGACGGTCTGTGTTTCGCCTTCAAGTTTTGATGAGCAACAGAGGCTGCTCACTTTTTTGCTACTTGATCTGAGCTAACTAAGGCTCATTTTGAGGGTTAAATGGTTTCAAAACAATTAAGTGGTGAAATTCTAGGGATCCATTTGCCTTGATCAAACCAAAAGATACAAACACTTTACAAAAGACCAACACATAGGGGTTAATCTATAGTTTTCGAGTGATTACTTTGCCAGAGCTCAAGACCATCGGTCTGATGTTTGAAGTAGCTTCGTCTGGTAGAAATAAAGCCTTGCTATTGAAGTACACCTTTGCCTCCTTGCCATTTGTTTTAGTGACAACACACCATTGCGAGCTCACTAAAGTTGTTCTAGGATGGTCTTCTCATGCTTGAATCAAGTGATTCTCGATTCATTTTGACTTATATGAGTGTAGGGAAGGTCTAAGGAAGCTTAATTAGCTTTGGAGATAAGTTTGGTGAGGTTAGCTATTTGGACATTTGGGTAAAAGAGGAGGTTTGGTCTTTCAAGTGATGGGATGCTTAGGGAGCTCTATGGATCTCAAGGGCTAGTTTTAAGGTTGTAATGAAGGTGTGTGTTGAGTTTGATTGGGCGAGGTGGTATACCCTCCTCCACATGTGAACCACTATTTCTAGTGGGCTCAGTCCATGGTAGTCACTCAAGTAGTGGAGGTGGCTAGTTTGGGTAATGGAATAGTGTGTTGGACCTCCCTAGTAGCTAAAGGAGTTTGGTGGCCAAAGGTTAGAGGGGCAAGCCATGGTGATTGAACCTAGAATTGGCCATGGTGAGGGTGACCTTTTCTTTCTCAATAGATGGACCAAACAACCTTGGGTCAGGCTTGATCAGCTAGGGTGAACTCGAGACATGCTAAGGGGGTTGCGTTAGAGGTAAAGTTTAGAATTTGCTATTCTTGGATTTTTCTTCTATTTAAAACCCTTGGTTCATTTGGCTTAGGCTGAACTAGATTCACCATTAGTTGGGCTCACTTGGGCAAGTCAAGGGGAATAAAGGATGATATATGCTAAGTTTGGTTGGGTTTTGCTCATTTGAAGTCATATAGGTCAATTTGGTTCAAATGGATTAAGTTGATCAATTTGGTCAAATTGGTCAAATTAGGTGTAATTGAGGGTTGGATCATATTGGTTAATTTGGAGTTTATTATAGGCTTTGATCTGATTCAATTTGGGTTGGATCAAAGTTTGGTTCAATTGGGCCCTTTAGGCCAAATTGGGTCAACTTGGTTCGATGGGTTAAATTGGCTCAGATTGGCTCAATTGGATGTTGGGTGATGATTATTAATCATCTCAGGATAGATTATAATAATTGGTTTGATCCAATTTAGGTTGAATCATGATTTGGTTCAATTTAACCCTTTAAGTCAAATTAGGTCTAATGGGGTTAAGTGGATCAATTTGCTCAATTGGCTTACCGGCTTCAATTGAGAGTTAGAATATGATTAATTATTTATTTGGAAGGGATTCTAAGGATTAATTTGGTTCTATTTGGGCCCTTTAACTTAAATTAGGTCTAATGGGGTTAAGTGGATCAATTTGCTTAATTGGCTTACTTGGCTTCAATTGGGAGTTAGAATATGATCAATTATTCATTTGGAATTAAGGATTGAATTGGTTTGATTTGGGTTGAAATTAGGTCAAATTAAGTTGAGTTAGGTTGGATGAGTTAATTTGCCAAATTAAGTCTTGATAAGGCTTCAACCAAGTTTAATCAAGGTTTAGTTGGGTTAGGGTAGGTTAAATTATAGGTGATTTGGGTCAATTTTAGGTTTAGTCCCATTAGTCCTAAATGGATCAAATTGGGTCAACTTGACCAATTGGCAGATTGAATAATTGGGTATGGTTTGGATAGGTTTATGATTTTGATGGAATGCAATCAATTGGGTTTGATATATGAGGTTTGGTTTGAGATCAGGGTCATTTAGTCCCCGCTAGTCCAAATTGGGGTCTAACGATAGGGTTAAGCCCTATGAGTCTACTAGACTTTAGGTGGTGTTCTCCTGGCCACTAGAAGTGTATAAACCCTAAGTGAGAAAAATCTTAGTACCTAGATTAAATCCTAAGACTAATAGGATAATTATCAACCTTACTAAAAGTGAGGTCAATATAGTATAAAAAAGAATTCTTATGAAAAGGAATTTACTAAGCATTAGAAACCTTAGAAGCGTATAATACAAAGTTATGAAATTAACTCAAGGGAAAGGAACAATATGTATGACATTAATAATGCATGCTATTAAAATAGTTGAAAGGTAATCAAAATCACAAGATGTTGTGTTAGTTGGGCCTAGATTGTGTATTCCTGAACAGATTGACCCATTTACTTAGGCAATCCACTTTTGTTTACAAATACTAGTGAGGATGAGATAAATTGATATAATTAACTCCATGAGGAGAAATAGGGTTGAGATCAAATAAATCAGATTAAGAACTACTATCATAGTGCAATGATTTGTATGTTTCTATACTAATACATGTATGTGATAAAGAAGTGCAAAAATATTGCTGCAGTGTAATGTTCAAGTAGGTTTTTTTTTACTCTAGACAAATTTTTCTTTCAATGCAAATGAAATAACAACTCAAGATTTAAGTGGTGAGAAAATTTAAGTGAAAATTGAAATATAATATTATTAATTTATATTTTCTTAAAAAATTAAAATAACTTAATATTATTATTCTTTTTTTATAAATTATTTATTTTATATAATAACATGTTTGTATAGATTTTTTAAATTTTAAAAACATATAACATATTTTAAAAATTAAATAGTTAAAATATGTATTCTTTTATTAAAAATAATAAAACATACCAGATAAATTTTAAGAAGATATACATACATACCACAATTCTTATGCATTTACATATCTAACACCTAAAGTTAGATATTTACTTATCTAACTATTTTCTTTGCTTAAAAAGGTGCATTTCACTTAAAAAGTGAGTGATGATTGTATTTTTGATGTGATATTGAAGATGGTGTTATATATGTAAAAATTGAAGGTTAGGTGTTATATATGTCAATACATAAGAATTGTGTGGTATGCATGTAAATCCCACTAAATTTTAATATATTGGGTTATATTACAAACGCCATATTACACTTCCATAGAACTCCACATGGTTATGGCCCATCAAGGCCAAAATGGTAATTTGGGAAATATAGGATATTTTCATTTAAAAATTATAAACACCATCTAAATGATTTATATAAATTTACAAATGTGTTTCAAATCCTTAGAAACTCTTACAATTTAACTAAATTTTTTGAAAATATTAATTTTTAATTAATCAAGCATATCAAATAATTTTTAACAATTTTCATAAAATGATTTTTTTTAATTTTGTTATTATGAATTTTAAACTTGAAAATATTACTTGAAAAATATTAAGTCATGCATATAGGCACAAATGGACTTAAAATTTTTATAGATGGCTTAAAATGATGTTTTAAACCTATTTCAAGTTCATTTAAAGTATTCAACAACAACAACAAGACTTTATCCCATTATGTGCAGTTAACTACATGAATCCTTCTTTTCAATTGTGTTCTATTAAGTGTCAAATTCTCATTTAATTCTAATAAAATAAGATAATTTTTATACTACCTAACCAAGTCTTATTAGGTCTACCTCTACATTTCTTAACATAGGTCAAAGTCGTCGGACATATGATATTTTATGTGATCAAACCATCAATGGTGACTCTCTCTAACCTTAGCTGCCATTGATAAACTCCAACACTTTCAAGTATTTATTTTGCATTTTTCTCTAAGTTTAAAGCCACTCATCCACCTAAGCATCCTCATCTTGACAACACTTAATTTTATGCGTCTCATTTATTAGCAAACAGTTTGTGCCATAAATTATTGCAAGTCATACCACCATCTTACAAATATTTTTGTTAAGTCTAAGCGGTACTATTCTATCACTTGATAGGCCAGATGCATCCCTCCACTTCAACCATCTAACTTGAATTATACTAAAAACAACCCCATCTATTTCACCATCATTTTGAACAATCAACCCAATATATCTAAAATGTTCATTGTTTTAATGTCTTGATCACCCAACATCATAGTCCCACCACTATAACTTTTATAACTAATATTACACTCTATATATTCAATTTTAGATCTACTTAAAATGAAAGACTTTAAACTTTAAAGTTGACCTTCTTAATTTAAGTTTCTTTTAAACTATTTCTTTCGATCAACAAAAAGAATATCATTGAAAAAATAACAAACATAAGGTACATCCTCCTGTAGATGTCTAGTAAGAACATCCGTAACTAAAGCAAAAAAGATATGGGCTTAAAGCCATTCCTTGATGTAATTTAACTAAAATAGAAAAATAATCGGTCAATCCTTCTTGTGTTTGAACACAAGTAATAACTCTAGCATACATATCCTTAATGACTTGAGTATAAGCAATATTAACTCCTTTCATTTCTAGATTTATCCAAAGTACTTCTCTTGGAAGTTTGTCATATGTTTTCTCTACATCAATAAATATTATACGTAGATCCTCCTTCCTCTCTTTATGCTTCTCTATCAAACCTCTCAACAAATGCATAGCATCCATAGTAGACCTATCCAACATGAAACCAAATTAGCTTTGAGAAATATTTTTATTATGTTGAATATGTTTAATTACTCTTCCAATAATTTTAATGTATGATACATTAACTTAATTCCACTATAATTTGCACACTTCTGTTCATCACCTTTATCTTAAAAATAGGAACCAACAAACTCTCTCTCCACTTATTAAACATATTTTAGTCTTTAAAAGATATCAAAAAGGTTAGTAAGCCATTAAATTCCTTGATCTCCTAAGAATTTCTACACTTCTATTAGAATATCATCAGATCCTAGTGCTTTCCACAGCTTTATTTTGTTTAAAGCCTCATTAACTTCAATTTAACTAATATGATTATAAAACAATCTCTATTTAAAGTTCATTTGAAGTGTTAATTAATTGAAATAATAATAATATGTTTTTAGAATAGAAAATAAGTTTTTTTAATTGAATTATATATATATATATATATATATATATATATATATATATATATATATATATATATATATATATATATATATATATATATATATATATATATATACTAATCTTTCAAATTATTTAAGTACAAAATTTCATAAAATTTGGATAACTATCCTAACCAAAGCAAATAAATAAAGAAAATACTAAAAAAGCTTAGAATATTATTTAGGAATATTCTTTCATCATCTTCCTCAATTTAAGAATTTTGTGCCTGATGTGAGTCAACCAACCCAAACACTTACTTGAAATATTTTTTTTTCTTATTTTTCATTGAACTCATGCGATGTAAATTGCAAAAGTTTCAGTATGCACTACACACTCATGGACACCATTTAGGCCACAATAATTTATATCGCTAGGAAGACTAATGCTGAAAGAGAAGGATTATGTTTTATTATTTTTTATGTGTGTGAACTATTAAGTTCATTTTTTATCTCTATACCTTTATTGAAATAGGAAATGCAAGAACCTCCCAAAAATTAGTTTAAAATGGCCTAGATTGGAGAGTCAGTCAAAGCTCTTTCACTATATGGTGACCTTGATAGTTGAGCTAAAGGATTTAGGATAATATAGAAGAAAATTTTAATTGGATTTTAGCTTAGAGGTGATGTTATAGGCTTCTTCTTACTTGGGGGAAGTTCATGGCTACTTATAGCCCTTATGGCCATAAATCAACATGGCTTAACCATGGTTTTAATTATGGTTAAGCCATCCTAATCACTTGGGATAATAACTATGCTTATAAGTAGTTAAGAAATAGCCATTATAGATCATTAAAAAATATGGAATGGCAAGCCCTCATTGGATAGGACTAAACACCTTAGCCTCCCCTCTTAAAGTCATTCTTATACATGTTAACCATCCGACTCCCAAAGATATTTGTCTTGTGTCCTTTTATGGGTAATTCATGAAAATTAGTTTTCTCAATAAATTATAAGAGTTCAAAATTTTCATTTTACCTCATTTGACTCAATTAAAACTCCTTAACCCAATTTTGTTAATTTGACCCACATGGAGTGGTCAAAGTCACTTGAGCAGAACTAAAGAATTGTTCTTAAGACCCATGGTTAAAATAAGATTCAAAGATTTGATATATATAATTTCATCATAAATATGGGTATTCTCATGTAGTACAAATTGGGACTATGTAGACCCATTTGGTCAACTTGACTATGTTGGAGATGTCAAATTAATGTGGGTTGAATTAAAATTTATCATTAATATCTTCTAATACAATCATTCTTAATAATTTGATTAGATACCATGATTAAATTGAATCGATTAGCTACTAAATAAGGATATAGTTCTAAACAGATATAACCTTGCAATTTGGATAATTGGACTTAGACCATGGGGCAATTTGCTTTAATAATGCTTGGAATATATTTAGGACACTTAGTGAGTAGTTCATATGTCTAATTGGATAAATAAATTAAATGGTTATGGCTAAATTGGCCACATTGATCTAATTAGGTTAATATAATTCCACTTATATATCTGATTGACCTAATTATGAGCCTAATGTGCACATTATAATATTTTTAACATCTAGATAATTTTTTGGCTAATTGGATATGGTCAATACAAGGTTCATATGATTTGATCATAATGTAGGTCTATGCTTGACCCAAATTAAATTAATTTAGACATTTTAGTCTTTTAGTCAACCAAGCATGTGTTTAAAGGTTCTAATGGTCAATTTGATTCATGGTCTTACTTGGAATAGCCTATTAAATGTCTAAGAAGATTGACTAGTTTGGATAAGTAGGGCACTTACTCAACTTAGGGTTTGCATGGGGCAAGGACAGATTGACACTTTTAACTCAACCATGGGTCAAATTTCTTAAATTAATTTTAAAGATGGTTAAACCAATCCTTACATCTTATGATTAATTATATAAATAAATTTAAATTAATTAGATGGATTAATTACTTAAATCTAATACTAACATCCATTAGGGATTGGATAAACTCAAGTAATGAATGATATCTATCATAGGGTTGGCAAGAATAAAACTTATGATATAAAGCTCTTATTGTGGTTCCTCGTATGACCTTACTAAGTCTAGACTAATCTTAATAATTAGGTAAGTTAGGTTTAGTATTTGAGGAGATAATTGATTTAAAGTCCTATTGATATATATATATATATATATATATATATATATATATATCAACCACAAAACTCAAGAACGTGGTTTAACTCATGAAAACAATACTTCTTTAAATTGATGCATAATTTATTTTCATTAGGCTTGTCCAAATTAGACCTATGATAATGAAGATGTTGATCTTTATCAAGATTTAATATGTGGATGTTATAAAAAAATTATTAGGAATGTGTTAATAATAAATTTTAACATAATATTTATGATCTTCATTAATATGCCAAAAGAATTGGCCAAACAAAAAAAAAACCATCACTAAGCTATTCATACAACCCATTAAAGATTTTAAAATTTATAATCCATTTAACCCTTGGTCGAATTCTATCATGGTGATAACCCTTTGTAAGATTTATCTTTATAAAATAAGTTATTCTAGATATTTGATCTAGCATATCATTAAGTATAGATATAAGCAACTTGCACTTGATGTTAATATTATTGATAGCTCTAGTTAATAAGTTGAATCTTAGATTATCTATCATGGCATTTGGCTATGCTTGTGATTCTAGCTTGGTGAAGCAGAGATGAAATAGAGATAAACAGAGGCAAAGATGCTAAGATGAGTAGATTAGAGATAGAGAGAGAAGAGAGGAAAATATTCTAGAGAGTATTTTGTTATTTTCTCAAGAATAATATAAAGTAAGACCTTAAAGAGCTTCTAATAAAAATCTCCAATCTAGCAAAAGCTTAAAAGCTATATAAATGGTACAAAATATATCTCTAACCATTTATTTATAAGGTAGGAGAGCTACATTTATAGTTATACCATAAATAAAAGTAATAAATATGATGGGTACAAATCCAATGGACTACTAAAATGTAGAAATGTGCATAATAATCTGATATAACAACAAAGATAGCCTTCTACTAACATGGCCTTCTAAGTGGGATAACTTACCGAGTATAGATTGGAGAGCACATGCAGTAAATGAGTCCTTGTCGAGTTGTGCATTAGGCAAGTAATTGGAGAGTTCTTCATTTGAGTACCTTTGGTAGACACTTTGGATAAATTTTTTAGTGTGTCATGGTGAGCTCTTCTAGTGAGATAGCAACTTATTTGTTGAAAGCTACAAGGATAGCTTAATCCTTTGATTATTGGACAAGTTGTGACTTGGCCTAGGCTAAACTTTATGAAGAGTTAAGAGGGATGAGTATATCTTGGATATACATTTAGTTTCTAATTCTCTCACTCCTTAAATAGGCAACTTGAAAATAGATAATAAAATTAATGGATCAATAATTAATTTTATATGTTATAAGAAAATGAATAAAATTTTCATTTACTATCTATGAGCATTATTTTGGATACATGTATCATCATCTCTATTCTATGAGGGCTAAGGCATTTTTCTATAAATTCTATTATTGGTGAGGTTCTAAGATAACCTATTTGACTTGGATTTTCATTGTTGATTAGCATTCATATTTTGAGATGGCTTCATTTTCTCTTAAGTTGATGTGTTATATTAATAATCATATAGTATGAAAGTTGCTAATATAGAAGTACAAGGTGGAAAATACTGAGGGTCAGAGGTCAAACAGACTCTTAGAAGAGATGGCAATTGGTACAACTTCTGAGGTAATGCTACATTTATATAATGTTGAAGTTGTCCCTCTGGTGAGGAGGCAAGTGGATTTCATTTTTAATGAGATGAAGTCACTTGCTCATCGCGACGAGTTGGGTCCTCACCTTATAAAGGTATTTTTCTTTATCTAGCATTACATTATTATTATTATTATTATTATTATTATTATTATTATTATTATTATTATTATTATTCATAATTATTTATTTACTTATACACAAGGTTATTGTGTAGCTCATAATTGCTTTTGTTGGGTGGCTAACTACTTATGATTACTAAAGATAAATCTTCTTTGCTTTATGAGTTTCTTTTAGGAGAATTGGCTCAATCCTATCCCAACAAACATACGATCCACTTAATTATAAGCAAGTTTCTAGGTGGCATGCTAAGTAAGGTTGCTTTCTTTTGTTAATCATGACTAATTTCATAATAGATTTTAGTGCCTAGGCTGACCATCCTTGTAGAGCGACTAAGTGCTTTATCACCAAGTATTTTGTAAAGAGATTTTTTAATTTAGTTCTATCATTGCACTCTATAGGAGTGACTCTAGTTGTTGAGAGAAAAGAGGTAATGAGTTCTCCTATTATATTTTCATAAGTAGTTACTACCATCGCCTATGAGAAGAGAGAAGATCTACCTCCAACATTGGGGTAGATCTTTTTTTTTTAGCACAAGTTGATATCTTTTTTTTCTTGAACAAGTGTAAGAGCTGATATGAACCTTGCTACCACTATACTTGGAGCCAAGTCAAAAGCAATAGGCAAAATAGGCTCTTCAGAGAGAGCCCTTATATTAGAGGTTGAGGTTGCCAATGTAAGGGCCTAGTTGGTTGGTGTACAATAAAATTATCCTTGTAATAACAAGGCATTGGTGTGGCCTCTACATTGGACTTTGAGTTACTACACAAAGAGCTAATGGAGTTGCAAGTAAAAGTCATGATAGCTTGGCCCCATGATGAGTCGATGAGATCATCTTAATTTTTAGTGGGTGAGAACTTTGTCCAACAATAGTAAATAAGGAAAAGAATAGTCGGTCTAGATGTAATTTTAGATCTTTTATCTAGGTATTTTTAAATAGATAATGTAATGAATGTATTATATTGAAGGCTTTTTAACTATGAGTTTTTAGTATTTTTTCCAAGTTTGACTTTTCATTTTCTTATATGTGCCATTGTCCCTTTTTTCATACATGTATAGCTTATATTAATACTTTGGAATGTTATGGAAAGTTATACTTACTTCCTTAAATGCTCAAAGTGTTGGTTGTCTTATCAAATATATAGTCATAATATTAGCAAACTGATGCAATAATTAGATGAAAGATTTTAGATCATCACATTAATGTTAAATGTGATTGCACCTTGAAAATTAAAATATTTATTATTAACATTAAAAATGTCAATAGTACCTTATCTCATATTCTCCTTGAATAGTAAAAGTTCTAACAAAGGTTGTGGAAATCGGACATGATATTGAACTAGAAGAGGAGAGATGTTCAAGGTTCAATGATTCGACTAGGGTTGAATAGAATGATTTAATAATCATCAAAATTATTAAACATCAATTTAATTAAATGATGGAATAATATAAATATCTATTAAAAATAGAATAAGTCCATAAATAATATTTTTAATAATTATTAATTTTATGATCAATATAAAGTTTAATAAGATATAATTATAAGTGTATATTAAATATATTTAAAATTTAAAAATTATAATATAAATTATCATAAGAATGTACTTCATAATAATTATAGTTTATAATAAAAAAATAAAATTTATAATAAAAAATTATTTTAGAAGCTTTGTAAAATATAATTAATATAAAAATATATTATATAAATTATTTAAGGATATTATTAAAAATCATGGGATATGTATATTTAAACTATGTAAAATTTTAAAAATTTGATAATGTAGATTTATGAATAAAATATAATTTATGATATAAAAGTATAAGATTATAACATAAAAAGTATTTTAAAATTTTTATAAAATATAATATGTAAAAAATTTAGAAAGTGATACTATAAACTTTATATAGTTAAAATTTGTTTATTTTATAAAATATGATTTATGATGAAGATATAAATTTAAAATATTATTCTTATATTCTTACATTTTTAAAGCCTATTTGATTATAAAGCCCACATCATTTAACTCAAATTTCCTTCAATCCTAAAACTCAACTCAATAAGTTTCACCATATTTAATTGTTTTAGTCCCACTTCATAAATAAAACTTGGTATTACTTTTTTTTTATATTGAGAAATAGAGTTGTGAAGCATGAGTTTGTAACATATTTGATATTATTTGGTGGATATATTGTGATTTATTTAGTTTAAGCTTATTATAAAATTTTTTTTAAAAAAAATTACAAACTTTCTTATACCAAATTTAAATTACATATTTTATTAAGTTTAATATTTAAATAACATATTTAAATAATTTAATTGAACCGATCGATTTTCTAAAACTGGGTCTGATTTGCCAATTCTCTAGTTGAACCGATGGTTTGGACTGGTTTTGGTCGGTTTAGTGCGAAGGCCAATTTTTGGAAAAATTGGGCTAGTAATATGGCCAGTTCATGGTCAAACTGGTTGAATCGGAAGGTCTGGTCTGATTTTTAAAACATTTGTTCTAACATAACCAAACTCAATAGATTGTCCTTAGTAAATAATTTGGAGGAACTTATGTAGGAGGGTAATTTACAAATCTTTCCTACATCATAGGTTTGACTCCATCTAGCCCTAGGAAAGACCTTTTTCACTACTTAAGACTACTGGATGTAAGTGTTAGACTTAAGCAATCAATCCATCTAATTTACTCAATTATTTAACTGATCATGAGAATGAGGATTGCTTTGGCTATCCTCAGAATTAATTTAGAAGATTGAGTCAAAGACATGCACCAACCTTATAACTTTTAAGTCCTTAACTGGGTGGCCACCTCACTCAACCCTATTGATCAAATATCCTATATAATTAATCTTAAGATGTTTTTAATATTTTTATGAGTCAAATGATCAATGAAACCCTTAATATGTGCCCAATTGACCAAAAGACCATGAAAGTTAAACTTATCCACATTTAGCTCATCCCTAAGCTTAAATTGAACTCAAATTCCATAGAACTCTTATGGACCACTCCATAATGGCCAATTAATATGTACATACAAAAGAAACATTCTTATATGAATACTAGTTCTATCAAGTTGACTAATTGTACCCAAGTTAACATATTTGACCCTAATTGATCAAATTGGGCTAATATGACTACTAATTGAACATGTAGACTTCTCTAAATTCTTAGGCATGGTCCATGCATCATTCAGTTTAATTTTTTTTTATGGGTCAAGCTTAATTGATCAAATAGGTGTTTACACTCATTAAAGCCAACACCCTTCTTTGGTGGTTTATTGAACCAAGTTAATCATAATTTTAAATAAAATTTTAAGAGGTTTTGTAGTCAATAATATCATTGACAATTCAACCCACATTGATTTGATCTCTCTAAGACTAAATGGGCCAACATGATCCATTTTTAACCCAAATGGGGATACCCATGTTTATGATGGAATTAAGCACATCACATGGATAAATCACTTCAAGCCTTGAAAGTGACTTTAAGAATGGATCATATGAACATTTTTCCAGATCAAACCAAATAAGTTTGATTCTTATAAATTGGTCAAATTAATTCATTAAGCGAATATGTGTATTATGGATCAAGTAAAGGAATTAAGAGCAAATCATCAAAATCCTTAGAATTTTATTTAAAATTTTCAAAATTAGATGTTTAGACATAGCTACCAACAATGCTCTTCTTAAATCCCTTAGGGCTTTAGCTAGGTTAACATGGCATAATATTTGTTAAATGTAGATTAATGAAGGAATAGAATAAATAATTTCTACTAGCCATTCCTTTCTTATTCTAAGCTTTAAATCCTACTCCCCAACTACCTATCAAGCTCCTTATGACAACACCTAGTAGAAAACCCTAGCAAAACATGAGCTTAACCATGGTTAGTCATGGATAAGCTCGACCAACATGAAAATAAATAGAGGAAGCCTCACCATGGGAGGAAAAGTTAGTATTCATCTTATTTGAGCTTAGATTAGTATCCTAAACACTTTTCTAATAATCCCAGCTCTCTGGATCATCTTATCCATAATGCTAAGTTTGGAGCTGCTCAAAGTTTAATTGAGCCAACGATATAGTGCACATTAAACCAATTTTAGAGAGGGTTTGTGAGGATTCCAACTCATGAAGCTTCTCAAATCAAGATTTAATTCCTTATTTACATTATGAATTTGGTATTCCTGGTAATTTAGGCTATGACATGGTTCAGTAAACCATGCATTTGATCCTCTTACCTCCTTAAAGCTTACCATTAAAGGTTCCGCTTAGGATGTCTTGTAGGGGGAGAATTTTGTATGGGTTTAAGCATAAGTCAAATTGACCCGAACTTAATCTATCTTCTCGATGTGGCCCAATAAGAGTTGAGGATGATTCCAAGACATTAGTTCTAATTTAAATAGAATATGATAACTAAAATATAGCCTGACAACATGTTGATCCAACCCTAAGTAATTTTAGAAGATTTTCTTTTAATTTTTGTTTTAGATAATTAATTTAAATGCTTATCATAAATACTAATTTGCATAAGGAATTTTGGAAAAATGGCATTCCTTGAATATTCATTCATTTCATAAGTTTAAAAATAAGTATCTTTGCTATTTAAATTATTTAAAGCATCAAATTAATTAGAAAAACTCCCATATTTATTCGAGACATCTTAATTAAAATCATGAGCAATCTATAAAATATGGAGATGTTTTAAATTGTAAGAAATAAGTTATGACTTTTCTAAGGTGAATTCTTACTATTCAAAATTATAATAATTAAACCATAATTTAAAATTTTGAGAATTGTAGAGAATGTTTCTAATATAAATTTGCTTTATTATAAAAATTCTTATAATTATTTGATGTGTTTTAGTTTAAAAAACTAATATAAAAAGTAAAAATATTTTAAATTTATTTAATAATACTTAAAAATTATAAAATTTTAAAGAAATGTTTCTTGCATAATCATATGGTATTATAATAATAATATATATATTTTTAATATATTTAAGTCCACTAAACTAATTTAAATAAGGGAACTTGAATGTTTTAAAAATTTTAAAATTGTTAAATAATATTAAAAAATTCTTGAAAAATTATATTATGTTCTTGTAAAATTTTAACAAAAAAATATTTGTTAGAAAACTATCCTTTTGATCCTAATGGGGCCTATAGCCATATGATGTTTTTTAAAAGTGAAAATTATTGTTAGCACCATAATATGATTTAATGTAATTTTTTAATGTGTCTTGCTATTTTAATAATAAAAAAGAGCTATTTTCATTTATATAATTTCTCAAAATATATACATGTATTCAATATTCTTGAAATAAAAAAATTATGTGTTGACAAAAAAGATACTCAATTAAGCATAATATTACTTTAATATTTTTATTAGTTTAAATTATCATATAATTTTATATAAGATCTCTTTAATGTTGTTAGTTACTTTTCATATAAATATCTAGATAAATTTTCAATTTCAAATTTATATATATGTTATGAGATTTATCTAGTGCAAAAATATTAGAACACAATGTATTTCTTGATTAGCTTATGCATTAGATTAGAATCATACATTTACTTCACTATCATAGCAATTATGAACCTAATTTTTGTTTGATTTTGATCTCACTCTTATTTATAAAGTTGATTATATCAATTGGATCATTTACAATAAGATTTGTGCACAAAAGTTGCTTATCTAAGAAGGTGCGTTGACTTAGTGGGGAACACATTTAGGATCATCTTACATAACATCATAGGATTTTGATTATCTTCTAATCCATTCTAATAGCTTGAATCATTAATGACATACATATCATCCCTCCTTTTTGTGTTAATTCTAAAATTGGTATCATATTTTTGTACTAAGTTCCTAATACTTAGTTTCTTTTACTTAATATACTTATTCATATTGGTCCATTTCACTTGATTAATAATTTCTTTTATCCTCTTAATCATGCTTGCATGATTGAGCAAATCTCATAGGCTAATCATACATACTGATTTAGTTCATTCATAGTATAATCAAACTCTTATGACTATGTTAATTGCTTTTAATAAATTAGGTTGCCCTTTGGATCAAGTTCAATTAGAGATTGACTAGTAGCACCTTTAGTTATATTCTTACTCGACTGAGTCGTACTAGTTTGATAAAGTCATTCCGTATTCCAATCATATATTGTAATTGGACACAATTTGGTTTCAAGTATACAATTGTACTTGGTTTCATTCATTCTTTTTTTTGAATAAATAATTTCTATTCAATATCATTTTGCATTCTAGATATCTAGAATATTTTCTAAATTATCCAAAACATATCTATCTTCAAGTGTTCTCCTCTTAAAAATTTGAGTCTTATACCTCATAGTTGATGGTTTCAACTATTTTCATCATGTTAATGCATTTGCAAGCATGCAAAATATACTTTAGAAGAATACATCTTATTAGAACCAAAATTAAACTTTGATTATGATTAATTGATTATTACTAATATTATTAAGATGGTTCATTATTTAATAAAGATCTTTTAATCATACTCAAATATCATATGACTATTTAAAAAAATTATTAGCCTAAAATAAGAGCTCTAATTTTTTATATGTGATAAGCCTTAGGATGATTGAGCTCCTGCAAATTATTTGACATGATAAGTCATTAAGATCTTAAGATAAATTTACTTATGCACACATTAAATTTTGTTATAGTTTACAACCCTTTAGCTTCTTAGTATAAGGATGATATAATTAGGATGCTTTGATGCACAAACCTTTAAATACACTAGATGAGGATGCTCTGCGTGTCATTAGGATTCAATATTAATGAACAATGCAAACTTTAAACTAAGGAAAAATTTAGATGTATATAGAAATTGAACTTATACATTATTACTTAATTTATCTATGCTTGTTGCTAGTTCTCGGCTACCCTCTTTTTATTTTCATTTTGGATATGTATAAGTAGAATGTCTAGCTACACAAACATATTGTCTATTCTTTTATTGCCATTAGAACATAGTGATTTTCTTATGTTTGCTCTATTTACCATTCTTTTTTATTTTTTATTGTACTATTTAGGCAACACTATTATTTTAAAGACTATAAAGATATCAGATGAGTGGAGAAAGAGTTTGTTGGTTCTTATATTTAAGAATAAAGGTGGTGCACAGGAGTGTGTAAATTATAGAGGAATTAAGTTAATGTCTCATACATTAAAATTATAGGAGAGAGTAATTGAGCATAGGTCATGATGTGATACAAAAGTTTCTCAATATCAGTTTGGTTTCATGCTGAGTAGATCATCTATGGATGTTATACATTTTGGAGAGGTTTGATGGAGAAGTATAGAGAAAGTAAGGAGGATCTACATATGATATTTGTTGATTTAGAGAAAGCATATGATAAAGTTCAAAGAGAGGTCATTTGGAGAGTTCTAGAAAAAAAAATGAGTTAATATTGGTTATATTAAAGTCATTAAGAATATGTATACTAGAGTTATTACTTGTGTCCAAGTAAAAGAAGATTGACAAAATATTTTCCTATTTTAGTTGGATCACATCAAGGATAAGCTTTAAGCCCTTATTGGTTTGTTTTAGTTATGGATGTTCTTACTAGGCATTTATAGGATGATGTACCCTGGTGTATGCTTTTTTTGTGAATGACATTCTTCTTATTGATAAGACTGGAGAGGGAGTCTAGGAGAAACTGGAATTATGGTGGTTAACCTTAGAGTCTAAAGATTTTCATTTGAGTAGATCTAAAACTGAATATATGGAGTGTAATTTAGTTGTAGAAGTTCTAGTGGTGGTGTTGTGCCATTGGGTGATCAAGCCATTAAAAAGATTGAGTATTTCAGATATCTAGGTTATATTGTTTAAAATGATGGTGAAATAGATGGAGATGTTTAGTAGAATTCATGTTGGATGGTTGAAGTGGAGAATGCATCTTGTTTGTTGTGTGATAGAATGTACCACTTAGACTTAAGGGAAAATTTTATAAGATGGTGCTAAGACATGTAATGATTTATGGCACATAATGTTGGCCACTAAAAGAGAAGCATAAAACTAAGTTAAGTATTGCAGAGATGAAATGTGGATGAGTTGATTTACTCTTAGAGATTAAATGCAAAATTAATAATTCAAGAAAAGGATAGATAACATTCATCATTAAAATTTGACTTCTATCTTTATACATTGTGTCACTCATTGGTCAGGATTGTCTTTCTTTCCATTGAGAGCCTCCTTATTTCATCCTCACTAGAGCTCACCCAACATCACAATTTAGGTTCTAAAACTCTTTATTTATGGCATTCTAATAAGTGGGTCCTAGAACCTTCTTTCAAGTAAGATTTAAATATAAAATTTAAAAATACTTTTGAAAAGCTAATCAAAACTTTTTAAGGACTTAAAATTATGGTGAGTCACTTTGTTAGACTTGACCATGGTCAAAATGGATTTGACCCCATTGATGATTTCAAGAATATAAAAAATAATTATAATAATAATTCCTCTTGTTTAATATCTCCAAAGCTTTTATAAAAGCTTAAGAGGGTTAATGTAGGGTAATGTCCCTTTATTCTCATGCATGTGAGATTAACAAGTGCTCATGAGTGTATGTTGAGATGGAGATTTTCTTTAAAAGCTTTTTTTTAAGGATTTTACATGTTTGAATTAATTTTGAAAATAAAAATATTGAATAATCCAAGATAATGTGCAACAACCAAGTCTTTCCATGCATAAATCAATATCAATTTAATTCAAATCAATTAACTAAATTCTTGGAGAATTAATTTAAGAAAGGATTTGAAAGTTAAACATAATTTAAGTTAAATTTAAATAATATAGAAAGTTGGCAATGCGAATTTCCAAAAATAGATTTGTAAAAATGGAAATGGATTAATTCAAGACTAATTAAAATTTTAGATTTAAATTAGTTCAAATTATATCAAATAAAGTTAAATTAAATCAATTAAAATATGTAATGGGCTAGCCAAATAATCCATAAATGATTAAAACAAATTTGAAAATAATTAAAGCTTAATTAAAAATTCAAAATAATTTGAATTTGAAAAATTCTCAAACATGGACATTTTTAATGCAATTGATGAAATGAATAAAATCAAAATAATCATGACATAAAACAATCAAAATTTTGGGCAAGACATGATATGCATGAGGATTAAATAAAAATTATGATATGAGAGAAAAAGAATAATTATGAGAGAGAAAATGATAATTTTAATAAATAATTAATTAATTTGACCACATCACATGCCTAAAATAAATGGATAAATATTAAATAAATCATGAGAATTAATTAATGTGATATCAAGTCAACTAAACTAAATTTAAGATGTAATGGATAAAGTTTAATTTAAGGCTAGTCATTAAATTATCTAAAAAAGATAATTTCATGATTTTTAAAAAAATAATACAAAATAAATTTAGTAAAATATTCAAAAAAATTAAAATAAATGAAATAACATTAATTTAATAACTTTGTTTTTATTTTGTGACATTTATTTATCATTTTATGTAATTCCTAAGAACATTCTCAAAGAAGCCAATTACAAGCTAATTTTAACCTTCCCAAGCTAACTGATTAATTTGAGTATGGTAATTTTTCTAAAAGACTTGAAATTAAGTCTTATTTTCATCCAATCACATGTTTGTTATCATAAAATTAAATAGTGTATTCATGAGGCTCATGGAGTCAATATTAAGTTATAATGCTAGCTTTTACAAACTTAATTTATGGCCTCAATATTAAACTCATGGAGGTAATATTAAGCTCTAATTATGGTATTATGGTAAAAGTATTTATTGAATTAAGGCCAAACTTAATTTATAAAATTATCTAATAATTCAATGAAGTCAGCATATGTAATGCTTACATCCATTGGAATGCCATTGTGTCCACATGGCGAACATATAAATTAGACTTACATCCATTTAGAAGGCCATGTAGATTTAGGATGTTGGCATAACAAATGAATAGATTGGACTTACATCCCTTTAAGGATGCCAAATAAATGTTTGCATAGCGAATAAAGATTAGATTTACATCACTTTGGAATGTCAGATAGATGTTCGCATAGTCAATGAATATATTAGACTTACATCCCTTTTGGGATGCTATATAGATGTTCGCATAGCAAACAAAAACAATGGACTTACATCCCTTTAGAATGCCGATAGATGTTTGTGAGGTGAATGAAAAGATTGGATTTATATAACTTAGGAATGTCAGATAGGTGTTCTTGTAGCAAATGAAAATATTTGGCTTACATCCCTTTTGGATGCTAGATAGATGTTTGTGAGCAAGTGAAAAGATTAAACTTACATCCCTTTGGAATGCCAAATAGAAAATCATATAGAAAATGAAAAGATTTGACTTACATCCCTTTCGAATGCCACATAGATGTTCACATAGAAAATGAAAAGATTTGACTTACATCCATTTGGAATGCCAGATAGATGGTCACATAGCGAATGAAAAGATTGGATTTACATCCACTTGGAATGCCAGATAGATGCTTGCATAGCAAACAAAAAGGTTGGACTTACATCTCTTTGAAATGTCATGTAGATTTAAGATGTTCGCATAACGAACAAATATATTTTTAAGGTTTTATTCTTAATGGATAGCATTGTAGAGTCATAAAATAAGCACCATAGTGTTAGGGGCAAGCGCCATGATGCTGAAAAGTTATCACTTTAACACTAGCATTTAGCCTCTCAATGCTAAGAAGTTAGCTCCACCGCACTAGTAGGTGGGAATATAAGTCTCAAAACTAGGGAGGGAACTACTTAAGCACCTTTGAAGTGGCACTATGATGTTGTTAGAGTGCCTCGACACTACAAGTGAATATTTTGATTGTAGAACTTGAGAATCTGTCGTGGCACTAGGATTTAGCGCCATGAAGTTGATAGAATTCCTTGGAACTTTTTGGATAGAGTTGTAATGCTGCAAGTGGACATTTTATCCTTACAATCTAAGAAGGTAGAGCTGAGGCATCAGGATGTGGCACCATGGCATTAATATAGCACTTTAGTGTTTTATGGATATCACTACAACACCATAAAGTGGAGCGCCAGATGTCCAAATTCTCGAGACCTCTGTGCCTTGGTGCTGGCTAGCAATACTATGGCATTATGAGCTGAGAGATTTTATTCTAGAGAAAATTTCTTGTGTAATTTGATAATTTTCATAAAGTTTCATTAGCATAATGGCTTAGTAATGCTAGGTTTCAAAAAAAAATTGTGTAATAAACACTCTTCTACCTTGTTCTAAATCCAAGATTAATAAGAGGAGGATTTTCAACTCATGACAAAACCAAATTCTATGGCTGAGACCTTTAAATTTCAAATTTATGATTTAGTGAATTAAACTTTGAGTTAATCTTGATTTTGGCAAAGTTTTATCTAGGCAATGTTTAATATTTTATAATTTAATGCCAACACGCTCTTCTTTCTTACTTCGGATCCAAGATCGATGGAGGGAGGGTCATTATTTTGCACCAAATCCAAGATTAACAGTGGAAATATTTAGAACTTTCTTATAGGGTAAGGAATCATATAAATGAACCTTTTTTTGAAATTTATCTAAAATCAGTGAGAGCTTGGTTTTAGTTGTCTTGCATGAGAAGAAGACCCTTTATGTGAGAGAAGGGTCTAGTCAAAAGAACAATGGTGGCTAGAGGGAGTGTACAATAGAAAGGGAGTGTGTAGGGAGTGTGCATTTGAGAGTGAGAGTGTGCAGAGAGTATGGAGTGGTTAGGATTCAGAGAGAAGATAAAAAAGTAAGAGTGGCCAGTTCTCTTTTCTTAAAAGAGTTGATTCTCAACCAATACGGCTCTCCTAGCCACTCTCAACCACTCTCTCTTGTCTTAGACAGTTATCACTGACAGGGTGTTGGAGGGAGTGGTTAAGGGTTATAGATTCTATAAACTTAGGGGGAGCAGCACCAACGCCTAGGCGCTAGGATTGTAGTGTTGCGGGGCTCTGGATCGGGATGCTTTCGTCTCTCTTTTTTGTGCAAATAAATTGTCACTCAATGAATGTGTCATATCGATTGGACATGACACATTCATTGCTTTCTCTTAGCTTATTAAATTTAAAAATATTAAAGGGAGAAAAAATAATATTTAAGAAATTATTAATTATAACATTTATATATCATACAATAACAAAGAGACAATTGCTAAAAGAAATTTCAACTACAAGTAATTAGTCTAAATTTTTTTGATACTCACAAAAGCAGTATGAGCTCAATAAGTCATAATAGCCTATCTCTCTCGTGCAACATGAAGATGCTGAAAGGCAGCTTTCTGGTCATGGACTAATGAAGAGAGAACTTATTAGAGTTTATACACCTAAGCATCCATCTGTGAGCAATATTCATTTATAGATGTGAGAATCTGTCTCACCATAGACCTCCTCTTCAATAAATACTGCCTCCTCTATTGGAACTCTCTCAATTCAATAGATTTATATCAAGATTGATCTGTGCTCTAGAGAGCTCTCTCTAGTATGATCTGGAGGCCTTGAGATTGTGCTCGAAATCTTGGTGGACTAGAGGCTTGATGTGAAGTAGAGCTAAACAAATTCTCTGCATCAATGAGAGTGTCTGATAAGAGCTCTTGGTAAGTAGCGCGTAGTGAGAATAATCCAAACTCAACATCTAGGCATAAAGACTTCCAAAGTTGTAACTCCCCTATTTTAAGGCCCAAAGTGCTAGCACAATCTAATAAAAGTTCCCTCCATATAGATGCTAGAAAGCTTGGGCAAAACTTCTAAGTCAATACCCTAAGTATGTGATATAGTGCTATAATTATATGACATAAGCTCTTTGAAGAGAAACAATGTGATAATACTGAAGATTTAGAGCATATCTTAGAGATGAAGAATGAAATATCCAAACCAGATAAGTGCCTTTAAGCTACATCTTTCAAATTAGAAGTGGGGTGGCTATCTTCATAAGAGTAAAGCCCTGCTAAGAAATCATCCTAGGTGGCACTCATTATCACCCAAGTCAAGCTTGACAAGAATGATCAACAACTAGTCTTTAAAGGCACCACATTTCTCTATACATGGATCCTCTCCAACATGCATATGATCATCACTATCAAGCTCAGTAGAATGAGAAATCTGGGAAGTCAAACTAGCCTTTATTGATAATACCAAAATTTGATATCACTATATATTCACTCTACTTATGGTTCAACCTTTGCATGTGGAGATGCAGCATAAATAGAGTTGAATGTTCATGCTACTCCTATATCATAATCAATTGGAAGAGAGGGCTTCAGGCATCTCATCAGCCTCTAAATAAATACATAAAGACTCTTAATGATGTTTTCTACCACTATCTCATCTATCTGGTAAGTCTTTAGAAGCATGAGCCATATGTATAGGGGAACATAAGTGTCGTGTCGATTTACCTCTGAGTTTATGACTATATATGCAGAAGCCTAGCTCCCAAAAAAAAAAAGAGAATGTATGGTGAATTCATAGTAACCATAGGTGGTTAACTCTTGTACTTTCCTCCTGCGAAGCTACAAAAAAATAAGAACTAGTCCCTGATGTAGCATAAAAGCCCAATCCATAGAAGTCACCTCCAAACGAATGGATAGTGATAACATCCCTAGAGAACAATTGGTTGTTATATCTAGTATTTGTGAAAGTCCATATATGGGTGCATTTGAGTAAAGCCATACTATCTAGCTACTCTGTTAGGATTATATCCTTTCAAAATCACAGACACATGATGGCAGTAGCAAAGCCAAGTAGGTCTTAGCCTAATGATATATTATGTTATGCATTAATGCTCTAGCTTTGATAATAAAAAGGGTGTACCTCTATCAGTAATATAATCCATGAATCTCTATCCCAAGCTCTAAGCAAAAAATCTATAAAAAGATGATCTATGAATAATCTGAAAACAATCCATCATACATGCTAGCATAAACATAAACAGTTGAATTTGATCTGCCTAAAGCAATTGTAGCTCTACTCAACTGCATAGTCAAAGGAAAATACTACTCTCTGAAGTAAAGAGGTATCTCGTGACATCTAAATGCTCAAAAAATTTGTGTGTGAATCCATCCAGGTACATAATGCCAAGGAGCCTTTACACCATAGAGGTGTGATTCGGACTTGACACTTACTATGCCATATCCATGGTATAGGTTGGCTAATGTTATAGGTGCTATTGTAATTCTCTCACCATGAGCAAACAAATTAACCATCAAGAGAGTAGAAGGATGGAAGTGCTTACTGTGATTTGGGAACACAAAATAACATAGCCACATGGCAATGAAGGCCACTAAAGATAACTTCTCACAAATGCCTCATGAAAGAACATGTTAAGAACAAACTCTTCTTTCAGGCTCAAATCTAGTGTTGAAAGAATCCTTAGATGAATGAAAACCAATGTCAAATGGATCATCCAAGTCATGCAAAATGAGGCAAGCAACTACTGAGTGAAGAAAGCTCTCAGACCATATATCAAGAGTAATAGTGCACATCATCTATGATCTGATCTCATTGTCTAAATAACCTCTGGTAGTGAATTAGCATGATGAAGTCTTGTAGAATATACATAACCTCCTCTCCTCTACTAAGAAACTAACTAATGCTAAAAGAGCTCATCATCTGGAGGGATGCACTCCTTGTATGGAATGCCAAAAATAGGGAGGCCTACTATATCTTGTATATCTGTCAAAGTAACTATCATCTTAAGTGGACCAATCCAAGAAGTATTGGTGGCTATATTCCAATACTCTACTATGCCATGTATATAAGTGATGGGAGGATGACTATAGTCAAAGAGTGATGCATAGATTGCATGATATATGCTAGCTCTCATGAGCAATATCACCATGCATCTGTAAATAATAGTGGGCCTAATATATGTAGCCACTAACAGCTGACTGAGGTATATCAAACACTAACTTTGGGTCCTAATCCACTACCTCATGATGTAATATAGCATAACCCAAAAGCCAAATCATATCTTAAGGAGCACCATCTGCAACTACATGATTTACATTATAATCCCTAAAACTAAGATGATATGTAACTCACTCTAGAGGAACATCATGACTATGTCTTGATTTTAAATTAATCACCCAATTAGAAAGATCATACCCTAATGGAAGCTGTGAATCAAAGAGCAGAATGCAGGATGATTGACCAAATGAATCCTCATAAATGTCCCTATCCATCAACATATCCTGATGTCATAATAAATGATCCATCAATCTATTTGAATAATGTAGATCATAAGCTTCAATTATGGTCCAAATATGCTCCTTAGTGGGCTCAATTGGAGACATATCATCTGACCTTTTTTAAGTAAATATTATAACCTATTTGAATAAAAAAATATAAATTTTATAGGATTCATAAAAAGTCAATAATATCTGGATTTGTAAATGAGCTACGCTTGTGAGTTTGCTTTAGTCTTGTCTAAACTTTAAAGAGTTTAGATTTATATTTAGATTTAGTCCACCTTTTGGATTTGATAGATGCAAATTTGTATTTAGATTCAGTTCATTTTGAATGTGTTGAATCTACACTTAAATTTAGACTTTAGCCCTTTAAATATGTTGGGTTTGCATGGACTTAGATATAGTCCCTTTGGATATGTTAGATTTAAGTCTAGATTTAGAACTAACCCCTTTGAGGCATATTTAATTTAGAATAAATTTTAGATCTAGCCCATTTGAGGCATATTAGATCTTGGTTTAAATTTTAGATTTGACCCCTTTGGGCATGATGGATCTAAATTTTAGGTTTAGATCCAATCCCTTCGGACATGATGGATCTAAAATTTTAGATTCAATCCTTTTGGACATGATGGGTCTAAATTTTAGGTTCAAATCCAATCCATTTGGACATGATGGATCTAAATTTTAGATTTAGATCCATTCCCTTTGGGCATAGTGGATCTAGATTTAAATTTTGATCTGGTCCTTTTGGACATGGTGGATATAGATTTAGGTTTAGATTCGACCCCTTTAGATATGATGGACCTAAATTTTAGGTTTAGATCTAGCTCCTTTGGGCATGGTAGGTATAATTTTTGAATTTAGATTCAGTCTATTTAGGATATATTAAATCTAAGTTTATATTTCTTTGATTGGATTGAGTTTCTCGATTGAAAATTTTCCTTGTATTGTAAGAAATATAAAATTTCCTCCTATTTGACAAGGAATTCTCTTTTAGGATGTAAGCATTCTTCTCATACTCAAATGCTGATAATAAGTTATTTTTTGATTGATTGATTTAGTGTTAATTTTGACTCTTATGTTTATAAAGCATAATACCTTCAATAATTATGCATAATAGTTTTGATATATTATCTATTTATAGGGGCCATGGGTTGTATGCCTTTTGTATCAATAAGTTGATAAGCTCTCTTTATATACTTTTTTGATAATATAAGGTCCTTCCTAATTTGGATCAAACTTTCCACCTATTAATCTATGGGGAATGATAAACCTTCTATGTACCAGTATTAGTTCACTCATTTTGAAGCTTCTAGTGTGAACTATATGGTCATGAACTTGAGTCATCCTTGCTCTATATATTTTGAGATTTTGTTGAGCTTGTAACCAAACTTCATCTAAAGCTTCAAGTTCTTCAAGTCATATTTGGACATTTTCCTTTATTGTAATTCAATTTTGGACTTCAATATAGAGTCAAGGCAATTCTATTTCAAGAGGAAGTATGACTTTTACCCCAAAGGGAGTATGGTGTTGCCTACAAGGCCTCTATTAATTTATCATGACATTCTTTTTTATTTCTTGAGAGGATTTTGTTGAGGAGTTTTCCTTGATGGTCTATCATTTCTTTAGCTAATTTAGCTAATGAGCTAGCCTACCATTTTTTTGATTGGACACCATTGTAATTGTTACTTCAGGGATTTATTTAAGGAGCTCTAGGATGTGCTTACAATAAAGCACTAATTGAGCTTATTTATTTTCAAAGTTCCTATTATTTATCTGATTATGAGTTGAGAATCTCCATAAATATGAATCTTCTTAATTATCATCTTAACTGCTAGTTCTAAATCCATAATTAATGCTTCATATTCAGCCTTATTGTTAGTTTGAGGTTTAGTCATACTATATGAATATCAAAGTATACCACCTTGTGGGATACCAAATATTAAACTAATTCCAACCTATACTATAGGTAATCTTGGTAGTTTAGCTGGCATTATTGGTGAAGTTTCGTAGAAGTAAAGCTTTCAGTCTGATGATTGTTGGGCTTACTTTTACATCAAAGATTTGTCGGTCAGGCAATTCATCATTGAGTGAAGAATCTATCAGTAAAGGATGAGCGGTTAGAAAGTTAGCCAAAGCATGCCCTTTTATTGCTTTTTATGGGACATATATTATGCCAAATTGGAATAAGAAGACTACCCATTTAAGTAAGAGACCTATTAGAGTAGACCTATCATTAAGAATTTAAGATGATTGACTTTGGATATCAAAGTTATCTTGTGTGATAACATATAATGACATAATTTTTAGTAATCAATATCAACATTAAACATTACTTCTCAATAGGAGAGTATCTTATTTCAGCTCCTATTAAATGTTGCCTTGTATAATATAGAGTATTTTTCTTCCCTTCTTCACTATTTTGAGCTAACATAGCTCCAAGTGATTCTTCTAGGGTTGTTGCATATGATATCAACGACTTTCTTATTATTTGTGCTGCCAAAATTGAGGGATGCAATAAATATTATTTTAAGCTATTGAATACTTCTTGACAAGCATAATCCCATGTAAAAGGTGCATTATTTTTCATTAATTAAGCAAAAGGTTGACATCTCCCAGAAAGATTAGAAATGAACCTCCTGATATAAGATAACTTGCCTTATAGTGAACATAGGGTATTTTTATTATTTCTTTCATTTTAGAGAATTAATTTCAATTTGTTTATGGTGCACAATAAATCCTAGAAATTTTCTATAAGTCATGCCAAAATCACATTTGAAATGATTCATTTTTAAGTTGAAACTTCTAATACAACTTAAATTAATTTTGTGATCATTTTATGCTTTATTTTTTACAACCAAGTCATCAACGTAGCATTCTACATACTTATGTATTAGATCATCGAACATGTAGATCATTATATTTTGGTATGTAGCACTAGCATTTTTCAAATCAAATGCACACTTTGTAGCAATAAATACTAATCACTGTACAAAGAACATATGTTTCTTATCTTTTGGAGTCCATCTTAATTTGGTTATAACTTGATGATTCATCCATAAATGAGAACATATCATAGTTTGATGTGTTGTCTACCATAAGTTCTACATTGGGTAATGGAAAGTCATCTTTTGGGTATGCTTTATTTAAATCCCTGAAGTTGATGCAAACATGAATTTGCCAATTTTTCTTCTTTATTGGGATAATATTGGTGATAAAAAATCAACATTCTTTCTTCTTGAATGAATTCTACTTTAATAAGCTTCTTGGTTTTAGCGATTACTTTCAATTTTTAATTGAATTCACCTTGATGCTTATTTTATAGATGGTATATCCGGTTTCAATGGCAAGTTTATGTATGGTGACATTTGGCGATAAGCTCAATATTTCAATGTAATTTTATGCAAAATAGTCTTTGTATTTTCAAAGTACTACTTTTAATTTCCTCCAATTTTTCTAATGTGAGATATCACTAACATGGGTTGGCCTAAGCTCTTCTTTAGTACCTAAGTTAATTTTTTTGAAATTCATTGACAGTAGCTTGATTGCTTTCTTCAAATTCCTTATGAAAGCTTTTTTGAGGTCAATTATTAATTCATCTTTGAGTATATTCTCATTTTCAATATGAAACATCCCTTTGTTCATTTGTAGCTTCAAAAGAAACTTTTTTTTGGATATGGCATAGCATGAGCTCATTGGGAGAAATGTCGAAGCAATATATCTTAATCCCCAAGGGGTAAATTTCCTATATCCTATGGAATTTTTGGTATTATCCCCTCACTAGAGCCTCTTAAATAATCAGGTTTGAATATTTGATTGTATATGCTGAACATTGTCCTTAACCAATTTCTTTAGAGCTAATGAGAAGTATTGATGAATTATTATTGAAATATCTTCTTTCACAAAATCATCTTCTCCAAATAACATTTGTGTGGGATTTGTGGGTCGTTATTCTATTTTGTAGAGAAATCATGTTCATTGTAACCCCTTCTAGGAGGGTCATATAAAGATTTCAATTATTCTATTTTCTATTTCTGAAGCTATTAAGGCTTTCATATGTGCTTTTGACACTGTAGTTATTTTTATAGCCTTCTTATGAAATTTTAGATTCAAGTATTCTTAATATAGAAACATGGGTTTTTTCTAATTATTTTATTACATCACTAATAATATATCCTTCTTTCTTTAGGGTGGTTTAGACTTTCTTAGGTTGATAAAGTAATAATTCTTCTTCATCATTCTCTGTATCACTGCCAAAGTGGGAATTACTTTAAATTATTTTAATTTATTAGCACTTTTGCATTTTGAATCATCACCTCTCAGTATTATCTTAATATGTGGAGCCTCTTATTTTTGGGCATTAACTTCTCCTATTTTCTTAGGAATAAAATACTTGGCATCATCATAGATCATGATTTCATGCATCAAGAATGGATTTATATCATCATCAATTTGAACACTCTTCACCATTTTGAATGTATTTCATACATTGATGGAGAGTTGAAGGCACTATGCCATATTCATGAATCCACGGCATACCAAGGAGTGCTTTGTATGAAACACTAGCTTCAATCACATGTAATTTAGCTTCTATATATAGTTTCTAGAAGAAGCATATAGACAAAACAAGATATCCTAGGATTTTTTGTGCTCGTTCATTGAAACCTTATAGAAATATTGTACTTTTATCCAAATAATGAGCTCCAAAACTAATGTCTTAAGTGTCTTAGTTGTTAAGAGATTGATTGAAGCACTTGGGTTGATTAATGTTCTTTATATATGGGTGGAATTGCTTTCAACTGTGACATAAAGGGACCAATTATGTTTGATCATCCCCAATAATAGGTCATCATCACTAAATATAATGGTCATTGTCTTGAGAAGTTAAGCCTTCTTTCATTCTCTCTTCAATGAAGAAATCTTCATATTATTCTGAATTTTACATGGTTTTAATTAATATCTCATGTATGTCTTTAGATAACATGAAGCACCATAGATACTTAATAAAGCTAGTATTTTGTGTAAATAGGACAAAATATTATAGTCCCTTCCTATTTTGGTGGCCTTTTGAGGTTTAATTAGTGGTGGGGGCAAGACATCTTCATTAATTTGAATTTCCTTGTCTCTATCACTAGCTTTCCTCTATGATTGTGGAGAAATTCACTTTCCACTATTTAACTAAATTTGATTTGCTTCTTATATAAAATCTTCTTTATTAGAGGAGGTTTCTAAACTTTATACTTCTTCAAAATTTTTAGAGCTTTTAGAACTCTTGAAACTACTGTCTAGTTTAGGACATAGCTTCTTTAAGTCTGATTTAACTTTCATTTTAATAGGCTTTTCTTCAAAAAAGTATAGCTCTTCCATAGAGTTAGTTTCTATTTCATCATGTAACATGCCTCTCTTTGGGTTTTAAAAAATAGAATTTTCACATATGCTTATAACGACACATTTCTTTTGAAATCTCTTCTCAAGGATTTTTCATGTCGAGTTATAAGTGGAGTATGTATTCTTCCAACTTAATTGGTCTTTGTGGATGTTGGCTCATACTCTGCCAAAGAGTCTATCATCTTTTGTGTTTTAAACTATTTTTGAGCTTTCTTCCTTTCCTTGATTTACGAGGCTATGATGTAGATGATTGATTGATTTTTATCTGCCCCTTTGTATTATATAAAACTTGCCTCATGTCGGGCAAGAGCATTCTTAGATCTATTTTAAGTTCCAAAGAATCCTTCTAATGAATGTCTTATATGGCTAGAAGGATATGGATCATTCTTTTATCCTTCTTTGAGATGAAAGTCTCCCAACCACCTTCTTCTTTCGTTTGTAGAGCTTTACCTCTATTATTCTTTACATTCTATGTTTTCATTGACTCATCATGTTTGTCTTTTGCATGTCAACATAGATGTATTATGATAACATTCACATTCTCCTTTTTATGATGTACCAATACGCTATTAGATAGGGTGAGCTCCCCATCATGATAACTCCTCTCTACCTAGTCTTTGAAGATGAAACAATCCTCGATTGGTTGTCTTATAAATAGTTGGGATCATTGACTTTGTCTACTTGGTTAGGTCAATGTGAATTTGGTAATTGCAATCATAATTTTAAGGCATGCTTAAAATTTTTAGCAATAAATTCTTTTTTAAATGAATATTTCTTGTTCATTTTCTCTTGAAGAGTAGGACCTTTTTTCTTATTCTCCATTGGCTTTCCCACATGTCATGAGATCATTGCATTACCATTTCCTTTTTATCATCTATAAATGTGAATGTCATATTAACATCATTTTTTAAAATCATATGGCTTAGGTTGCTTTCCTTTCCCATAGGAATTATTATTATTATTATATATCGTATTAAGTCCCTTTAGCTTGGGCATTCTCTTGAACTTGACTACATGATCCAACAATTCTTGGAATGTCTTAATCATGATCATGACTAGATATAGGGCCATTTGATCATCAATATTCCCCATTAAGAGTTCTGCATGCTTTTTTGTGAGTTTTTTTATCACATTTTATGCTTATATTTCACCATCTTGTGATATATTTAGTGACACTCTCATCCTTTCTTCTATTTTCTAATGTGAGATCTACAATCACTACTTTCTTGGTTGCTCCTATAAAACTCTTGATGAAGAGTGTTTCTAATTCATCAAAAATTTTTACTGAGTCATTAGGTAACTCAATATATCATTTAAAGGTTGTGTTGGTAAGACTAGCGAATTGTCGAAGCAGTAAGGCATCATTTCCTCCTGTATTTCCATAAGTAGATTTTTATGCCTGGAAAGGTGTTGAATTTTGGCATAATATACCTTTTGGGATACTATACTTTGGTCATATTCAACTAGGTATGGTTGGCCTTTTCCAACTAATTATTCAGTCCAAAGCAATGACCAATTAACCTTTTGGTTGATATGATCCTCTACTTAAGATTTGGTAATGATATCAATCTCTCGTGAGCACTTAGCATAACTTTTCCTGGAGGTTATTTTCCTTGCATTGAAGCTATTGACAAGTTGGTTGAGGCATTCTGCATGTACCCCATCTTCAATTGTTGGATTGATCATCACTTAAGGATTTCTAAGAGGCACTTGCTGCATTGCAGTTGTTATTAAGTTAAGCTAACCATATAGCTATTTCATTAGCCCATTCATCTCATCGAGATGATTGTTGAGTTGGATGATTTCTTGATCTCTTCTTTATAGTTGAGAACCCATATGTCATTATAACTTTGTTACAACATTGATTAGTTCTTTAGTTTTTCAATCTCAGTTGTGTTTCATCTTTGGATACTTAATGACTTGGACCCTCTTGATGTTGTTCCTCATTTGGATGTTTAGGCACCATGTTCCTATTTTGTAAATGTGTATCAATCATGCAAACCACTTTGACTTCCATACAATCAATATTTTTGTTGTTTTGAAAATCATGAGCTTGTTGTTCTTCATCAATCAAAAAGATTATCATCTTCCAAAATGGCAGATTATCCACATCATTAGCAATTGTTGACTATTTTTAGATCGACGCTTCCAATTTATGATGGGTGACTCAGCCTTTTCATCATATGGTTGAGCTTGCTCAAATTGATTTGTCTCATCTTTAACTCGGGATTCTTTAGGTAGCCAAATTGATTGGCTCTTCTAGTGGTGAATCTCTAGAGATATTTTAGATATCACACCACTTGAATGAATTAAAATGTGATGATTGATATTACTTTTTTTGTGAAGCTTGTTAGGACCTTTCAACAACTGACAACTTAATACTTTTAGACTAAAGGGCTCATCATTGGGGCTCATAATATTGGACTCTTGGGTCTTGAGTTTTTGCTCAATGAGGACATAATATTTTTTAATATTCTTACCTCCTTTAGAGTGGGAATTTATTTGGTTGGTGACCAACTTCTTACCAAATTTTCTTTGATTTTATTTTAATAACCATTTATAGATTTTATTTCCTTCTTTCTTGGTTAATATTGTAAAATGTGTTGCATGTGTTTATCTACTATTATCCAGTGGTATGTTTGCTTCCATTGGTGAGTTTAATTGTTGTTCAGCATGTATAGGTAATCCGACAACTCTATGACAAGTGTTGTATTTTCATCTGACTCTCCTGGACATTTTGGTGCTTGAGAAAGATGCTTCATGATCATTATTACTTGGATCAAAGGTGGTACCCTTTGGAGTCGTAGGCTCCTCTATTGACTACTAAGTGGATTGATGATGATAGATTTTAGTTTATGCTTGATGATCATCCCCACCTCTATAGGCTTTGTTAGAGCTATCTTTAACAGTCTATTGCAAAAATAACTTATTTTAAAAGTTAAATTATTTTCCTGACAACCTTAGCATTTAGCTTCTTAAGCTCATTGGGGATGATTACATTTGATCTCTTTCCTTTATATGATAGCCTCTTGAATGCTTTCGGCATTCTAGTGCTTAATGATGGGCTTGGTCATAGGTACAATAGGTAAAAATTGTAAACTTCAAAAATTATTTCAAAGGAGAGTGTCTCAACAAAACCAACATTGATCACAAGTTGAGAAAATATAATAGTTTATTCCTCTTCATACATAACAGTCATCAGATTCGTCAGGTTTGCCATGGAGTTTCTCACAAATGATCATAGATTTGAAGTTAGGTTCTAATAGATTTTAGGAACCTAAACTTTTGAAAAGAACATAACCGATAAATTTTCAAATCTACAATGATATCACATAATTTAATTTTTCCAACTAGAGGTGGATAGTGAAGTAATCCCCTATGATTTTGCTAGAAATTTGATCGCTCATGGAAAATACTTTTGAAAATCTCCACCATCTTTATATGATGTTAGGGAGTTCATTCTTCATGAGGTAGATTGATAATTATTCAACCAGATTTCTCCTAACATCATATTATGATTTATTTAGATCTAGGTTCTATGTCCTATGAACACAAACATTCATAGTTAATTACCCCTCTTATCATAGTAAGAGAGCACTCTTAATTAAGATTAGAAATAAATAAATATTTGATATAAATCGGTGTCTAGTAGTGTGGTGTGGATGACTATCTAAAGAAAAAAAGAAGAGTAGTCCCAATCATGATCCCATGGTTCTATCATCTCAGGACTATATTATTTCAGTCTACCAATATCAAAGAGCTATTAGTCATAATGACCAATGAGTCTGATTAGTAGCCATGGGTTCCCTCATTTCAGATATCCTAAGTAGACTATAGTTATGAAGGTATTATGGTATAAGTGTTTATTGAATTAAAGCTAAACTTAATTTATAAATTTATCTAATAATACAATAAAATCTATATTGCAAACATATGTAGGGCTTACATCTATTAGAATGTCATTATGGTGTTTGTTTGATGAACATATGGATTATTTACATCCCTTTAGAATTTCATGTAAATTTAGGATGTTATAGCAAATAAATATATTGGACTTACATCTTGGGATGCCAGTTAGATGTTCATATAATGAATGAAAAGATTGTGACTTACATCCCTTTGAAATGTTAGATAGATGTTTGCATACTGAATGAAAAGATTGAATTTACATCTCTTTAGAATGCCATGTAGATTTAGGATGTTCATATAGAGAACAAATAGATTTAGAGTTTTTTTCCTAGTGGACAGTGTCGTGGCATCATAGAAAAAGTACCACAGTACTAGGGGTTAGCATGGTACTGGGAAGTTAATGATTCAATGCCTAGAATTTAGAGCCTCAGCGATAAAAAGTCAATGCCCATGCACTGGCAGAAGAAAACATATTTCTCAAAACTAAATATGGTAGTTCTTGGTGATAGAGAAGTGGTGCTGCTGTTGCTAACACCTTGACGCTATCTAGATAACACTGCAAATGAATATTTCATTCTTAAAACTCAAGAAGGTAGTGCTGCAATGCCATGGTGCTGTCTAGATAGTGTTACAATGCTGTAAGTTGAGATTTTAGCCTTACAACTTATGAAGGCAGCACTGCGGCTCCAGGATGTAGTGCCACAACACTGATAGAGCACTTTGATGATGTCTAGATAGCACTATGGCACCGTGAAGCAGAGTGCCATGGGTGCAAATTCTTGAGAGCTTAGCATCTCAGTGCCGGGTAATAGCACTGCGACATTGTGAGTTGGGAGACTCTATTTTAATGCAAATTTTCTTCTATAATTTCATGATTCCCATGAAATTTTGACAGCGTAATGGCTTAGTAATGCTAAAATTTGAAAAAAAAAATTTAGTGTAACAAGCACTCTTCTCCCTTATTTTAGATCCAAGATCAACGGGGATAGGATTTTCATTTCACGATGGTGGAGGACTTCAATTTTTAAATTTATGATTTAGTGAATTAAATTTTAATTTATCTTGATTTTGAAAGAGTTCTATTTTGGCAATACCTAATATTTTATAATTTAACATGATTGCACTCTTCTCCTTTACTCTAGATCTAAGATCGACAAAGAGAGGATCTTCATTTTGCACTGAACCCAAGATCAGTGGTGGAAGATTTTAGAATTTTCATGTAGGGTAAAGAACCTTGAACCTTTTTATTTTAAAATTTACCTGAAATTAGCAGAGGCTTCATTTTAGTTGTCTCATGTGAGAAGAATACTTTTTGTGTGAGAGGAAAGGTTTAGTCAAAGGAATGATAGTGATTAGAGAGAGTGTGTAGAGAGTAGGGAGTGGCTAGGATTCATAGAGAAGAGAAAAAGTGAGAGTGGATAGCTCTCTTTTCTAGGACTTGATTCTCAATCACTCCCACTATTCCTTCAATAGTTATCACTGACGGGGTGTTGGAGAGAGTGGTTAAAGCTTCTAGAATCTGTAAACTTAGGGGGAGTGGGGCCAACATGCTGTGGGATGCTTTCATCTCTCTTTTTTTTATTTGAAAATAATAATATAAGATCTTTCAAGTCAAAAATTGGGTTGTAGGTTTCTAAATGATGTGGAAGGATATCTTGTAGAATAAATTCTTATTAACACATAATCCTTTATATTGAACTCTTTTAAAGTTTTATCTTTATTTTTAGCTTTTGGATATGTTGCATTACTCACTTCAAATTTTTTGCATATTCAGGAAGGCTTTGGAAATCTTCTGCAAATGTAAATATATAATTAAAAATGCATGTGAGAGGATGCTAATAAGATAAACGATTTATCTAGGATTATAATTGTGTACTATCTCAAATGTAAATATATAATTAAAGAAGCCATGAAAATTGAATTGTTATAGCAAACTAAAATATAAGTGGGTGAAGATCTCAATCACCTAAGCTTCTACCCATCCAAAATCTTAACAAGTTTTCCTAAAGATCTATTGAGGACCATAGTTTGGCCATCAATTTTGGGGTGAAGAAAATATCTTTATTATACTTATGTGTGGTTCCCACTAATTTCGTAAGTGTGGTGCCCAAAAAAATTCACAATGTTTTCCAAATGTATGAAATGAATTTAACATCACTATATGAAACAATTATGGAAGGAAGTCCATGTAATATCTCCTTGAAAAATAATCTATATATATGAGATGCATCATTAGACTTAGAACAAGATAAAAAAAATAAGTTATTTTTAAGAATTGGTTTACCACTATAAAATATTGTCATGATCTAAGAGTTCTAGAAAGACCTAATACAGAATTCAAGGAAATGTCTTCTCAAGGTTTGAAAGGAATAAGAAAAGCACAAAAATTTTCAACTTTCTACTTCATGCTTTTGGCCTTTGACATGTAAAATATTAAGTCACCACTATTTCTACATCTCTTTTATTGATGGAGAATGAAATATATTCTAGTAGGAGTATTGTTTTCATATTCCCAAAGTATTATTATTCCTCTTAAATGTAACACTATGATGAAAAATGTCTTCATCAAAATCCTAAGGATACATAGTTTTTTTTTAATTTATAAAGATATCTCAAAATAAATTAATCATCTATCAAACTAACCAAATAAATACCTTTATAGGCAAGCTCTAAATAAATCAAATAAAATCAAGATCAAACTTGATAATATATTTTATCCTTTCTAATATTAGTATTTAAAATTCCAATGATGATAATACCAAGGTAACCCTGGAAAGTGCATATGTTGGTTTGTTTTCTACTCCTGCATATGATTTAAAACAAAAGTGAAGTCTTGAAGGTACTCTGCTCATTTTCATGTCTACAACTTAACTTTTTTTGGGGTATTTATGAATTTTAGAACATGATGGCTATTGACCTCACTTTTAGAGTGAGAATTAGCTGTTCTTATCTTATACTTAGGAACCTTCTAGACACTTAGAATTTCTTAGTGCTAAGACACTTCTAGTGATTAAGAAAACACTAAACCTAAGATTAGACACTTAGAGAACATAACCCTAAGCCAAAAGTTTTCCTTTGGACAAATAGGTTCAACCTATTCTATGGCCTAAATCAAAACTCATACCCATTCACTCATCCAAATTTAAGCTCATGTAAATGAAACACAACCAACCTTAAGCCTATTCAATTAATTTCACTTGAATTTATTTTCTAATCCAACTCCAAACGAAATTGACTTAGGCCTTGACCCAAGTAGGGCCCATCACTATCCATAACTCAATTCAAACCCATTCAGGCAAACCAAATCCAATTTGATTTTATCAATCACCCCAATTATTCATTAGGTCATTTCTGCCAATACTTGTAATCAATTGAACCAAATAAAAGTGACCAACCCAAGTTGGCCCATTTGACCTAAAAGGTTCAAATGAGTGAAAACCTAACTGAGCCCAAATCAATTGTGATCAAAGCCACCGATCAACTCTAAATTCATCATTGAACCCCTCTTGACACTTAATTGACACTAACTCAACCCAATTCAACCCAATCAACCCATTTGGTTCACTTGACCCAATGACACCTAAATGATCAATTTGATTCAAACTTAAATCCAACCCAAATTGGATTAAATTAACTCATCAAATCCCTTCCATAATGATTGTTGATCATCTTGGATTACCCAATTGCAATCAATTGGGTCAAATCAAGCCAATTTGACCACTTAACCTAAGTTGACCCAATTGACCTAAAGGGCCAAATTGGGCCAAATCTCATTTCAATCCAAAATGATTGCAATCAATAGCCTCTAATCAATCATAAATTGATTATTGAACACCCTACGGTCAATTGAAGCCAATTTGACTAAGCTAACCACCTACTTAGCCCAAATTAACCTAAAAGATCAAAATTAAACCAAAAACCCAATCTAATCCAAATAAATTCAAACCAGCACTTACAATCATTCCAAAATGATCAATTGAACATAAACCTAACCCATGCTCAAACCAATTTGGCCAATTTGGTCAAATTGGTCAACATGACCCATTTGACCCAAATTAAACCATATGAACCAAATCAAATCCACTCCAAATTGAGTCAAACCAATTGTACCAATGAATTTCAAATGACTAATTGAACTCACCCAAATCATTGGTTTGACTCAATTGGTCAAATTGGTCAACTTAGCCCAAGTTAGTCCATTTGACCTACATGAATCAAATTGAGCTAAACCCAAACCCAACCAAACATGGCATGACTCATCCTTGGGTCACCATGAACCTACCCAAGTGGACCCAACCTAGGGTGAACCCAATTTTAGCTCAAACCCATTGAACCAATCCCTCCAAATGGGATAAAATCCCCATTTGGATGGGTTCTCCAACTCACCCCATGGTAGCCACATTTGGCTCTTCTTGGACAAGAGGACCACTGACCCAACCTAACCCAAGGCTATTAGGTTTAGCCTTTATCCATGAGAGGGTGAGTTTGCCCATGGCAACCCATTGGTCCACCTAAGGAAGGTGCACCACATACTCACTCACCATTCCAGCCTCTCACTACCACCTCAAAGAAACCATTCACTGGCTAAACCACTAGACTATTACTGGATTTAAACTCAATAGAAACCTTCCAGAGCATTCTTCCCAATTCATTATCTTTTCCCGAGCTCTTCGTGTGCTCCACCACCGACAAGACTAGCCCTCAATTGAACCCAAGAACTCTATCCATCCAAGCTTCCAAAATCTCCACCAAACCCAAATTAACTCTTCCCACACCTTCACCTCACTTCGGTGAACCAAAATGAATCATTTCCCGAGTGATTCAAGCACCAGAAGACGTCCTAGACCAACTGGTGAGCTTAGTTTGGTCCATAGCAAATCGACGGGAGACAGCCGTGATCTTTTAACATCATGGCTTTCTCTTCAAGATGAAACTACCTTTAATGATGGACCACATTATAGCTCCGTGAGAAAAAATCGGCAACCTTAGTTCCCCCCCCCCTAATTGTTCATCTTTTTGAAGTGAACTATGATTTCATGCAATTTTTACTATAAGATCCTTTAGATTTCTTCCCTGATCATTTTGGAGTCAATTTCACCATCGAATGAACTCTGATGAGGTCGAATCGAGTAGTGGAAGGACAACGGTGTCTGTCTTCCAACACTCGTGGGATAACGAATCATCGGTCATCCATTTCGCATGATTATAATGGATGAACATGATTAATCACGCTAAAAATCTTGATTTGATCCCTTTGAAATCAAGGGATTAATCTTGATTGTCCGATCCGAGATCGGACGACCGATACAAAATTGCTCATGTCTCCATTGAGTCAGCTGCAACATTAGATGATTTAAATAATGAATACCATGGTGCCATGTGGAAAGCATTGCCGCATCAGCGTCTGCATGGCGTCGACTATTTAAAAGGATAATTAGGCTTTAAAAATGTAATTAAATGACCAAAACTTCAAAATATCATAACTAATTATTAAAATCAAAAAATACAAATAAGTCCATTTTGGAAAGGTTATACGAGGAGAATTTAAGAAAAATAAAATCTTTGATTTATGTCCAATGAATAGTTCTTAATTAAAGTTTGAAGCTTAGGCTAATTACCTTAATTAAGCTTACTTATTTGGCTAATTAATTCCAAATTTGTGGATGATTCTATGGGATGTCCTCTGCCTCCCATGATTTTCTTAGAATTATTAGCCATGTAATTAAGAGAATTTAGAATTTTAATCCTAATCTCATTAATTAATTTAATATTTATTAAACTTGTTAAAAAGTGAAAATTAAAATAATTCATGATAATTAATCACTGTGAATAGTGGAATAGTGAGGAGAAATAATTAGGACCTCTTTCATAATTATTTTTCTTAATATGTTTCCTTAGGAGGGTTAATTAACACATGTAATAATTAGGGATTAATTAGAAAAATTAATGATAAGATAGAAATGAAACTAAATTAGTGATTGGTTCTAATAATTCAAATATTATTCATTAGTTTCCTTTATGTGTTTAATAACATAAAGTTATTAAGGAAATTATGGTTGACCCATTGGTGTGAAAAAATCATAAGAGTACTTAGCTTAAACTCTTTCCTTCTTTAATCTAATTAACTTTTAAGCATGAGCCTAATTGAATTAGATTCCTTTATGTGCATTGCAAATTTTAATTTACTAAAAGTATATCATTGGAGGCTCATGATTAAGTGGCTAATTAAATTAAAGAAGCTTAGGGAAGGGTAATCAAATCAATGTGCTTAATGGTTTAAACCTAATCAGGTCATAAAATCCTACTTAATTGCCTTCCTTAAATATATCAAATAAACAACATGTGATGGGCATAAGAATCATGGTTAGTCTTAAGTTGGCTTGGTTGTCCTTAGGACTTAATGTAATTGAGCATGTTATGTGGCAATGTTTAATCACTTCTTTTTAAGCATCATAAATGTGCTGTCATTTGTGTCATATATTCATATTTTTAAAAAGAATCAAAAGAACATGTTTTCATCTATGTTGAATGTGTTGGATAAATATTATTATAAGGTGCGGCTTTTCTCACTAAATCTTACATTATTTTCAAAATTATCAGCTAATGATATAAATTTTAAATTAATGTTGGTTATAAATGTTCAATAAAATTTGCATTTATCCATAACTTACACATGGTGAATGATCATTTTATTTTCAAGATTGCTATGCATGTTGGCATATGTTTGGAGTTAGCAAGTACATAGTTTGGACATCCAAGAACGCATGGATTTAAGTAGCCCCAAAGAGGTCTTAGATAATCTCACTTCTTTAGTTTAACAATGGCACGTACTTGCTTAATTTCATTTATGTGTATGCATGTAATAGAATTTTGGATAGAACTTTATTTTGCATGAATAAATGATTTTCTATTATATAATCATTACATGATTTTCATTCCTATGCTTGTGTATATGATTACATGTATTTAAGTTAGTAAGTATATAGTCTCAACATCCCGGGAATACGAGGCTTTAAGAATCCCTAAGGAGGTCTTAGATAATCTCACTTCTCTTATTTAACAATGGCACGTACTTACTTAAATCTAATACATGTGTATATATGCATCTAAGGGATGAATTATTTTTCTACCAAAATAATCATCACAATTGAAAATATTATATATATATATATATATATATATATATATATATATATATATATATATATATATATATATATATATATATATATATATATATATATATATATATATATATATATATATATATATTTCATGTATAAATATGTGTATTAAATCAAATACCATGAATAATAAAAATTAAGAAATGTGTATGAAATTGATGATGGAAAGAAGTGGTGGAATGTTATCCATATAATGGTGATTCAGTTTTATTAATTATGAGATGCCTTTCATGTTTGAATAAAATCCTTAAGACCAAACTTAGGTTTAATAAAAAATATTTAATAAATGATTCACTAAAGAAACCAAAGTGATAATAATATACCTTAGAAAATAACTTAGGATATGGATGAAGGGGGTCAAACTCTATTTTCTTCTCTTCATAATAACTAGATGTTAAGTAGGCATCAAATGAAATAAAAGCAAAATGTAAATTAAAATTAATCAATTCATTCAAGATTTGAAGTGGAACCTCCACTAATATTTAACTTAAATAATTTTGAACTTTAGATAATCATACCTCTAAAGCCTAACTAAGACATATCACACTAAACATTAGCACACACATTAGAATATCAGTCACTAATTCTAGTCTTTAAATTAAGCCGGTGTATGTTGTGGTATTATATTTTATTTTATGATGTAATATTTTAAATTGGATGTTAGGATTGTTTATGCATGGATTGTATGTTAGGTCACTAATAGCCTAATGATATTTTCTATAGGGATTATACTAAAGGGGTTTCTATAATAATAAGTAAATGTAAATATTCTCACTTGTAGTTGTTTATGCCCCAAAGCATAATCCAGTTAGGACAGGTAGCTTGGTTACCCATGTGTAGGGTGTTAAGTCCAAACATGTAAAATATAATTGCTTTGCTTGTTTGTTTATTTAGCTAACTTCTATTTTAAAGGTGTAGGTAGATTTGATTTTTCATAAATATGTAATTTTTGCAATAGGAATTAGATTAGTGCTATAGGATTTAGGATGTGCAGTGGGTAGAAGGCAAAGACTTGGAGGCCGTGTGAAGCCTGGAGCAAAGCTTAATCCAAAAGAAGGAAAGGAAAAAAAAAAACATAAGAGATTGAAGACCCTCATAACATTTATTTCACTTGTAAAAAATTTCAATTGTAATCTGGGTTGTATAAAGGTAGAGCTGATACCCAATTTCTTTCATTCTCTGGGGTGTATGACGGTACCCAGTTGCATCGCCCTATTATTCTTTTATGAAAATCATATGTTTAGATTTTGCAATAGAAATGATATGCTTTCATAGGTTTCTTAAAGTGTGATGATTTGATGTGTGAACTGGTTGTAATAAGCTCTTTAGGATAAAATTAAATTTTTTATCCTCACTAAATAACTCATAACTAAATTTTAATACAACTCACAACATCACCTTAAAGCCTAGGTTCATAATCAAGATTAATAAAAGATTAAGCAACCCTTTAGCTGGATGTTGTATGTTATCACACCATGCATATCATCTTGTGTCACTCTTGAATAGGGAGGGTCTCCATTCTTGCATGATAAGGGATATGCTTGACCTTTGAGGGCTATCCCTTGTAGTGGAGAACACATCCTCCTATTGATTTAGCCTACAACTTTTATTTCATCATGCATATATGCATAATTGTCCCAACCATAGTCCAAAATGAATGTGTCAAAATGGTGTAAAAGATTGTAAATTTTTGTATTAGTCCAAGTCATGTTTTCATACCAATCATGATCTAGTCATTTAGGGAGTGAGTTTCAGACTCTAGTTTCCTTCCTAATTAAATAACAGCCTAGCTATTTTGCATATACATAAGATCATCCTACATGATTTTAAAGCATAGGAGGTGTTAGTTGGTGGCCATTCCAAGCAGTTGGAAACCCAAAAAAGGATGGGTCTATCCTCTCTTATAGAGGTAAACCAATATGTCCCATTTTTCTGATTAGACTTAAGCCATGCTTTTAGCTCGTGCTAAAGCATCTTAGATTTAGGTTTTGAGGCTACTTATTTCCTTTGAGCTACAAGTATAATTCTTCACCTCTTAGGCATTTTCACAATCTTGTGTTGATGAACTATAAGCCCTAGCATTCTGATAAGATTCCAGCTTAAACAAAAAGTAAATTCTCTTTTTCAAATATGTAAAGTCTCACTATAGGATAGACTGGACTACTCACTAGGCTTTCTAGTATCATGGGTACACCTTACTTATCCTCCTTTGGAATCCATAAATAAGTCTTCCTATTTAAACTTCCCCATTTGATTTTCATAAATACCTAATCCTTTGATAATTTAGTTTTAAAATCTTTGAGGATACTTATTAACTACTTTAATCGAGAGTGTTCATAAGAAATTTCTATTTCTAAGATATAATTAACTTTAGGAGCTTACTTCCATAGGGAACTAAGGAACGTGACATAAAATAAACCTTGCTTTACTTCTCCATGTAAAGTAGGAGAAAGATCTCTGGTATATACATAGATCCATATGCCTTAGGAGTCCTTATTAGGTGATTAGGTCTATTGTAGAATGATGTTTCTATCTTCTGAGATGGTGCATCATACTTTAATATAGCATCCAGTCTTCAATAAGTACTTCCTATGATCTACATGGTGTCCCTACGACTCCAAATTAAAACACCATAGATTTTTCTAGCGACTCCGTTGGGGATTATTCCTCTCTCGATCTTTAGTAGTCAATCATTATTCCCAAACATCAATAGTGGACTTATATTTTATGTGAGTCCAAGACTATTATTATTTCTATTGGGCACCCTTTCTACTTCACCCTTAAGTGAGCGTGGACAACATCCTTTAAGTTTTAGGACCTCACTCCATTAGGTATTAAAACCCCTATTGGACCTCTAATAGGTAAGAAAGATTAATCAAATAAATCAAGTAAATTAAATTAAATTAAGTCAAGAACCTCTTATAATTATCATGGCAAAGTAAGGTTCATCCAGCATCCTCAAAATTTATTTGAACTCACTTTCCATGAAATTCAAATAAATAGAACATTTCTCTTAAAAAAATCCAAATCTTTTCAATATATATATGAACCCCATCTAGCATAGCCAAATTTATTAAATGATAGTTTCAATTCAAGGTTAAGTCAAAAGAACAACAACCAAAATAAGGCCTAATTTTATGTCCTACTTTTCTAGCAACAAAGAAGATAGCACTATTTTTATTTCTTTGAATCAGTCAGTCACCATGTCTTCTAGAAAGCTCATATTTTCCTTTGCTTCGTGTGTGGATTTGGCCATCGATCAAGGCATAATCACCTCGTTCCCAGTCATCAGGTTTGGCTTTGGATTTGAGCACTTTAAAGTTACTTGTAATGGTCCTACCTTTAGCATAGTGAGTAAAGAAAAATAGTTGACAAGAAACCACTTCTTCAATTTGATCTCCAGTCAGATATTGAGTTCCTTTTCTTAAAGAGGAAAACTTTAGAGGTTCCCACACCATGAGTACTACTTATGCAGCTAATTTCTATTAGACTAGCACCACTCTTCATAGCCCTCTTCTTAAGAGGAAGTTAATTCTAGCATCTAAGATTGTTTTCCCAACCTTTGAGGTCGATACTAGCTCCCGCCATACATCCTTGACCAAGACTCAGCACTAAAAAAAATAGAAGATCAAAAAGTACTAAGCATATGGCCAAGGAGGTTGAGAAGCCTCCCATGTAGTTGAAGAGGGGTCCATCCATGAGACATCTCCCTTTCTTAGTGGTAGTAAGTTTTACCCTCTCTCAACTGTAGAGGAAGAGGAAGTTTTTAGGAGGATAGCAGCATTACCCCCATGACCTGCAGAGTATGAGACACCGAATAGGGAGAGGAGTCTGAGGTCCATGCTCAAGAGAGTAGGGAGAGCCCATGGACATTCTAAGTCTGCCACCATTCATGACGTAAGACGAGTGATCCCTAAGAGTGTAAGGGACTAGATCTATAGAGAGAAGGCTACAAGGCCAAGGTTGATGCCCAAGCGGGCAAGAGAGATAGAAGGAGGTTTTCCAGATTGTCGGCAGCCTCAAATCAAAGCTCGTGTGGCTCAACAGGGATTTGTTTCCACCAAATGAAGCTTCTTCAATTGTTGGAACCGCCAGTCATAAGCTCCAGTGAAGTAATTTTCCAAAACTGAGCCTTGTATGGAAATTAGTTGGTCTTTTTCAAAGATAATTTGCATATGAACCCATCCTAGCCGTTGGATCCATGTGGATCTTTCGTGCGAGGGTGTGAGTTGAGTTCGGAGTGGATCCGAGCTCGAGTGAGCTTGGATCGAGCAATCCATGGTGGATGGGCTCCATCATCCGTCGCTCGTAGGAGATAGATCATGAGTCATCTATTTTGCATGATTGGAATGAACGGCTCTGATTAGATCAGACGTTAGATCCTCTCATTTCTCCCCTTTATTGTGGGAATTGAATGTGTCCGTACGATCTTAGATCAGATGGCCCATAAAAAAGTGCATCCGCTGCCATCCAAGTCAGCATGGTGATGTGACAACTTAAGTAGCCAATCCCATCATGCCATGTGGAAAGCACGCCGCATCAGCTACCACATGTGGACCGACGGGATTAAGGCTTTAATTAATCTTTTTTTAAGCCTAAAATTTCTAAAATTCATAACTAATCCTAGAAAAATCCAAAAAAAGTACAAATGAGGCTCATTTTGAAGATATTTTCAAAGTAGAATCTAGAAAAATATTATTAATTAACTTTGAATAGTGATTTTGGCTTAATTAAGGTTTAATTAAAATTTAATTATGTTAATTACTCCTTAATTAATCACTCAATTAATCTCAAATTTTCTATGGCTATTTAGTGGGATGACCTTGCCTCCCCTATTTTTTTGGGATTTTATTGGTTCCTTAATTAGTAAAATTAATTGATTAAACCTTAATCACACTCTTAATTTAATTAGTGATAATTAATCAATAAATAATGGTTTAATTAATTATTTAAGCTAATTAGTTCTGTTGAAGAGTAAGGGAGCTTAAGGAATGTGATTAGGATATTTTTTTCTAATTCATTTCCCAAGTTTTCTTTACTTTTTGGAATCAAATTAATTAATGATTAATGAAGTAATTAAATGCTTAACTAATTAATTAATCTTCAAGATAAAATCAGAGCTTAAGTGATCAAATTGAAAACTTAGGGATTGAGATTAAGGCCTCTTTCTTGATCTCTTTCCTTAACTTAATTTTATTTCATTAATTGAACATGCTTAATGCTTAACCAAATAGATTAATGAGCTTAATTAACTCAATCTAAAATCCAATTCACACTTAACTTTGTTTAATCAATCTTGGGTAGCTCTTTGGGTGTTCAATAATCTAAAGGGAGAGCTAATGAAATTATGGTTAATTATATGAGTGAAAACCATAAAAGTAATTAAGAGATCCCTTAAGCAATTAACTATTAATTATGAGCCAATTACATTAGGCCCCTTTCATTTTTTAGGAGCATTGCCAATTTACTTTTCATGTGGTGGCATCTCATATTGGCTAATCATTATGTAGTTAATTAGCTTAAGGGGATGTAAGTTAGGGTTAATTAATGGACTTAATTCATACCTCTAATTAAGACATAAAATCAAATTATTCTTCATTAAACCAAATTAGCTCACACATGGGGGATGGGTAGGATTAGCAAACCTCTTTCACATTCCTTAAATTAAATCAAACATGAAAGTGAAATGACATTAAAGAACTTTGGTTTTTTTAAGTAATCTTATTTAGTATGATTATCCTTAGGACTTAGTTGGATTGAATGAAATTATATGCTTGTGTCTCTTTATTTCTTTTCAATCATGCTAAATATTATATGCCACTTTATTCATGCATTCATGTCCTTCAAATTAATCAAATAAAGATGATTTACTTTATGTTAATTTGCATGTGTTGGCTTAATTAAAAATATGTGTGGCTAGTGTCACTATTAAATCTCAAATATATTTTCAAAAGTATATTAATGAATGAATGTACATATATATTGCAACTTTAGTTATATATACATAGGAAATGCAAGTGAATATAAGTTTAGTGTATGAAGTAAAGTTACTTTCTTATATTCATGTGTTGATTTGTATAAGTAAGAATGTTAGCGGGTATATTAGTATGGACATCCCAGGGATGCCGTCTTTAAGTAGCCCTAAGGAGGTTCCTATCTCGATCCTTTGGTGTAGAATAATGGCGACATACCTACTTGATTTCATTCTTATGCATTTGAACATCAGAATTTAGAAAAAACTTTAATTCATTTACATAATTAAATCAAACAAATCAAAATATAATTTTTGCATGGCTTTCTATGCTTGTAGTTGTTTATACATCCATATGTATATAAGGATAGCATGTATATTAGTCTACATCCAGGATGCGACTTTAAATTAGACCTCATAAGGTTTGTCTGCGGTGTAAACTGGTGTGTTGCTTACTTTTATATTTTATATACTTAGCTATTGAATGAAAACCCTTTTTATTAAAAAGACATGCATTCATACTTTATTTAATTGGTTGAGTTGATTAGTGATACTTAAGGTTCTTTCCTTATACTTTTGCATAAGAATTTAAATAGAGCTTTAAATTAATATGACAAAATCATTCAACCAAATGAAATATTAATTCCAAATACATTTACTCACATTCATCATTTAAGTGTGGTAAGATACAAATTGCATTTATAGCTATGCTTAGGATTTAATCATATGCATGATATGCATGATGGAAAGAAATGAACAAACATGTGTTATGTGATAGTAATTCATTTCAACTAATCTTAAGATGCATTTCTTATTGAATGAGTTTATTTAAAGTGAACTTAAACTTAGGACTAATTAAAACATATAATAAGTCATTCATTAAAGGGAATTGATTAATTAATTTCCTTTAGATATGACTTAAGGTAGGAATAAAAGATAGTGATCCTCTCTTTCTTTCTCTTTATAACACTTTGTTGTTGAGCGTAGGTCAAATGAACTAAAAAAATATTAAGTAAAATTTGCAAATCAATTAGATCATTTAAAGTGAAACAACCCTTTATAATTAAATCCCTTCATACTTAGAAAATCTCAACTCTAAAGCCTTGCTAGGACATACCATAGAAGCCCCAACACACATATTAAATTAAGTCACCACTTCTAGCTTTATGTTAGGGGTGATGCATGGTTTGATGTATGTTTTGTTTTGTGATGTACTATTATAAACTAGATGTTAGGGTGTATGTTTCGTAGACTAGTTGTTAGGCCATGATTAGCCTAATCATGTCTTCTGCAGGATGTTACGCTTAAGGGGTGCTTAAAATAAATATAAATGCTCTCTTTTGCAGGTTGCTTAAACCCTAAGCATAATCTACATTAGGAGGTGGACTTGGTTACCATGCGGTGCTAAGTCCAAATTATTCATATAATTGCTTGGGTTGTATGGTGTGCTTAGCTAACACTTACTTTGCAGGTGTAATTAGATTTGCTTTTTCATAATTTTAAAGTAATTTTGCATTAGAAATTAGGATTAGTGCTATGGGGCTTAGGATAAATATTGGTTACAACACCAAGTCTTATATACCATGTCATCCTATGGAGCTTGCCCAACCAAATGAAATAAGAAAATGAAGGAAAGAAGGAGCTTTGAAGATTTGAAGACCCCCCATAGTTTCCATTCATTTGATGTAATTAAATTATAATTATTCTTTCATTGTACCGGGTTGAATAAGGGTGGAGCTCGACTACCCATTTCTTTTTCGGGTTATCGGTGGTACCCGATAGCACCTGCCTATTTTTCTTTCACGTTGAGGTTATAAATTGTTTGATGATTTGCTTATATTTTGCAATAGAAATGGCATATATTTTTCTAGTTTCTTTATATATGGTGATTTAATGTGTGGCCTAGATCTGTTTAGGCTCTTAGAAAAAAATAAATTTTCTACCCCAACTACAACTCATAATGAAACTTTTAAATAACACATAATCTCACATAAAGCCTAGGCATTAATCAAGATAATAAAATATTTAGCAACCCCTTAGCTGGATGTTGAATGCTTAATATCATGCATGTCATTTTGTTTCACTCTTGCTAAGAGAAGGTTTTCAACTTTTCCAGATAAAATAAGGCTTGACCTTTGAGAGCCTATGATGACAAACACCTCTTTCTCTTTCGATTTTTCCCTTAATGACTTCACCATGCATTTAGGCATATAAAATCATATGGCCTGTGTCAAAATAAAGATTCAAAATCAAATAAAATTTGATAAGATGTGTATTACACTAGGTCATTATTCATACCACTCATGCTCTAGCCTCTCAGAGAGTGGGTTTAAAAATTTTAGTTTTTTTTATAAATAACAACAACCTAACCATCTTGCAAAACATTTGACTTGACCATATGATTTTAAAATGTAGGAGGAGTTAGCTAGCTACCACTCCAAGTGGTTATAAGTCTAGTAGTTGGATAGTTTACCCTCTCCTGTGAAGGTCAACAATATACCCACTTTTTCCTTAGATATAGGTCATGCTTTGGCCCTCGCTAAACCTCCTAGATTTAGGATCTGAGGTTGCTATTTTCCGTGCTACAAGCATAAATCCCACCTCTTACATTTCCATAATCTTGTATTGTGAAATTATAAGTCTTGACTCACTTTTGGAGTGAGCTCTCCTTCCTCATCATCTAGGACTCTTATAGACATTAAGAGTTCCTTCCTTAAGATACTTCTAGTGATTAAACTTCAACCTAACTTAGAAGTTAGCCATGCATTTGCCCTTTTAGAAAGACTTTGCCTACTATAGCCCAAACTTCCTTGCTTCTTCCTTTAATAAACCTCAAATTCAAAATTCCAAACCCAAAATTCCAAATTCCAATGATTGAAATCCATCACTAAATTCAAATCCCAAATTATCCTTAGTCACCTTCATGTAGCCAAAATTCTTTCAAATCAAAAAACTTGGTTAATTTCTTTATAAATCAATCATTCCTTCATTTATATTCATAGATATAAATGAAACTCACCCTCCAATGACCAAAAATAAATCAAATCAAATCAAAACTCTAAATTGGCCCTTTTAACCTACATCCCTAAGCTTAATCAAATTTCTTTCAAATCACTCCAAGATCAAATGATTCTCTCATGACCCATTTATATTTTCTTTTATATTCACAAATAAAAATAAAATATAATTTCAAATAAACAAAACCGAACTCAAATCAAACCAATTTTCAACTTTAGCTCTTTTGGCTAAACTTTTGAACTTGGCTAAATGAATCCCAAATCAACTCAAAACCCATAGATTTCTTCATTCAATCATTGATCCAAATATAAACATAAACCACCATTATCAAACCAAATCCAAGTCAACCCAAATCAAGCCTAAGTTGACCTTTTTGACTTGAAATTATCATATAAACCAAATCCCTTTTGGTTCCAAACTAATTGAAATTGGATTTATATTCCAATCCTAACTCCCTATGTGAGTTCAACCAAAACTTGAATCAAGCCTTGATCAAGTCAATTGACCCATTTAGGCTCACTTGACCCAAAGTGACCTAAAGGACCTTTTGAGCCAAGTTCTAATCCAACCCAAATTGGATGAAATTAAACATCTAAACCTCAATCATGATCAACCACCTTGAATTGCGTCAAGCCAAGTCAAACATAGCCTTTGAACAAAGTCAACACTAAGCCCAACTGAAATCCAAACTAGCCAAAATCCACCATATGAAAAATTGATTGAAACCATTAATCCAAACCCATTCATAATGAATGCTTGAATATGACCAAGTCATCAATTGAGCCAAACCAAGCCTAATTGGCCACTTGACCTAAGTTGACCCAAATTGGCCTAAAAAGCCAAAATGAGTCAAATCATGATCTAATCTAAATTAATTGAGAACAATGGCTCAAGTTCATTCCAAATCACTTGTTGAACTTGACCAAAGCCATGATTGAATTTAAAATTGACCAATTGGTCAACTTGACTAGCCAAATTGACCTAAAGGTCACATTGACCAAAATTCAAATTAATTCTAAAGTAAACAAATCAAAGCCTACAATCATTTTCAATCAATTGAACTTGACTCAACACCTAACCCTAGCCAAATTGGTCAAATTGGTCAAATTGACCAATTTGACCTTTTTGAATCCAAATGAGTCAAATTCAAGCCTAAGCCAAACCAATCCAAATTAATTGAACCAAAATATCCGAAATCATCATATAAACTTAATCCAAGCCTTGGCTAGACCCAATTTGACCAATTGGTCAACCCAACCTAACCTAACCCAAATGAACCTATTTGACCAAATAAGCTCATGTCACCCAAAATTAAGCCATGAAATCCTATTGGCTGACCAAGCACACCCCAAACCAACCTTAGGCCACTCCCAAGTTAGCCCAAAAGATAAACAAGCTCATCCTAAGTTGACTACCTAATGGACAAAGCTTCCACCTTGGATTCTTACTCTAAGTAGCAAAATCCACTTTGCACTCTCCATGGTAGCACTCCTTTTTAAATGAGGTATTCCTAGAGTTCACTAGCCCACTCTAAGCACCCTAGAACTTACCTTAGACCAGAACTCACCAAGCTCACACTCTCCCATCCATGGACAACTCAGTGTGAGACCAAATTTCACCAAGCCCATGTGCATGCATGGATTGGTCAACCAACTCAATTGAGCTTGGATTCCTTCAATAGCCTCCCTCATGACCTGACATTGTACCAGACATTAGCTCATGAGGTATTTCTCAAAACTTCATTTAGCCTCTATGTATTGATATTTTCTGAAAGGAATCTCCATGTTGAGAGATCCTAGCTGTTGGATATGGTTGCATGCTCTCCTAGATGGTGTGGGATCCATTTGATCCAAATCTAAGCTTCTGCTTCATCGAATGGAAAAGATGAATAATGCCGTCCCTCATTGTGCAAATGATAGATCATGAGCTATCCATCTGTATGATTGAGATGAGCACTTCATCAAATCCCATAGATCATTAATTTTTCCTTAACCCGTGGGTAAAGCTCCATGATCTTAGATTGGGGGTCCATTAGAAAAAAGTCATGCATCGAGTCGATGTGGATGTGACAACTTAAATAATAATCACCATGCCACATTGAAAGCAGCCTCATAGCCACATGGTTAGCGAGATTAGGGTTTATGGGTTATTTTAGCTTTTTAATACTAAAACTTACTAAAATCATAACTAATTGTACAAAAATCCAAAAACTACAAACTTAAGCTCATTTTGAAGATATTTAGAGGAGAATCTAGAAAATTTAAATTAATTGAATTTGAATATTTTTTAAGTTTTATCAATTAATTAGCTTAATTATACCATCACTTTTCTCAAATTTTATGGATGTTTAGATGACTTAGCCTCTATTTTTTGGGATTTTATTGATGGCTTAATTAGGGAAATCATGTGAGAAATCCTTAATCACTCTTAATCCAATTAGTTGTAATTAAGGGATGAACAATAGCTTGAATAATCATTTGAACATAATTACCCCTGTTAAACTATAAGATCACTTTGGGAATGTGATTGGGGACATTTTTCCTAATCCATTTCCTAAGTATTCTTTACCTTTGAAAATTAAATTAATTGATGGGATAATGGAAGGATTAGTTGATTAATTAAGTGATTAGATCTTCAAAATGATGGAATCAAAACATAATTGAATGTTTAAATGATTTAGGGAGTAGGATTGAGGCCTTGTCTTTGATCCTTTCCCTTAAGTTAATTTTATCACTCAGATTAACACAACCAAAACATTTAATTAATTCATTAAAAGCCTAATGAAATTAAAATTAAAAAAATCAATTCACCCTCATCTAAGCAACCTTTGATTATTCTTGGGTAGCTCCTTGGGTGTTCAATAATCCAAAGTGAGAGATAATGAAATTATGATTGGCTTACATGTGTGAGAAAATCATAAGAGTAATTAGTGAGATCCTCTAATTAACTATTAATCATAAAGCCATTAGGCCCTTTCATTTCTTAGAAATTTATCTTTTCATGTGATTGCATATCATATTGGCTATTAATTAGTTAAAGTAACTTAAGGTGATATAGGTAAGGGATAATTAATTCATTTAATTCATACCTTAACCTAATCGAAACATAAAATCAACTTAAATATTCCTCATTAAACCAAACTACTTCATATATGGGAAAATGGGTTAGGATTAGCAAACCCTTCTCATATTTCTTAACTCAAATTCGAAGATAAAAATATCCTTAAAAATTTTTGATTCATTTTAAATAACCTTATTTGATATGATTGTCCTTAAGAATTAATTAGCATGAATGAAATCATGTGTTTACATTCCTTCATTTCTTTCCAATCATGCTAAATATTGTTTGTCATGCGAAATCATGCATTCATTTCTTTTAAAAACTTAATTAAGCAAAATGCTTCCTTTTATGTCAAATTGCATGTGTTGGCTAAAATTAAGAATATGATTGGCTATTATCACTATTAAACAGAAAACTACTTTCAAAACCTATAAATCAATTATGACAAATGAAGTAATGGTTATTACAAATACTTATAAGCTTACATGTGATGATAGTATAAAATGTATACTATGAAATTCTCTATCTTTTTCTTAACATGGATTCACATAGTATTTGAAAGTGTATAGGTCCTTTAAAAAGAATACTACACTTTCCTAAATCTATTCCTATGCATCAAGTATAATTTCTTGCATGATTCCTTATCCATTTAGTTATTTTTATACATTCATATGTATTTGAGAAAAGTGTATATTAGTCTGTACATCCTGGGGCTATGAGGCTTTAAGTAGCCCTAAGTAGGTCTTGTACCTTAGTCCCCTGGTGTAGAAAATAATGGTGTCATACTCACTTAAAACTCTCATACATATGCATGTGTGATGTGGCCAATGAATAAAGACTCAAAAATAAAATAGATAAAACATAACTTTTGCATGGATTTTCTTATCTTTATAGTTATTCATACATTTACATGTATCTAAGAAAAGTGGTATATTAATCATGACATCTCGAGGCTGTGAGGCTTTAAGTAGCCCTAAGTAGGTCTTGTACCTTTCGCCCCTGGTGTAGAAAACAATGACACCGTACTCACTTATAACTTTTATACATGTGAATGTGTATTTAGCTAATGGATGAAAAATCCCTCTTTTCTACATAACAAAGACATGTATTCATAATTCAATTAACAAATAAAATATTAAAATTTTAAATATATTTCTTTGCATTCATCATCAAAGTGTGCTAAGATTTACATTATGTAAGATTCTTAAGATTATTCATATGCATGATATACATGATAAAATAACAACAATGATATTATTAATTAATCCTAAATCTCCTTTTCTATTATGTGGATTCTCATTTAAAATCAATCTTTAGATAATTTTATACATCTTAACCAATCTTTTACATAAGTAATAACTCTAGTATACATTAATGACAATATAATAAATCATTTTTCTTCTTCTAGAACATCTCTTGAAACTTTTATCATAAAATTTTCTTCTATCATATGTAGATCCTCCATACTTTCTCTTCTCCATCAATTAACAAATGTGTAGCATCCATGTAATCAAAAAGCTTGAGAATATCACATGGTAACTTATGTGATTACTCTTATAATTTTAATGTATGGGCATTAACTTAATTCCTATAATTACACTTTTGTTATCACCTTTATTCAAATATAGAACCAACAAACTCTTTATCCACTCATTCATCTTTTATCTTTCAAATGAAAGATTTATAAAATCTTGATCTTAAACATTTCCACTTCTATTGGATATTATCGGTCCTTTGTTTTCTACATTTCATTTTCTAAAGCTTCACTAACTTCAAATTACTAATGTAATAAAAAAAAATGAAATTCTCTATTTTTGTTTAATGTTATGTGATGGTAATCTGCCTTAATTAATCTTAAGATGCCTTTCTTATTAAATAAGGCTATTTAGAATGAATCTAAACTGAGAGTTAATTAAAACACATAATAGACCATTCACTAAAGGAAATTCATTAATCAACTTACCTTAGAAATCACTTAAGGTATAGATAAAAGAAAGACTCCCACTCTCTTTCTTCTCTTTAAAACACTTAGTTTCTAAGTGTAGGTTATATAAAACAAAAGAATACATTAAGTAAAAATCCCCAAATCAACTAAACTACTTAAATAAAATCAACACTTCATAAATTAAATTCCTCACACTTAGCAAATCATAACCTCAAAATTATGGACTTTTACACAAGCTCTAACACATGCGTTAAAGTCACCATTTCAAGCTTTATGTTGTATGGTTTGATGAATATTTATTTTTGTGATGTATTATTTTAGATTGGATGTTAGTGTATAGCATAGCTTGAATGTTAGGCGATATTAGCTAATCATGTTTTATGTATGTGCTTAAGGGGATAATAAAAATATAAATGTTTTTTTTTGTGTAGGCTGCTTAGCCCCCTAAGCATAACCCAAGTTAGGATAGGTGGACTTGGTTACCCATGTCTATGGTGCTAAGTCCAAATTATTCCTATAACTGTTTGGGTTGTTTAGTGTGTTTAGCTAACATTTATTTTGCAGGTGTAGTTAGATTTATTTTTCTTACTTTTGTTGTAGTTCTTGCATTAAGATTAGGATAAGTGTTATGAGGATTAGAGATGAGCATTGGTTATAAGATCATGTCTTATATACCATGTGATGCCTTTGGAGCAAACAATATCCCACTCAAGCCAAAAGAACAAAAGAAATGGAGCAAATAAAAAAATGAAGGAATGAAAGATGAAAAGTGAAGGATGGAGGATGAAAAATGAAAGCCCCCATAACACTTATCATTTCATAATTATAATTATTCTTTAATTATACATATAAGGGTGAGCTTCTACCCATATTTCTTTTTTTTTATGATGGTACCACAGCATCTCTTTTATTCTTTTACGATAGATTTATAAAATTATTTGATATTTTTTTTAGCTTGTGCATTAAAATAGCATGTCTTTTCTTAGTTTCTTTATGATTGGTGATTGTTGTGTGGTCTAGAAGTGATTAGGCTCCTAGCATTAAAATAAATTTTTAATCCCATTAATAACTCATAACTAAAATTTTAAGACAATTCATAACCTCACATAAAAGCCTAAGAATTAAATTAAGATATTAAAAAAATTTAGCAACTCCTTAGTTGGATGATTGAACGTATAATATCATGCATATCATATTCTTCCACTCTTTAGAGAGGCTTCCATCTATGCTAGAGAATAAAGGCTTTAGAGCCTTTGATGAAAGACACCCCTTTCTCTCTCATTTGACAACCAATTTCTTATGCATTTAGGCATATAAAATCCTACAGCCCATGTAAAACTAAAAAGTCCAAAAATGAAATAAAACTTGATAAAATTTGTATTATATTTAAGTCATTACTCATGCCATTCATGATCTAGTATTTTAGGGAGTGAGTTAAGGACTTAGTTCCTTTTCTAAAAATATAATAGCCTAACCATCTTGCAAAACATATGACTTGCCTACATGGATTTAAAGTGTAGGGAGAGTTAGCTAGCTGCCACTCTAGGCGGTAATAAGCCCAGGAGTTGGGTGGTTTACTCCCTCTTGTGGAGGTAAACTAGACACCCATTTTCACTTTAGCTTTAGGTCGTGCTTTGACCCTTATCAAAGCTCCCTAGATTTAGGATTTGAGGTTGCTATTTATTTTTATTTTTTGAGCTACAAGCATAAATCCTCACCTCTTAGGCATTTTCACAATCTTGTGTTGTAGAATTTTAAGTCCTAAATTTCTAATAAAAATTTAACTCAAATAAATAAATCATCTCAAGCTCAAATATATAAAGTCCAACTATAGGATTGACTGGAGTACTCACTAGGCTTCCTGGTATCATGAGCACTCCCTACTCATCTCCTTTGGTCTCGATAAGAACTCTTTCCTTTTGATCTCCCCCACTTGATCTTCAAAAATATAACCAATCCTTTGAAAATCTTATCTTTGAATTCTTTGGAGACAACAATCACCTACTTTAATCGAGAGTATTCTTAAGGGATTCATTTTTCATAGAATGTAATTAACTATGGAGGCTTGCCTCCATATGAAACTTAATGAACCCAGTTTAAATAAATCATGATTTACTTTTTCAAGTTAAGTAGGGAAAAATCTCTAGTATATCCGAAGATCGATCATGACTTGGGAGTCCTCATTAGGTGATTAGGTCCATTATAGAGTTGTGACTCCTATCTCTCGAGATAGTACATTATTCCTTAATGTCATACCTGATCACCCTAATGAGTACATCTACGAATTTGTGTACTGTCCCCTCACACAAACACACCCAACATAATAATAAACACCATAAATTTTTCTGGTGACTCCACTGGGATGGTTCCTCTCTCCATCTCTTGTAGACGATTGTTGTCTCCAAGCATCGATAGTGGACATATATCTCATATGAGTTTGAGACTATCTTTCTTTCCATTGGCACTTAGCTTATTTCATTCTTAAGCATGTAAGCCAACATCCTTTAAGTTTTAGGACCTCACTCCGTGTAGGTCTTGAAACTCCTGTTAGGTTCCCCAATAGGTGAAAACATAACTTATCAATAAAAGGGGAGATAATGAAAATTTACAACCTCCTCACCACTAGCTTGATGAGGCAAGGTTCATCATAAATGTAAAGAAAATAATTCTCTTACAAAAATGACACTTTGAAAAAGCACCTTTCAAGAAACTCACAAAATCACAAAATCGAAAGCCCTCCATGATTGCTACATGGAGGTTCTTTTCAAAAGCAAATTATGCCATGTTGATTCCCACTTAACATATCCTAATTTGTTCAATGAGGATCCCTATTTGAATCAAACATAAAATTTGACTTTCACTTAACAATCTCAATTTGTTAAGTGAGAATCTCATTTTCAAAACATAGAATTTGATCTTCACTTAACAACTTCAATTTGTTAAGTGGGGGTCACATTCTCAAAACATGAATTTGATCTTTATTTAAAAATTTCAATTTGTTAAGTGAGGGTCTCATTCTCAAATATGAATTAGATCTTCACTTAACAATTCCAATTTGTTAAGTGAGGATCTCATTTTCAAAACATAGAATTTGATCTTCACTTAATAACTTCAATTTGTTAAGTGGCGGTCTTATTCTTAAAACATGAATTTGATCTTCACTTAACAATTTTGATTTGTTAAGTGAGGGTTTCATTCTCAAAATATGAATTTGATCTTCACTTAACAATTCCAATTTGTTAAGTGACGATCTCACAATCAGAACATAAAATTTGACTTTCACTTAACAATTTCAATTTGTTAAAGTGGAGGTCTCATTTTCAAAATATAAATTTGAACTTCACTTAACAATTTTAATTTTGTTAAGAGAGGGTCTCATTCTAAAATAGGAATGGGATCTTCACTTAACAATTCCAATTTGTCAAGTAAGAATCTCACTTTCAAAACATAAAATTTGACTCTCACTTAACAATTTTGATTCGTTAAGGAAGAGTCTCATTTTCAAAGAAAAATGCATTTAGGCTTTCACTTAGCATATCCAATATCGCTAAGCAAGAGTCTCATTTTCAAAGCATATGTTTGGTTCTACCTAACACATCAAACTTGTTAAGTAAGAATCATATAACCATGCCATATTGGATTCCCCTTAGCATAACCAAATTTATTAAGTGAGAATCCCATTCTCAAGTCAAATCATACTTTGATTTCCATTTAATACACCAAATTATTAAGTTGGGAATCCCATCTTCAAAAACATATCAAATACATTTAGGCTTTCACTTAACATGCCAAATTTGTTAAGTGAGGAGTCTCCTTTCAACACACATTCGATCCCAATTTTAATATACCAAATTCCTTAAATTAGGATCCAATTTTTCATATCAACCACACTAGAGCTTTCACTTAACATACCAAATTTGTTAAGTGAGAGTCTCATTTTCAATAGAAAACAAACATATCTCAGACATATTTGGGGCTTTCATTTAACATACAAAATTTGTTAAGTGGGACTCCCATCCAAAAAAAAATCAAATCTATCTCACAATCACACTTGGCTCTCACTTAACATACCAAATTTTTTATGTGAAAGTCTCATCTCTAAACACAAATCAAACACATGAGGCATTTACTTAACATACCAAATTTGTTAAGTGAAGCCTCATTTTCAAATCAAAATATCACATAATCAAATCTTCACAAGAAAAAAATATTTCAAACACAAATCACAACCTCTTCTTAGCATACCCAAATTTTCTAAGTAGAGGTTATTTCAAACCATCCATATTTTCATACAAGAAACATAAGATACAAACAATCTCCCAAAAAGAAAGAAATCTCTCCCCAAAATTTTGAACCCCACCCAACCTACCTAAATTGGTTGAATATGGGTTCTAAAATCAAAAAATCTAATGGCAAAAGACTCTCCTCCAAAACATCTAAATCTCTCTAATGAATCCCACTTAACATATTTAAATTATTGAGTGTGGTTTCAAAACTCCAAATTTTGGGTACTTGCATGGAACAAATATCAAGGCAAGAATCTGATGCAAGTTATGTTTCAACAAATGCAGACATATAGCCCAGAGCAGTCAGTGGAGTATTTGCAATATTCACACATGGCCTCTCAGTAGTTTGTGTTCACCTTTTCATTTGAGATGGATTTGTCCTTGGATCAGGCTAGCCCCCTCAGACCAACTCCACCCATCTAGTATTTTTTGAGGATTGAGGGTGATCACGTGAGGGTGTGACCCTCACTGTGCCAGGTGGCTGGGGTGAAGCTAGTCATCGATCACCTACCTTCGACACTAAGTATCCTTCCTAAAGAGGAAGGCGTTGAGGTTCCATAGGTGGGCCTAGTTCTTACTCATAGTCATTCCACGCCGGTGCGTGCTAGCACTCCTCCTGGTCCCTCTAAGGGAAGGCTATCTGGCAGAGATAGCCTCCCAACCTTCAAGATATGATCTAGCTCTCTCACTACCTTGCTCAGCCATACATAGCATCGCACACAGTGATGCAATAGGATCCACAAGATCAAACGGCACCACGAGCATGCCGCCCAGGAGATGGATGTTGCATCTGCATTGCAGAGAAAGGTTCCCCCGTGAGGTTTCCCGTTCCACAACAAGTAGTTCCACTCCTCTCTCAAGATCGATGGAGAGAGGACTATCAAGGATAATTGCCTCCACCTCCTACATATCATGAGGCTCCGGCTAGGGACAGGAGGAAGCCCTATGCTAATCTACGTACGGTATTATAGCAGGTAGGCAAGGTACATGGATGTTCAGAGTTCGGTACATTATTTGACTTAAGGTCGCTCATCTCTAGAAGTGTTACCATGCACATTCACGGATAGAGCATCAACCTGGGTAAGTAGTTCGTGGAGGGAGCGATGAAGGTTTGTCGCATTGGAGGCCCTCCGCTCTAGTTGATTTTCCTAGTCACCAAGCCACCAGGGCCGATAGGGCTAATAGCATAGTACTGATAGGTACTACTAGCCATAGAGGGAAAACCCCAACTAGGGTAAAGCTAGTGTTGTCTCCACCACACCAATCCACTCCACGCCCACCATCACCTATTCAGGTCCCACCATCCACCGTGCATACAAAGGCACAGAAGACAGTATCAGGGGAGAAGAAAGTTCCCTTGATGATCTAGCTATGACCATAGGGTCCCACTCCATCTACTCCACCGACTGAGGTGAGGATGAGTTCACCTACTCGACCTTTTGCTTTAGTCAAGATGAGTGAGGACCCATATGAATTGCACCACCACCACCAATAAAACAAAGCTAGTGATAGCAATAATAGTAGAAGGGGAAGGAGATAGTTCTGTAGTCCCTATGGCAGAAGATCTCCCTAGGGACACTACTCTACCCATGGGAAGTCACGAGCACATTTCTTTCAGCAGTCATGACCTTCATAGCCAAAGACTCGGACTAGGTGCATCTCTAGTGAGCACGCCCTTCTACTGCCAACAAAGATGTGTATCGAACCTGTTAGATCTTCTAGATGAGATTTGGCACGATTTTGTAGAAGAGGGAGCTTTTATGAAGAGGGAAAGGTCGCTTTGATCCGTGATGAAGATGACGCCTTGAGGATTCGACTGAAGTTCACATGGTCGATACTAAGGGGTCCCTTCGTAGGGATTAACACAAGCAGAAGGTATTGTAGTTGAAGAAGATGATGCCATCCATTCAACTGACCTCCTCCACCTAGATGAGGGATGATCATATTGATCAAATGGGGAAGAAGATCAAGAGTTGATGGCAAGTTAGCATTGCAATTCAACTCCGCCATAGCTTTTCCCACAAGCGATACAGTGTAATTATCACACACTCTAGATCATCTTAGATGCATTCCACTAGAGGGAGATAGTGGTAGCTTGCATAGGAAGGTGGTGGATAGCACCTCCATGTATGAAAAATACATCTAACATATGGTGGAGCAATAAGTAAAGGATGTGTTGGCCCAAGTTTGAGGTGGTTCATCTGTTCTAAAGGGTAGACCCTACTCAGAGGAATTTGATGGTATTTAATACGCTAAGAGCTTTTTGCCTCCATCCTTCAAAATTTTGAGATGGAACCCCAAGACATATAGCATATTTCGGATGTCGCAATACCAGTGACAATGATGCACTCTTATTTTGCCACTTCGTTAGCAGCTGACAGCATCACATTTGATTGGTACGCTAAACAACCCAATAGTTTAGTGAAGACATTTGTTGAGTTGGAGTAGCTCTTTATTAAGAGATTTGCTGGAGCTCAGCAAAGGGTAACTGTGGATGATCTCATTATAGCTCAACAACACCCCAGTGAGTCCCTTGTTGATTACATTCTTAGATGATACAATTTAATTATAAAATGTGAACCACAGCTATCTAAACAACGTGCCATTGAAATTCTACTGAATAACATTCTTGGCTCGGTCGCCTTCATGCTTAAAGGGTTCACCATTAAGATATTTATGAAATTAATCAACAATGCAGCTAGTCTATAAGGAGAGGCCAAACAGTTACCTTTCCAAGATCAGTCGGCCAAGAAAATATCATAGAAGGCATTTGAGAAAAAGCCAGAGGTAGTCACAGTAGCTAATTAGGGAAGCAGACCGTGGTTCAAAGATAGACCTCGAGCTTAGCCTCCTCTACCACCTCCTTCACCTCCTTATCATATCGGCCACCCTGGTTACATGGCCTCCACCACGCCGAGTATCCCCATCCCACATCATCAACAACAATATTCTTTTCCACCACCAGGTAACTACAACTTACTTTCTTTTACTGACAAAATGATTAAGCCCTATTCATTCAAAAGGGAGGTAGTCAGGAAGATCTTCAAGAACCTCTGAAGCTTCCACTTTCGCCACTGTGAGCTCCAGTGGCCGAGGATGTGAGAAAGAGTCATGATCCAAACTTTTACCCCTACCACCGCATGCTAAGACATGTCTTGAAAGATTACTTTACCTTTAAGGACTAGCTTGAGTATAGCTACAAGTCAGGTGCCATTATTATCCCTAAGGAATACCTAATAGAAAAACCCTCTAGTTCTATTTGAGTAATCCTTGGGGATACATGTAATCTTCTCAAGATAGAGGAAGGTTGGGATATCTCCCTATCTCGAACCTCCAAGAAAAAAATTTCTAAGATCAGAAAGTTACCCTTACAGGTGCCTAAAGCGGCTCAAACCTTCAACTCAAAGGAAGGTTTGCAAATTGCTATAGATAATTTGAGGGAGGTAGAAGCCTAGCAACAACAGTGATAGCTTTCACTTGCCCAGGATAGCACATTAGTGCAACCACCACACTCTACCACAGTTGTAGCTACAACTCCTTCAACTAGTTCTTCTTGTAGCAGTCATACTATATCAATGGAGAGGAGTGCCAAATCCCTCGCTCTGCTCACTTTACTTGATTTCTATTTTGTGCCTTCATTCAAATCTAAGAAATCAATGAAGAAGAAGATTGATTATGCCTACATTCTCTCTACTTTTGATGATCTTGATGATTTTATTCCTATAGAAAGCTCTCCAAGTACAAATAATTATAGCAATTTCGATCCACTCCTTTATGATTTTGAAATGGATTACCCATTTCTAAATCACCTGGGTTCACCCATTGAGATAGACTTAGAGTCATCTAACTTCGATAAGAGAAGCTGTAGGTGAACCTGATGAGCAGGTAGAACTTTTCACTAAACCATCTCATGACATCACTAAAGTCAACCTTCATTGTGGCAAAGTTTTACCTCCTAGGACAGCACCTCAGGATAAGGGTAAATAAGTCATTGATTCTAGTAGTCAAGAAGCCCCTCGGATGCTCCACCTATGGATATGCTTGTGGAGGACCAACCTAGAGTTGACTACAATGTCCTTGCTCACCTAAGAAAGTTTCCAGTTAAACTAAGCATATATGATCCCATTATCTTATCCAAAGAGATGAGGGAGTCATTGATCAAAGCCCTTCTTGATCCAGAAATATGCTTAGCTCAACTGACCGCTGTTGGGGAGGAGGCATGTTTTTCAAGAGAAGCCTGGAGAGTTATATTAACCGATGAAGACTTTCTTTTGGGGACAACGGAGTACAACCATCTTCTCTACATCATAGTGGATATGGGTAGATTCAGGCTCTCTAAGGTGTTAGTTGATCAAGGTGAATCAGTGAACATTATGAGTTTAAAACTCTTTGCCTACTTGAGGATCGACATCTCTGAACTTCGAGGAGATCAGATGATATTGAGAGGATTTAGCGAACAAGGTGAGAGAGCTTTATACCCCCATATACACACACATACACACATAACAAACCAAAAAAATAACATTACAAACCCCACGCCTCACCGAGTCGCCTAGGTCGCTTGATTCACTAATTGGCTAGTGTGTCTCCCTAGTGGTCAATTTTGCTTAAGAGGATGTGAGACCCCGTGCTTTCTTCCTAACTTGACTACTACAAACCAATGGGTGCCTTATTAGTTTGGTGCATCTTATTTTATGGCCAATAAGCTACCCTGATGGTTTGTTTTGCTTAAGAAGATGTAAGTCCTCGAGCTTTCTTCTTGAACTAGCCATCATACACTAATTGGGTCTGAATCTATACTAAGGATTAGAGTTACATCTCTAGTGGCTCCTCTACCTCTTGACTACTTCATGTTCGAGTTTAGTCCTTCTTTGTAATTCCCCACTTAATAATCGTCCTAGTTCAGATAGTAGCTATCTAGCCGATGATAGACTATCCCGATGATTAGTTTCGCTTAGAAGGATGTGAGACCCTGATGCGTTCTTTGTAGATTGATCATTGCAAACCAACATACCTCGGGGTGTGTTCACTTTGTTGACGAACCCACCCGGGATAACACCGCCGTGGAGACATGAGTCCCACACTTTCTTCTCGAGTGATTGAGATATCCTGTGCTTTATATTTCAGGGATTAGGATAAGACCCCAAAGGAACCTTCCCTATGGGCATTCTATTTTGATTATATCATCATGACCCCATCTAGACATGACCCAAGTTACTATTAGATTGGACAGTTCCGCTTTCCTAGTAGTCACCCCTGTGGTTGAAAGCTCTGTACTACGGATGTACAGAGTATCCCTTGGGTTAGAAAATCTAAGGCAGGCCAAATCTCCCATGGCTCCTTCTTACTGTGGCTCATTGTAAACTAATAGGGTCCACACTAAGCAAACAAATAAACAACATAACATCTCTTGTGGATTATGATAAAACCCCTAAAGGCACCTCTTCCCAAGCAGACATCCTATCTTTTTGGGCATTGTTAACAAAACTACCTATAGGAATCATCGTGACTATCCAAGCCAAGATAAGACCACCAGAGTTCCTCACTTGATAGTAACCATAGGTCAGGTTTGACTCGCTATACAATCAGCGGGTCACCCCGATGGCTGATTCGGTTTGGAAGATGTGAGTCCCTGAGCTTTCTTCCTAGTTCAACAGTCATAAATCAATGGGCAACCCTTAGGTTGGATAGTGTATACTATACGGCTGGTAGACTGCCCCTTTGAGTCAGTAAGTCTAATGTAAGTCTAAGTTTTTGTAGCCCTTCTTTAGTATGACTCATTGCAAACTAACATGGTCCATATTAGCGAAAATCAAATGCAAGTTAAAATCAATACGAATCACCAAATTTAAACAAACAAAAATTTATCCATTAAACTAATTAAATAAATTAAATCAAACAAACCAGATCAACTCTAATTCAAATCTCATTCACCTTTAACAAGGCCCTCACTCATGCCCTTGGTATGATTCAACCTTCAACAAACCGATCTCTGCATATTTGAAGCAAAGACAAATTATAAATAATCATGCTTAAGGAATCTGCACTCATGCTCCTGGCATGACTTGTTCCCTGGACGCAAAACCAAATCGTGTACAAATCAAACCAAATGCGAATAATTACTCTCCTAGGCTCTTGGCACAAAATGAAATGAACATAATCACCTTAGGATTATTGCTCTTTTTACCCCTCCACTTAGGTATGGATAGCCTTCATTAGTGTTCGTGACCTTCTCGGATGCTTCTTGATCATCTCGATCAACGCCGATATGTGCGGTGTGCTTTGCAAGTTACACCACATCTATTGGGGGTCCTTTTGTTGACCTCACTTTTGGAGAGAGAATTAGCCTTTCTCATCTTAGACTTAGGAACCTTCAAGACACTTAGATTTTCTTAGTGCTAAGACACTTCTAGTGATTAAGGAAATACTAAACCTAAGCTTAGAGATTTAGAGAACATAGCTTTAAGCCAAAAGTTTACCTAAGGATATATAGGTTCTACCTATCATATGACCTAAACAAAAACTCATGCCCATTCACTCATCCAAATTTATGATCATGTAAATGAAACACAACCAACATCAAGCCTATTCAATTAATTTCACTTGAATTTATTTTCTAATCCAAACTCCAAGCCAAATTGACTTAGGCCTTGACCTAAGTTAACCGCCATCACAATCCCATAACTCAATTCAAATCCATTCAGGCAAACTAAATCCAATTTGATTTTCTCAATCACCCAATCATTAGATCATTTGAAGCCATGCCAATAATTGCAATCAAGCCAATTGAACCAAAGAAAAGTGACCAACCCAAGTTAGCCCCTTTGGCCTAAAAGGTTCAAATGAGCCAAAACCTAACTGAGCCCAAATCAATTATGATTAAGCCACTGATCAACTCTAAATCCATCATTTATCCCCTCTCAATACTTAATTGACACCAACTTAACCCAATTCAACACAATCAACCCAATTGGTTAACGTAACCTTATGAGACCTAAATGATTAATTTGATTCAAACTTCAATCCAACCCAAATTAGATTAAATCAACACATCCAATCCCTTCCATAATGATTGTTGATCATCTTGGATTACCCAATTATAATCAATTTGGTCAAATTAAGCCAATTTGATCACTTAACCCCAATTGACCCAATTAACTTAAAGGGCAAAATTGGGCCAAATCTCATTTCAATATAAAATGATTGCAAACTATGCCTCTAATAAATCATAAATTGATTATTGAACACCCTACAAACATCAATTGAAGCCAATTTAACTAAGCTAGATAAATTAACCATTTCTAGCCCAAATTGACCTAAAAGATCAAAATTAAATGAAAACCCATTCTAATCTAAATCAATTCAACCCAACACTTACAATCATTCCTAAATGATCAATTGAACATAAACCTAACCCATGCCCAAGCTAATTTGGCCAATTTGGTCAAATTGGTCAACATGACCCATTTGAACCAAATTAAACCATTTGAACCAAATCCAAATCCACTCTAAATTGAGTCAAACTAATTGCACTAATGCATTTAAAATGACCAATTGAACACTCAAATCATTGGTTTGACCCAATTTGGTCAAATTGGTCAACTTAGCCCAAGTTAGCCCATTTGACCTACATGAATCAAATTGAGCCAAACCTAACCAAACTAAGCCTAAACCCAGTCAAACTTAGCATGACTCATCCTTGGTCATCATGGACCTACCCAGTGGACCCAACCTAGCATGAACCCAATTTTGGTCAAACCCATTGAACCAAGCCCTTCAAATGGGATAAAATCTTCATTTGGATGGGTTCTCCAACTCCCCACCCCATGGTAGCCACATTTGGCTCTTCTTGGACAAGAGGACCATTGACCCAACCTAACCCAAGGCTATTGGACTCAGCCTTTGGCCATGGAAGGGAGAGTTCACCCATGGCAACCCATTGGTCCAATTAAACAAGGTTGGTCCAATTACACCCCATGTCAGACCATTACACTCCCTCGGCCTCTCACTCCACCTGGTCCGCCACTTGGCCACCCATACCCGACTGATGCCAAATCTGAACCAATCTTAGCCTTTGGTTAAGTTGAGGAGGAGAGTATACTCCTCCCCGTGGAATCAAACTCAACAGAAACCTTCACCAAAGCATTCTGCACAGTCCCATACCTTTTCCCAAGCTCTACGTATGGTCCACCACCAGTGAGACCAACCCCGATTGAACCTGAGAGCTCTATCCATCCAAGCCTCCAAAATCTCCACCAAACCCAAATTAACTCTTCCCACACATTCACCTCACTCCGACGAGCCAAAATAAATCATTTCTCGAGCGATTCAAGTGCTAGAAGACGTCCCTATACCAACTTGTGGTCTTTTCAACAGGGCTTCTTCTCTTCAAGATAAAACTTCCTCCATCGACGGACCGATGGTCTATAGATCAGGTGAGGTAAAAATCAAGCAATCGTAGTTTCCCCCTAGGTGTTGGTTTTTCTTGAAGTAAATTGTGATTTCATACAATTTTCACTGTAAGATCCTCTAGATTTCTTCCCTGATCATTTTGAGTTAATTTTGCCATTGAACGAGCTCGGTGAGCTTAGATTGAGCGGAAAGGCATACGGTGTTCATCTTCCTACGCTCGTGGGATGATAAATCATCAATTGTCCATTCCGCATGATTAGAATGGATGGTTGTGATTAATCGTGCAAGAAATCTTGATTTGATCCTTTTGAAATCATAGGATTAATCTCAATCTTCTGATCTAAGATCATATGGACAAGATGAAATGGCTTCCACCGCTATTGAGTCAACTGCCACGTCGGACGGTTTAAATAACCAATACTGTGGCACCACGTGGAAAGCACTGTCGCATCAGCGTCCACATGGTGTCAATGGTTTAAAAGGATAATTAGGATTTAAAAATATAATTAAATGGCCAGAACATCAAAAAATTATAACTAATTATCGAAAAAACCTAAAAAATACAAATAAACTCATTTTAAAAGGTTAGATAGTGGAGAATTTAAGAAAAATAAAATTCTTGATTTATGTCCAATGAATAGTGCTTAATTAAAGTTTGAATCTTAGGCTTAGTACCTTAGTTAAGGCTTAATTACTTAGCTAATTAATTCCAAGTTTGGTGGGATGATTCTATGGGATGTCCTCTACCTCTCATAATTTTCTTGGAATTATTGGCCATGTAATTTAGAGAATTTAAAATTTCAATCCTAATTACCCTCATTAATTAACTTAATATTTATTAAAATTATTAAATAGTGAAAATTAAAATAATTCATGATAATTAATCACTGTGAAATGTGGGAATAGTGAGGAGAAATAATTAAGGCATCTTTCTTAATTATTTTTCTAATGTATTTCCTTAGGATGGTTAATTATCACATGTAATAATTAGGGATTAATTAGGAAAATTAATGATAAGATAGAAATGAAACTAAATTCGTGATTGGTTTTGATAATTCAAATATAATTCATTATTTTTCCTTTATGTGTTTAATAACATAAAGTTATTAAGAAAATTATGGTTGACCCATTAGCGTGGAAAAATCATAAGAGTACTTAACCTTAAATTCTTTCCTTCTTTAATCTAATTAACTTTTAAGCAAGAGCCTAATTGCATTAGATTCCTTCAGGTGCATTGTAAATTTTAATTTCTTAAAAGTATATCATTGGAGGCTCATGATTAAGTAGTTAATTAAATTAAATAAGCTTAGGGAAGAGTAATCAAATCAATGTGCTTAATGATTTAGACCTAATCAAGTCATAAAAATCTATTTAGTTTCCTTCCTTAAATATTTCAAATCACCAACATGGGATGGGAAAATACTAAATATCATTTCTCCTCTTTAGGTTAGTCTTAAGGAATATTTATTTAACATGGTTGTCCTTAGGGCTTAATGTAATTGAGCATGTTATATGGCAATGTTTAATCACTTTTTTTTAAGCATCATAAATGTGCATGTCATTTTTGTCATATATCCATGTTTTCAAAAAGAATGAAAAGAACATGATTACATCTAAGTTGCATGTGTTGGATAAATATTATTATAAGGTGTGGCTATTATCACTAATAAATCCTAAATTATTTTCAAAACTATAAGTTAATGATAAAAATTTTAAATAAATGCTCAATGAAATTTGCATTTATCCTAACTAAAACATGGAAAAGGCTCATTTTATTTTCATGATTCCTGTGCATGTTGATATATGTTTGGAGTTAGCAAGTATATAGTCAAGACATCCCAAGAACATGTGGCTTTAAGTAGCCCCAAGGAGGTCTTAGATAATATCACTTCTTTGGTTTAACAATGGCAAATACTTGCTTAATTTCATTCATGTGTATGCATGTGCTAGAATTTTGGATAGAACTTTGTTTTACATGAATAAAGAATTTGTTATTATATAATCTTTGCATGATTTGTATTCCTATGCTTGTGTATATGTTTACATGTATTTAATTTTGCAAGTATATAGTCTGGACATCCCAGGAATACAAGGCTTTATTCAGCCCCAAGGAGGTCTTAGATAATCTCATTTCACTGATTTAACAATAGCACGTACTTGCTTAAATCTATAATACATGTGTATATATGCTTAACTAAGGGATGAAATCTTTCTTTTCTACTAAAATACATGTGTTAACGATCATTCAAGTGTGCCAAAAATGCATATATATATATATATATATATATATATATATGTATAAATATGTATATTAAATCAAATACCATGAATAATAAAAATTAAGAAATGTGTATGCTATTGATGATGAAAAAAGTGGTGGAATGTTATCCATATAATGGTGATTCAATTTTATTAATCTTAAGATGCCTTTTATGTTTGAATAAGATCCCTTAAGACTAACCCAAACTTAGGTTTAATATAAAAATATTTAATAAATGATTCACTAAAGAAACAAAAGTCATAATAATATACCAATAGAAAATTGCTTAGGATAGGGATGAAGGGGATCAAATCCACTTTCTTCTCTTCATAATAACTAGATGTTAAGTAGGCATCAAATGAAACAAAAGCAAAATGTAAATTAAAACTAATCAATTCATTCAAAGATTTGAAGTGGAACCTCCCCTAATATTTAACTTAAACATTTTTGAACTTTAGACAATTATACCTCTAAAGCCTAACTAAGACATATATCACACTAAATCATAGCACACACATTAGAATACTAAGTCACCAATTCTAGTCTTTAGATTAAACTGGTGTATGTTGTGGTGTTATGTTTTATTTTTTGATGTAATATTTTAGAGTGGATGTTATGATTGTTTATGCGTGGACTAGATGTTAGGCCATTTATAGCCTAATGATATTTTATTTAGGGGATTATGCTAAAAGAGTCATTGTAATAATAAGTAAATATAAATATTCTCGCTTGTAGGTTGCTTATGCCCCTAAGCACAATCCAATTATGACTGGTGGACTTAGTTACCCATGTGCAGGATGCTAAGTCTAAACATGTGAAATATAATTGCTTGGATTATATGTTTATTTAGGTAACGACTGCTTTGTAGGTGTAGTTAGATTTTATTTTTCATAAATAGGTACTTTTGCAATAGGAATTAGGATTAGTGCTATGGGATTTAGGATGAGTAGTGGATATAAGGCAAATACCTAGGAAGTCCCTGTGAAGCCTAGAGCAAAACCAATCCAAAAGAAGGAAAGGAAAGAAAGAAAGATAAGAGATTGAAGATCCCCATAACATTATTTCATTTATAAAAAAAAATTTAATTGTAATCTAGGTTGTATAATGGTAGAGCTCAACGATCCATTTTCTTTCTTTTTTTTTGGGTGTACGGCGGTACCCGGCTACATCAGCCTCTTATTCTTTTATGAAATTTATATGTTTGATTGTTGTGTTTATATTGTGCAATAAAAATGACATGCTTTTCATAGGTTTCTTAAAGTGTGATGATTTGATGTGTGTGTTGGATGCAGTAGGCTCTTTATGATAAAATTAAAATTTGTAACCTCACTAAATAACTCATGACTAAATTTTAATATAACTCACAATCTCACCTTAAAGCCTAGATTCATAATCAAGATAAACAAAAGATTTAGCAACCCTTTAGCTAGATGTTGTATGTTATCACACCATGCATATCATTTTGTGTCACTCTTGAATATAGAGGGTCTACATTCTTGCATGATAAGGGATATGCTTGACATTTGAAGGTGATCCCTTGGAGTGGAGAACACCTCCTCCTGCTGATTTAGCCCACAACTTTATTTCATCATGCATATAGGCATAATTTTCCTAACCCTTAGTCTAAAATGAATGAATTAAAATGGTGTAAAAGATTGTAAATTTTTGCATTAGTCTAAGTCATATTTTCATAATAATCATGATCTAGTCTCTTAGAGAGTGAGTGTAGGACTCTAGCTTCCTTCCTAATTAAATAATAGCCTAGCTATCTTGCATCTACATAAGACTGACCTACATGATTTTAAAGCATAAGATGTGTTAGCTGGCTATCATTCCAGGTGATTGTAAGCCCAAAAAAGTCAGGATGGGTCTATCCTCTCTTGTGGAGGTAAACCATTATGTCACATTTTCTCGATTAAACTTAAGTCATCCTTTTAGTTTTTGTTAAGGCATCTTAGGTTCAGGTTTTGAGGCTACTTATTTCCTTCAAGCTATGAGTATAACTCCTAACCTCTTAGACATTCCCCAATTATGTGTTGATGGACTATAACCCCTAGCATTCTGATTCCAACTTAAACAAAAAGTAAATTCTCTCTTTTGAATATATAAAGTCTCATTGTAGGGCAAACTTGAGCACTCACTATGCTTCATAGTATCATAGGTGTTCCCTACTTATCATTCTTTAGAATCCATAAATAAGGCTACCTATTTAAACTCCCCCATTTGATTTCCATAAATACATAATCCTTTGATAATTTAACTTTAAAATCTTTGGAGTACTTATTGACTACTTTAATCAAGAGTGTTCTTAGAAAATTCTTATTTCTTAAGATGTAATTAACTATGAAAGCTTGCTTCCATAAGGAACTAAAGAACCTGGCATAAAATAAATCCTGCTTTACTTTTTCATGTACAGCAGGAGAAAGATCTTCAGTATATACATAGACCCATTTGCCTTAGGAGTCTTTATTAGGTGATTAGGTCCATTGTAAGGTAATGTTTTCATCTTCCGAGAAAGTACATCATACCTTAATGTAGCACCCGGTCACTTCAATAAGTACCCTCATAAGATATGTGTGGTGGGTCCCTACGGCTCCAAATTAAAACACCATAATGGCCAATATTAAGAATGAATTCCATATGAAATAGGTAATGTCTCTAATGGCATAAAACTCTCTATCATAAGTAGAGTATCTTTCCTTAGCATCCATTAACATATTATTATAGAAGGCTACAAGATGGTTTTTTTAGTTAAGAACTCTTATATTAAACTAGAGGCATCACATTTGAACTTAAATGTCTTATTGAAGTTTAGAAGTTTAAGACTTGATGAGGTTATAAGAACTTCGATTTTATCTATTATTTTCTATGCAAATGTAGTCCAAAAAAACTTTATCTTTTTTTGGATTGTTAGTAATAGGAGCTAAAATAATGCTGAAATTTTCAATGAACTTTATGTAGAAGGTGGTTAAAACATAAAAATTTTGAACATTAGTAAGGTTCCTAAGAACTGGCCAACTAAATTGGCTTTGATTTGTTGGGGTATGTCTCTATGCCATCAATAGTAATAATGAATCCCAAAAAGTTTACTTCAAGTTCACAAAAGAAGCATTTATTGATATTTATATAAAAGTTATCTTCTTTAAGTTTAATTAGCACTAATCGTATGTGGTTTAAGTGAGGGCTAAAGATTATAATGTCAATAATATAGACTACCTAATAAATGGCATAAAGATTGTTTTCATCAATCTCATAAAGGTGCTAGGTGCATTAGATAATCCAAAAGACATAAAACTAGACATTCATACAATCTATCATAAGTCTTAAAAAAAATTTATTATTTATCCCCTACTCTAATCCTAATCTAATGATACCTACTTTTGAGATCTATTTTAGAGAAATGAGTTGCATTCCCACCAAAATCAAACTATCATCCAACCTAGGAATCAAAAATTTATACTTAGTATTAATCTTATTGAAGGCTCTACTATCAATGCACATTCTCCAAGTACCATCCTTCTTAGGAACCAATAATACTAAAACTACACAAGGACTTCAACTCTATTAGATGGATCATTTCTTTAGCTTATTTTTTCAACTCTACATGTTTAGTAAGGTTCATTCTATAATATGGTAGATTTAGGAGTTCTGAACTCAAAATGAAGTCAATAGCATGATGTATGTCCCTTATAGGTGGTAAACCCATTGGGCAAGTCATAGGGATACAATGCTTTAAACTCAAATAAAAGAGAAGCTATAATTTCAAGAATATGTTGTTCAGGTGGTTCAACTATAACTTCTTTCAATTGAAGAACATAATAAGATGAAGGATCATAAATTCTTCAAGGATGGGGTTGAATCTTACATTTACTACTTCAATGTCCATTGGTAAGGGTGAAGGGGTAAGGCTCATTGAGTCTATGTTAAAGGTAATCCCTATTTGAAAGAGGTGAAACTATTTTCTACTAAACTTTGGCATTGCTCTTTTGACTTAACTTTGGCTGTAAATCAAACTAAGCATATAAGTAGGTGTAGGAAAAATTCATATGTAGGAGTATTAAGTTGGCTTTATAGAGAATAATCTTAGGGTTTAGGATTTAGGGTTTAGGGTTTAAGGTTTAGGCTTTTATAGAGTAATAAACATCATTTTAGTCATATCATTGTATTTAAACATATAAAGTTTCTCTCAACCATAATGAATAACATTTAAATAATAAAGTCAAGGCCTTATTAATAAGATATGTGTGATTTACATAAGGAGAACATCACACAAAATATGATTAGCATAACTTCTTATGTTAATAGGAATAAGACAATTGGATGTAATAGGCAAAGATTCATGGTTCACTCAATTCACATGGAAAGGCTCTAGTCTTTAGATTCACTCTAATAATAGAATGGGTGAAAAAAAAACATTTACTACACTACCTCCATTAATTACCACCTTACATCTATTCTCCTAGTAGAAAATATTTCTCTTCTTATAGACCTTCTCTTCCCTAGATAGAGTCACACATCTTACGATGCTTAAAGGACCTCTATATGATCTAACTCCCCATCTAAAAGAGGTGTGTCATCATGGATTTCTTCAACTTCATTTTCAAACCCTTCTTCTTCCATATCATCCCTAATCTCATCTAAAAGCTTAATTTTTGTCTTGCATTGATGTTGCATGTGGCCATTCTTCTGAAAATATAAACAAATAATATCTCTAATTTAGAGATGGCTCAGGTGTACTCTTATTTTGTTGGGAACTAGAGGATGAAGGATTAATTTTAGCAATAGACTTATTAATAGATTAAGAAGATATTTGAAAAGATGAATTTAAACCTCTTACTCTAGATGAAGAAGATGCTTTATATATTTCTCTAAAGGTAAAGTATAATTAAAAGCATCTTTAGCATATGAGGGTCCTATAACTTAGCCTCATATATAATCTTACTCCTAAGACCAATAATAAATTTATCATCTAACTACCACTTTTGATCTGTGAAGTTGGTCCTAATTATTAAATTTTCAAACATGTTCATATATTCTATGACTTGCATATTCATTTGTATAAGGGTTATTAGTTATTCATGCAGTATCTTATCATAGTTTTTAGGATCCCTAAGTATTTCTTTCATCTCGACTCATGTAAGATGGTTCTTTCCTAACATCTCTTCTTTCATCAAAACATTTGTTCAATATATTTTTGCATCACTTATCAGTTTTGTCTTATCAAAGGTTGTTCTTTGATAGTCATCTATTTGGTACAATTAAAAAACTCATATATTATGGTAAGCTAGTCTAAGAACTTATTAAAATCATGGACAATGTAGTGACATTTACTTTAACTTCTTATGGGCTCGTTGAAAACCTCAAGGAATCTATGATGGTCATTCTTAAGTTGATTCCTTAAGGGATCTCTCCTAGGATATATGTGTTCATTCTGATTTTCTATAAGCTCTTCTCCTAAGAGATCAGTCTTAACATGATTCTAAACCATATGTGGTTTTTGTATCCTAATATTATTTTCTAAATTTGGTTGGTGAGGTTCATAATTATTTAAAGTGTTTAGATTTTTTCTCTATTTTATGGTCAATTCCTCTACTATCTTATTTAGCTTATCCATTTGATCTAAGCAAGCTGATTTAAGAGGCATGTTAACATAACAAGAAATGTAATTCTTAAAATTTTTTGTCATTTTAAAAAGGCAAAGATGATTGCCAACTTTTAAAAAAATGAATGAAAATGACACATAAAATAATAAATTAAGGCCTTCACAAAATGCAAATTACAATAAAAACTAAACTAATATAAAAGAGTAAAACAAGAATTAGAATAAAACCTAAAATTGTTTAAAGTGAGTTTTCCTATCTTAATAAAAATCAAAGGATGGTTTTATTTGACTTAGTGGACCTCATTGATTTAGATGCTCCCAAGTCGATTTGGATAGAGTAAGTTTTTTCCTAGGTTAATGGCTAGGCTAAGGTAAGGTGAAGGCATATATTTGGCAACTTTATAATATTTAATAAAGTTGCATCAACATATAATTTAGCATAAGAATTTGCAATGAAAAATAAAACATTATTTAAAATAGTAAACCAAGTCCAAAATAGAGATTACTTCTTTTAGGAAGTCAACTCCACACTTGTAAATGCCTCACCAAACTTCTGAATTTCTTGGTGTCCACCTCTAATGATGTTGTGAGATTTAAAGTGAGTCGACACCACACAAATCTTAGATAAAGTGAATGAATATAACATTAAGGAATAATAGACCATCTTGAAAGATAGAAACACTATATTATGATAGATTTACTCACTTAATAAGAAATCTTAAAGCTAATTGGTTTACATATACTGAGATTTAAAATCCTAAATAGAAACCAATCAGCTTTAACCAATTAAAGTCCTAAAACAAAATAAAAAATTGGTTAGCTGATTGGTTTCTATTAAAGACTCTTAAAGCTGATTGGTTTCTATTAAAGACTCTTAAAGCTGATTGGTTTCTATTTAGGTGGTTAATATTTTTTAGAGTGAGTTTTAAGTTTGATTTTATTTGGATTAAATTTAAATTTAAGATTTTAAAGAGTGTAGAGAGTACTGGGCACCACTTAGGGTAAGGTCCACTCTTTCTTACACCTTTGTTCTAATAGAATAAGCATATCACAAAAGGATGAGAAGCTATCCTTAAGACTCTAAATAAGAAAACTTATTTTGAATTATTTTGGCTTTAGTTAATTAGGATGTTTTATTGGATTACTATTAAATTATAGGTTCTAAATATCTTTACCTTTTATTTTAATGTTCAAATGACTTTTTAACTTCATGGGATCAATTCTGAAAGTCAAGGGCACCCTCTAAAATGTTTTATATAATTTTAAAATTATTTGGGATATTATTTGGATTTTTATGCATTTTCATTCGAATAATTTGGATTATTTAGTTAAAATATTTAAAATATTAATGAATTAATTATAATTTTAACTTTCTTTGATCATGAACTTTAATTAAGTTTGATCAAAATGCTTTTTTATTTTAAGTGTTTATAATTGGTTTAATTATAAATTCCTTAAGCATTAGTGGTAATTAACTTATTAAAGCTTAATTAATGATTGATTAAGCTTAGTTAAGTTATTAACGATCTTTGATTAAGTTTGAAGGATTTTAATGATTTAATTTATTTATCTATTAGAGTGTTTTAAATATAATTTATTAATTTCATGATATTTGGTAATTTGATAATTAATTATTAGTTTTTAATCTTTATTTAGGCTTAAGCTCTATTGATTAGTCAAAAGTACATGAAATTCGTCAAGAAAATCACCATAGGTAGGAAATACCTCTAAAGATGTTCCTTGAAAGACTTAACTTAATTAGACTTGTATTTTGTGATTAATTTCACTAATTAAAAATATATGTTTATTTTTAATTATTCATTAATAACTTTAAAAAAATTTAAGGTTATTATTTTTTAAAATTCTCCTCTCAATATTAAATTTAAAGATGGTTTATTCATACTTTTTTTTGTTAAGTATTTGATTTATTATAATTTATTATAATTTTCTTTGAATTTTTTTTTCAATTAAATCAATTAATTTAGGCTAATTAAAGTTTAAATTTAGTGATTTAATTAAAATCATAGGATTTAATTATTTTGTTGAAGTTGTGTGGTTATAAGCCATTTGATGTAATTTCATTATTTTTGTGATTTAAAATTAATTATTCAATTAAATTTTCTTAAGATGGTTTAAAATTAAAATGTTTAATTTAATTTTCAAAATACTTTGAAATTTTTATCAAATTTAGAAATGATGTAATGATTATACCATAATAATTTCAAGTTGATTGCATATGTATTTTAAGAGAAATTAAAGAACTTTAATTTTAATTAAATCAAATTATTTTAAAATATTTAGTAAAAAATAAGAATTTTAGATTTATTAAATTTCTTTATAAATTCTAAATCTAGAGATAGAATATTTGCATATTTTTTTTGCTTAGTGATTGATTTTCTATGAATTTTTAAAATTCTATTCCATGTTAATCAATTAAATTTTAATTAATTATAATTAAGTAATTTTATGCCTTAATCAAACCCATAAATGCTAAATAATTTTTTAAAAAAGGTATTGATGATGAAAGTGTTTTGTGCCAATTAATGATATTTTCACAAATTTTAAGGCTTAAAATTAATTATTTGATTACATGTTTTAATATTAATTGAAAAGTAATAAGTTTCAATTCAAATAATAAAATGACTTACAAATTTTTATAGGGACAAGAAAATGATGTTATAATTATACTCTAAAAACTTCAAGCTCATTAGTTGTATATGTTAAACAAACAAGAAGGTTTTATTTTTAATTAAAGTTAAATTACTCTTAAAATATTCAATAAAAATTCACGATTTTTGGTTTATTAGACTCCTCTCTCAATGCTATTTCCAAAGAGGGGATGTTTGAAATTTTTAGATTAATGGTTAATTTTCTATGAATATTTAAATTTTAATTCTATTTTAAATTAACAATTTGAGATTTAATTAATTCTAAATTGATGATTTCAAGATTTAATCAAATCAAATAATTATAATTAATTTTCTTGGGTTCATTGGTCTTAATAAAGATGCTTTAAACTATTTTGATGAATTTTGCAATTTTTATAATTTAATATTGATTATTTTTATAATTTCTTTAATATATTTTAAAAATTTATAACTTTCAATCTAACACTCTAGGCTTGAAATGTTTGTGGGATGTGGGATTAACATTTAGTTTATTCCATAAAAATTTCAACCTAATTGGATATATATATTTTTGATGTAAATAAAAATATCATCTCAAACAAAACACAAATTACTCAAAATACCTAGTAAAATATGGAGCTTTTAGGCACATTGAATTCCACTTTGAATGTCAAATCTATAAAAATTTATTTGTAATTTTCAATTACGTATTCTATTTTGTGTGATTTTTTTGAAGTTCCAAGCCATTTTTAGCATTTTCAAACCACTTAATCTACTAATTTCCTACTTATCCAAATTAGTGATTCATGAGGAGTGCACTTTACACACAACATGTGCTAATTCGACCATGTGGATCTAACACATCAAGGGGAGTTGTGAGATTAATCCATGCTAATTGATCTTTTTTTTAGGATCGGATGATCATGATTAATTTGTTTCCCAAAAGGCATGAATTGGGTAATCTATAGAACAACTAGATCACAATCATCCATCCTAAATAAAAGTAACATGCAGTTGTGACTTCACCTCTTCCTTATTTAATAAAAATTGTAGGTAGTATATGCATAGGAGCTAAATTTCGGCAATCTAGGCTAGAATTTTAGGAGATTTTGCATTGAAAATGATTTAGAGTAAAAATTCAAGGGATATATTTGGTTGGATCTTAACGTGGCACCCACTCATTTCATAAAGCATGATATCCTAGGGCTCTAGCTAAGATTTTGAGATTGACCTCATTGGAGTCAATATCTAGTGGTGACAATGCATTAGGAAGTTTTCTCATGTTGGTTTGAACTTCTAGCAAAGAAAACACAAATTGCCTCCCACCAATCACCTTGGACAACACCATGTTGTCATCTACCGCTAGGTTCGATCAATTTTTGACCTGCCAAGCTCAAAATCTTAGGGAAGAGCTCAATTTTGTTATCTTCATGCTTAAAATGTTTTTATGGTGCCAAAAAAAATTTCCCAAATGAGCTCGTTAAAGCCTTTTGAGGCTTAGGAGCTCTATTCATGGAGGAACTAGTCGTAGTCATGCCAATAAGGAGGGAGGTGCCACCTTGATTCAATGGATGGTTAATTGAATAACCAATTTTCTAAAGCAAAGCATGAGGATGAAGGTGTGTTGGAAGTTTTCCCCATTCATTCTCATGTGAGAGAAAGAAAAATAATGTTTCTTCCTATTACCATTATTGTCTCCCTCTTTTTTTTTATTCAAGTTTTTTATTTGATGGCATATTGTTAGTTGTTTGGCAATAATTTAAGCTCTCTTTCTTTTTTTTTTTATTTTGATTTAGTTTCATCCATTTAATTAATTCAATAGCTTGTTAATGTATTTGATGAGAGTTTAGCATGCCATCTTTTATTTTTCCATGAGTGGTGAAGCTTTAAATCCCCTTAGAAAGGCTTGACTTCTTTTAAGCTTAGTTTGGGCATGGCTTAGTTTGGCCTATGAGAATTTTTATTTGAACTCCACAAATCTCGAGGGTTCTTATTTAGGCAATCAAGATATCATTAAATGATAAATATATTATCTCGAAAGATAAACAAATTATCTTGTAATGAATTCAATTACTTAATAAGGATTCTTAAAGTTGATGGGCCTTTGAGCTGCCATAAAATTTTCTCATGAACTACATGGAGAGGTAAGATAGGGTTTATTTTGTTGCAGGGTTCACAGTTTCATATAAGGGCAATCCCCTATAGTTAATTACTTCTTAGGATGAATGATCTCTTTCTAAGAATACTCTCAATTAAAGAAATAGATTTTTATTTCTATGGATTTCAAAGCATGTCTTAAAAGGATGATGATTTGAAAATTTAACAAGGAATGTTTTAAAGTGGAAGAGTTCTTTTGGAGACCAATAGGGAATAAGTATAAAATGCTTCAGATACTAGGATGCTCAGTAAGCATTACAACTAACCTACCATTTGGCTTCATAATTTTGAGTTTTAATTATTAAGATTTAAATTAACATTTTATTAAAAATCTAGGATTTAGATTCTAACAACATAAGACTGTAGAAATGCATAGTAATTGAAGATTCATTCCAAAAGGATGCTTTAAAATCTAAGTCTATAAATGCTCTTAACACAAGTTAGAAGCTCGACCAATATAAATTTTCTAGGAATTATGAGTTATTGTTCTACCAGAGAAAAATTAAACCTATCATTTACTCTGGACTTATAACCCATTTGTAAAGGTTGACAGCTAACACCACCAAGTGATTGTAAAAATTATGAGTCCAATCTTACATATGGAAGATGGTTAGACTATTGCATTTATGAAGGGAGCTAAGAGTTTAACTCCTCCCTACCTTACGATAATGTTTGGCATGTCATGTACATAACTAATGCAATAAATTTCTTCCTTTATGAATTGACTCACAATTCATTTTGAAACCTTGGGTATGCAATTCATGCTTACAATGATATGCAATTAGAAGTAGTCATGAGCCACCTTAAAAAGAGAAGGTACACTTCTCGAGAAGGGTGGTCATCCTCATAGGTCGATGCCACCTTAAGTGTAATGGGTGAAGCGCCCAATTCAAGATGAATGAGAAATATGTTATCATGTTTCACAAAAACTAATTATTTCTAGTTGCTTTTAAGTTGTACCTAGGACTTTTAATTAATGTGAGGTTTTGAATTTCTTTATTTTATATTTGAACTATTTAAATTTAGTGGGGTAGAAAATTTAATTTTTCTTAGGAGCCTAACCTTACAGGCATTTCATCACAGAAACACACCATACAAAAAGAAACCTAGAAAAGTGGGTAATTTCTATTATGCATCAAAAATAAATTAATCTAAATTAATTAATAAAATAGGCCAATGTGGCCATGTACCACTGTACACCCTAGAAGAGAAAATGGGTAACCGAGCTTTACCCTTATACAGTCTGGCCTAGAACTAAAAGTTGATCTATGGAGGTCTTCTTCTAGGATCATGACTTTCTTTACGGATCTCCATAGGCTTCACAAGGGAACATTAATATGGTAGAGTCAAATCTTGCTATTTCTAGACCCCATAGATCCTAACCTAATTCTGGGCTTAAATTATATTTTAAAAATTTTAAAATAAATTTCTAATCCCTATAAAATAAATGTTAGAAAATACACATAGCATACCAACAGTTTATATTTTAAACATACAAGCTTAGCATTAGTTGTTTGTCAAGCCCACTTGTCTTATTTACCTATTCTTAAGGTCTAAAGTATACTTACAACATTTATATATATTTATTATAACGATTCCTTTAAGCACAGGCCTTTCTTGAAAATAGTGTTAGCCTAAAAAGAACATTCTATCATCTAGACTAATGAGCAAATAATCTTAGCCATCTAGTTTGAAACATAACACCACAAAATAAGAAAATTATTTCACATTATAGAAATATCACAGAATGCCAGCCTAACCTAAATCTAAGGTCGGTGGCCTAACAATCTAATGTGTGAGAAATTGGGCTTATGTTGTATAACTTCACTAAGCCTTTTATTCAAAGTTAGGTATAATTTGATTTGAAATTTAACCTTTCACTTATCATAATTTTTCTTCATAGGTACATGTCATTATTAAACCGAAGTTCAAGGTATCAAGATCTCCTTCGGATCAGTAGCACTATGACCTCGCGTGTCCACACTATATACTATATGATTGCTAATTATGAAAAATTTATTTTCATTTATTTGATTTCTTTTAGTTTATTCTTAGAATTATTTAATTTTTCATTGAGTGGTTTCAATTTAAGTGATTTAATTGATTTATGAGTTTACTTCCATTTTAGGTTTGCTTTTATGTTAAAGTTGAATTTAAACTTGAAAGAATTGATTTAAATGGTTTATTTTAAGTTGGGTTTAATTTTATTAATGTTTTAATTTTTCTTTTAGAGTTTAAAAATCTAATCTTATTAAGATTTTGAAGGCTTCATTCTTATTTCATTTCTTTTACTTTAATTAGTGATTCTTTATCTTGAATTATTATCTTTAATTAAACTTTAAAATGTTTCTTTAAATATTAATTAAAAGTCTATATTATCATGATTAAGTCTAATATAGTTTTTATTTTAGTTTGATTTCATTTCAAATGATTTGATTCATTTAAATTTTATATTATTTAATGTTTAATGTTCTAAAACTTAGCTTTATATTTAATCTCATGTTTCTTTTGATTTGATGTTTAATCTTATGTGTTGATTTTATGTTTTATTGATTAAATTAATTTCACTTATCAATATTAAGTATTTGTTAATTTAAATGAATTGACTTAGGTATTTAAATTGACTTTTGACAAACTTGGTTTAGAAGTAATTCATTATACCTAAAAAAAAATTATGGCTCATTAACTTATATACTTACACATTATCATTTAGATTAAGTTTTATTACATGTTAAAGTTTCATTAGTCTATTTTAATTCCCTAAGGATGAGATTTAGTTTATCAATCATAACCAAGGAAACTTAGGCTATATTGGACACCAAACTTATTCTAGGCCATTTTAACTTTTAGGTTTTTTAGATTTGATTATTTTGATTAATCATTTTTATTGCAATTTATAATATTTGTATTATTTAAATTGATTTAATAAATTATATATTTAAGAATGAATTTCAAAGGTTGATTAGTTTGAATTTCAATTGATTATTGGTTTATTAGGAATTTATCAAATTAATAACTTAAGAATTGATTAAATTTTATAGTCTTTCATTTCATTAAACCCAAAGTGAATAATTAATTAAATTCTTAATTCAGAGGATTAGGAGATTTTCTTAAGTGTTATGATGGCAATGAAAATATTTTAAGTTGATTTTACAAATTATTATAATTTCTATAAATTGTTTTATTTATTATTTAATTTAAATTGACCTGAGGATTGGAAATTCAACAACTTCTAATCCAAAGGTCATTTGACCTTGAAATTTTTATGGTAAGTGGGGTTCTTGCCTATTCAAGTTTTCTAAAGTTTCATCTTAATCAGATGGTATAATTTATGATTAATTAATATTTTAATTATTTAAATAAAACTTTAATTAACTCTAAATTATAAAGAATTGATTAGAAATTTTAATTTTCTTAAATTTCCTCTAAAATATGAATTCATAGATGGTTCGTGTAGATTTTTTTAGAGTTTTGGTTGATTCATTATGATTTTTTAAAGTTCAAATCAAATAATTAAATTAATTAATTTAATTAATTACCTATTTAGGTTATTTTGGCGTTTATTAAGTTCTAGAGAGATCTAATAGTATTTTTTGGTTCATTGGTGTTCATTATGATGATCTAGGAAAATTTCATATTTTTTTATAGTTTTCTTGATTTAATATAAATTTATTTTATTAAATTAAGGCTTACTTTAAAATTACATATCTATGGATCTAAGTTTCAATAAATCCTAAAAAAAAATTATCTAAGGTGTATTTTAACCTTAATTTCAATTTCTTAAAATTTTAAATTAAATTGGATTAGTGGTTTAGATTTAATTATTTTTCATTAAACTCAAATTAACCTAAAAATATCTATTAAATTTTGAGGGTTTTGAGTTTAATGGATTTTCCTTACTAAGATGAATCCATAGAACCCTTATTTGCATTTTTTTGGTTAAGTATTTTATTTTCTATGATTTTCTAAAATTTTAAACAATTTTTGTATTTTTTAAATCAAGGAAACTTGATTTTCCTATTTAATCTAGTCAACGCCATGGCGTCGATTTATACATGGCGGTGCATGATTGGGCTAGTTGAATCGATGCGGATCTAGCTCAAATGGAAGAGGGAACATAAAATTCATCATCATGTGGCTAAATTTCAATCGTCCATTTCTAATAAAAGGAACGGATGGTGGAGATTACGTCTCCCCCATCAACAAAAATCGAGCATCGTTAATCAAATTCCTGTGATCTCCGATGATCTAAGTGATGGAGGGTAATTTTGATTGCAAAATGATCAGGGATTAATTTTAAACACGTATACTATTAGATCTCACTTGAGATCAAATTTCTTTCACAAAGGACCAAACCAATTTAATATGAGGTCGGGTTTGGGGGATAACTCGTCGGCGTTTATCCTTAGTAGTGGGACCATTTTGAATTACTTTGTCGGGATGTGGCAAGCCTTTGGGGGAAGGAATTAGATTTCCTCCTTGCCAATGGCTCCATGGGTCAAGCTCCTCCTCTTCACTAGTGACTTTGATCGAAATCTGAGTTGATGACATGGAAATCGAGGAAAGGGTGGATTCTTCTTTGTTTGACTTGGGGAAAGTGTGTGAATGATCAAATCAACTTGAGAAATTTCTCTAGCCTTTTGAGATATATGGGGAGGAGTTTCACTTTGGTTTTTCTAAGGTGATTCCCACCCTTGGAGGTTAACTCTAAGTGGTGGTCAACTGATTGGGAAACATTCTAAATTAGTGAGGATGAGGAGTGGAGGGAGGAAGGGAGTGCTTTGGATTAGAGAGAATTTGTCTTCATGCTCCATCTCAGTCTCTCATGGCATATTTCTCTTCTTTTTGAATTCTTGAGGGCTTTTTATTCTCTAAAATTTGTCTACCAACCTTTTAGACTCATTCTAAAATGAGTTTCGGTGAGTTGGAATGTGATTAATATAGGTTTAAGCTCACATTTTAAGCTCACATTCTAACTTTTAGTGTATTTGAGTTTGACTTGATTTGGGTTAAGCTAAGTGTGATCAATATTTATTATTCGCTATTTAAATTGGCAATTAATTGTTTAAATCATATTTAAGATAATTTATGAGTCAAACAAACTCATTTCAATTTGGTTTATGGACAAATACTTTAGGTTAGTTCACTTAAGTATTTTCTCCCTTTAATTTAACTTGGTTTAATTCATTTGATGGATTGGATCTAGGTTTAGGTTGTAATTATATTTATTGAAGTATTTAAGATGATTTGGATTAATAAATTTCATTTCATTTGAAATGAATTTTGAATTTAAACCCACTTTGACCCATATCAGGTTTAATGGGTCAACATGGGTTTGATTGGGTTGATCAAATTGATCAAATTAAACCCTATAATTGGTTAAACTATGTTTCAAGATGATTTTCAAATAATTTTGGATATTTAATGTGGGTTGATTTTAGTTTAATTTGAATTTAGACCAAATGTAGTCCATTTCAACCTATTTAGATTAAGTAATTTAATTAACCCAATTAAGGCCATATTTGTTTTAAATTTATTTAGATTTATATTTAAACAAGTTCATTTGATGATTTTGATTATTTAGAATAATTTAATTTGGTCAAATTTTGGTGGGTTGACCTTTGACTTGGTGGGACCCACATAAGTCAAGTTTATGTCAAATGGTTGACTAACTTTGGCCTTCATTTAGATTTAGTTTTAAATCCATTTATAATTATATAATGACTTTATGCTTTTTTTAATTTAATTTAATTTTTATTTTATTTTATTTAAATTTCCTTAAATTTAAAAGAATTTGAGTTTTGGTAAATTAATTGGATTAACTACCTCAATTACTTAGGCTTAGTTGGATTTAGATTTCAATTAGAATGTGTTTGATTCAGTCATTTGTTTAAATTTGAGCTTATTTTGGATTCACCTAACCTTATTAGGTTAGGCTAAACCATAGAAGGCTTCAATAGGTCACTAAGTATATTTTGCTAAATGCTTGGATAGGAAATCTCTAATATATGATTAGGTATCCTAATCAATAGAATTGAAAATAATGTTATCATTCAAAAATTAGGTCAACATAATCCAATAGGGTCAACCTAAGTCATATGACCAAATTGCTCAAATTGAGGCTCAATCAAACTCTTAATTAAATTTGATTAGTAAGTTTACAAAGTTAATGGTTGATCAATTTAGGTTTATTTTCTTTAAGTGTGATTTGATTTGATTAGTTGAACTTAATTTTGATTTGATTTTGTTTTAACATTGAGTTCACTTAATTTGACTCAAATAGGTTAAGTGAAGTGACTAAATTGACCACACTAAGCCTATCTTAGGTTTCAATTGTGTTTAATAAGCTCTTTAAAGTGCTTATGATTGATTAATTTTTATTCATTTTGATTTAACTTTAATTTTAGCTCAAAGTGACCTAATTAGGTCAGTTCACACTCAATTGGGCATAGATTGGTTTTTTTAATTGAGTTTGTATGATGATTTTAAACTATTAAGAAGGCTTAACTTGAATTGATTCTAATTAGATTTAATGTTATCCTAGTGGGAGGCACATGGGTCAACCTAGATTAAAAAAAACTTTGGTCAAATAGAGCCTAATTATGCTTGAATTGAGTTTGTTTAAGCTAGAATAAAAATTTTAAGCTTTTAAATAAATATAATTTTGTTTAATATTGGTTTGATTTGATTTTGGCCAAATAGGATTCAATTGACTTGTTTGAGTTAAATGGCCTAATTAACCCAATCTAGAGCCAATTAGTCTTTGATTTTGTTTAAAATGACTTTAATATAGTGTTTGATTCAATTTGATTTAATTTGAACCTCTTTGAATTCACTTAACTCATCCCACTAAGCTAGCCAAGTGTTTTGATTTTAGTTTAGTTTTAGCTTAAATTTATGTTTTGAATTTCATTTAACTTGATTTTGATTTTAGTTTTACTTCATTATTTTTTTAACTTTTAGCATTTGGTATAGCTAAAGGTCACTAAGACACTAAGGAATTGTCCTAAGGGTTATACATGGTGAAACCCTCAGTCTAAGATTAAACCCTAAGTGCTAAAAGAAGGATGGGTGTCAACATGATTAAAAATAAGATCAAGAACCATCCACCAATTAACTTTGCAGTAATACCAATGATGTGATGGTGGGGTCAGATCAATGAAGTGATCAAATTAAGGATAAGGTGTTCTCTTAAAATGCTATTAAGAGTAAGACTATATAAGATAAAGTTTATATTTAAGTGGAAATAAGGTTTGAAAAGATTTAAAGGTCAGCAAAGCACTTGACATCAAGTAGTCTCAGTAATAAAACCACAAATTCTAACAATTAGAACATTTACTCAATATATTTAAATAACTTGAAATAAAAAGCTAATTAATGAGTGTAGAGTCTAATTGTGATCTTAAAATTTTCATAAATTTTAATGGAGTTTAGATATATTTTTAAATTTTCTCTCATGACTGGTCACATAAAAAACATCCAAACATGCTCTTTGAATTTAAATTTAGAGTTTAATAAAGTCCAAATAATTTGTGAAAAATTCACTCTAACTTGGTCGGGCTTATCCAGTTGGGTCTTTTCCAAAATGCAGCCATCATCCTCACCTATAGCCCTAAACTTTTCTTTCTTTTGCTCATTGCCAAAACCATGAGGTAGAGAAGGGCAAGTAGAACCCAATTCATCTAGCTCTATCAAGGCTGGAGAGCACACCTCCTCAATTAGGGAAGAGGGACAATCATCTACTTTTTTTCTCTAATGGCATAGTCTCTCCAGCAAGGGAGGTGATACGAACATAGGAAGTAAGAATTACATCACAAGGAGAAACAATCAACCATAAGATTCTTCGTTGGAGAAATTGCCACCAATGAAGGCATCCTTGTAAAATAATAAATATATAATTTAGAAATCATCATAATCAACATTGTGATAAGTAGACTCACTAGAGGTGATGACCTAAGGTTAGTAATCCATTGCGAGATTAAGCATGTTTCTCACTCATTTAGATCTTAACTTAGAAACTTCTAAAAGAAAGAAAGAAGCCAGGTTTGTAAGGAAAGTGTCCCACAAGTTAATCGAGAATAACATATGATTGATAATACATTTTACATGAAAAATAATTGAGAAGTATAATCATATATCATCAAATTATAGAAGGCTCAATTATGAAAATCCAAGTAAAAGCACGAGAATATTAATATACTCAAATAAAGGGAAATAAAATTATAGGAGCTCAAGAAAGTTCCCAAACAAAAGACCAGTCAAGGTCATCATAAAAGCTGAGTTAAGAAGAAATAATTAAATTTTGTAGTTTATTATGTAAATTATATATGTAAATTTAGAAGCTATAAAATTTGAGTTTGGGATGCCATTACTAAAATTTTAGAAAGCAAAATAATTTGATGAAGGTGGTTGGCACCTTCCTCATTAATGATCACCCACCTCCTTTTCCCACTTGAATCTCCATCTTCTTTTCATTGAATGATGGCCATTATAAGTTATACAAATAGAGTTGATATGTAATGAAATTTCACAATTTTGAAATAATAAATCACTTTGAAGAATTTCGTTTTCTTTGTTGAAGTGTTTATTGGCTTAGCTTTTTCTTTAGTGAGATTGATTTTTGTCTTATAAATTCTTTCTAGACGTCTCTTAAAACTTTTTCTAAATTATTATCATGTCTCTATCTACATTCTTATTAACCTTTAAATTGAGCCATTTATCACTCAAGTCCTCAAACTCCCTCCAAAAGGTTCATTAAGGTTCATAACTCAATCTTGGTGGATAGTTGCTTAGATAATTTCTTTCCACCATTACAATATCTTAAACCTCACTAAACTCCTCCAAAATCTCTATAACATAAATAAACATTTTAAAGTAACTCTCTATTATCATTTTCATTTGTTTAAACCATCTTAAGTCATTTATCATAATTGATCTTTTAAATTCAGCCTAAGTAAGCTCTATTTGGACTAGTGATCTTTCTTCTATTGAAACACCTCAAGCAACCTTACCACCCAATCACTACTCTACATCAAAAGTTTAGAACATATGATAACCATTTATCATAAATTTTATCTACTTACACCACTTAAAAGTCCTTTCCTAAAGTAATCTTTCCAATAATCCCAAACTAGTTTAAGCTTAGTTTGTCTTAGTATTCCTATCACCAAACCACTACCTTTTCACCATAAACTCCATATCACTTTTTAAGACATTATACTAAAACTACACATGCATTTTACTCCATTAATCTTATAAAAATATGCTATAATGCACAATCACTTCTAAGAGAGGAAATATGTAGTGCCTAACATGTGTTGGACACGAACACTAGTCTGAAACATCTTTGACATGTGTTGGACACTATAGAAGCATGTTTGATTGAAAAATATTAAAAAATTTTAAAGGGTTGCAAATGTCATATATGTGTGTTCTAAATAATTGAATTAATGTTGTATAAAAATATTTTAAATTATAATTTGTTATACTTTAGGTTGTCATAAAAAGTTTTGAGAATTTGGAGAATAGGATTTGAGGAAGAAAGAGAAGGTAACAAGATATATTTATTATAAATAATTAAAATTATAAAACTATTTTAATTAAATATATAAATTTAGAATTGATAACAAATTATATTCATCAAAATTATTAAACTATAATAAATAAATTAGACAAATATATATATTATTACTTAAAAAATAAATTTAATTTTTATGATTATTTTTAATTATTATTATATTATTTTATCCAACATGTATTTATATCCCATATTTTTAATAATATAAGTGTCGTATTCATATCGTGTCATGTTTGTGTCCCGTGTTTGTGCATCGTAGTAAAAATGTCTCCCACTACCTTCATGTTTGGTATCAGAACTAAAACTACGATTTCTAAATTATAATTGTAAAATGTTTTTGGGAGAGGTCTCCTCCCTATGGTATGTTCGATGGCTTAGCCATTAAAATTATGATTTAAATCAATATTTCAACCTTTCAAAATTTTGGTATCAAAGATTAGGAAGAATTCATTTACATGTAAATGAAGATGAGTTCGGATTATGTTCTTGTTATAAAACATTAGCGAGCATTTAAAACTTGCATCTTATGTGTTTCTCACTCCTTTTTTCCAAACTATCCATCCCTTGGCTTTTCCTCTTCAATAATATGTTATAGTTTTTTTCAATCATCTTTTTTAATTTGTGCTAATGCTTAGTTTGTTGACCCTAGTTATGACTTTTAAATGGTGAATTAGATTAATATTTTTTCTTTCATTGAAAATTTCTTTATTTTTTTATATGTAAGTGTTTATATATTTTGCTTTGCTCATATTGCATACTTACCTTTTTTATTTAGTTAATTTTATAAGGTACAATTCTTGAAGAAGGGAAAATTGACACAAAATTAATAGAGAATAGATTTTTACATGAAGAATAATTAAGAAGTGTAATATGATTTTATTAAGATATTGAAGGCCAAGTATGGAGATCAAAGCAAGTTCTCAAGAATATTAAGATACTAAAGCAAATAAAGATATAATTATAAGTGTCAAAGTAAGTGCAAGTAAGAGCCCAACTAAAAGAAATATTTATATATATATTTTATTATCTAACTTTTAGATATAGATTTTGAAGTTATAAATTTTGACTTTGGGAACCTATATAAGTTGGCCATCACTAAAATAATTGAAGATAAAATGATTTAATGAAGTTAGTTAGCACCTTCCTTCATTAATGGCTACCCACCCAATTCTATCACCTAGGTCTTCCTCTTCTTTTCCTTGAATAATGGTCATTATAATCTCTATAAATAGTGGTATGTAATAAAATTTCTTAGCTTGAAAATGATAAAATTATTTTGGATAATTCTTTTCTCTTCCTATTAGTGCTTGGTGGCACAACTTAGCTTTTCCTTAGTGAAATTGGTCTTCTATTTTATAAGTGCTCTCTAAACCCCTCTCATAAAATTTCTAAATTATGCTCACATTTCTCTACATCCTAATTAACTTTTAAGCTAATCCATCCATCACTCAATCCACTCTCTCCAAAATGTTTATTAAGACTAACAACTTAAATTAAGTGAATAACTTCTTAGGCATATTCCTTCCACCATGTAGTGTTTTAATGTGGAGTCATATGAACCAAGCAAATCTTAAGAGGTACTTGTTAAAGTGATTTGGTGCGATATTAAGGTATGATGTACCATCTCATGAGAAGAAAACTTCACCCTACAATGGACCTAATTACCTAATAAGGACTTCTAAGGTAGATGGTTCTTCGTATATACCAGAGATCTTTGTCCTCCTTTACATGGAGAAGTAAAGCATAATTTATTTTAAGTCGGGTTCTTTAGTTCCCTATGGAAGCAAACTTCCATAGTTAATTACATCTTAGAAAATGGAATCTCCTAAGAACACTCTCGATTAAAGTAATTAATAAGTATCTCTAAAGATTTTAAAGCTAGACTATCAAAGGATTAGGTAATTATGGAAATCAAATGGGAGAGTTCAAATAGGAAGACTTATTTATGGATTCCAAAGGAGAATAAGTAGGAAGCACCCATGATACTAGGAAGTCTAGTGAGTGGTTCAGCATACCCTATAGTGAGGCTTTATATATTTGAGAGAGAGAATTTATTTTTGTTTAAGTTAGAATCTTATTAGAATGCTAGAGTTTATAGTCTAATAACAGAATATTATGGAAATGCTTAAGAGGTAATAACTTATACTTGTAGCCCGAAGGAAATAAGTAACCTCATAACCTAAATCTAAAATACTTTGGCACAAGACAAAATCAAGACCTAAGTTTAATCAGAAAGATGGGATATAATGGTTCACCTCTACAAGGGAGAATGAACACACCCTGACTCTTTTGGACTCACAACTACCTGGAATGATCGCCAACTAACACCTCCTACTCTTTAAAACTATGTAGGTGGTCTTATGCATATGCAAGATGGCTAAGCCATTATTTAATAAGAAAAGGAGTTAGAATCCTTCGCTTCTTAAGAAACTAGAATATGATTGACATGAAAAATATGACTTAGACTAATGCAAAAATTATAATTTATAAACCATTTTTGACACATTCATTTTGGACCAATGCTTGGGAAAATTATGCCTACATGTATGATGAAGTAGAGTTATGGTCCAAATCAGCAATAATATGTGTTCTCCACTATAATGGATGCCCTTAAAGGTCAAACATATCCCTTATCGTGCAAGAGTGGAGACCCTCTTTATTCAAGAGCGAAACAATATGAAATGTATTGTGTGATAACATACAACATTCAGCTAAGGGGTTTTAAATCTTTTATTTATCTTTATTAAGAGCTTAGGCTTTAAAATGAGGTTATGAGTTACATTAATATTTAGTTATGTGTTTTTAGTGAGGGTAGAAAATTTAATTTTATCCTAAAGAGCCTATTGCAACTAAGTCACACATTAAACCATCACACTTTAAGAAACTTATGAAAATATATCATTTCTATTACATAATCTAAAACATAATAATCAAACATATGAATTTCATAAAAGAATAAGAAGCCGGCACGATCGGGTACCACCGTACACCCTAGAAAGGAAAAGAAATTGGGAAGAGATCTACCTTTTTATAACCTAGATTACAATTGAATATTACAATTAAAAATAAATGTTATGTGGGTCTTCAATCTCTTGTCTTTCTTTCATTCTTTTAGATTAGTTTGCTCCGGCTTCATAAGGACCTCTTAGGTCTTTATCTTCTAGCCATTGCTCATCTTAAACATAGTACTAATCCTAATCTTATTTCAAAATTACATATTTATGAAGAATGAAATATAACTACACCTAAAATAAATGTTAGTTAAATAAACATACAAGCTAAGCAATTATATTTCACATATTTGGAAATAACACCGTACACTTGGGTAGCCAAGCTCGTCTATCCTAATTGGGTTATGCTTAGGGGCATAAGCAGCACCTCCAAGCAAGAACATTCATATTTACTTATTATTATAGTGATTCTTTTAGCATAATCCCCTGCAGAAAATATCATTAGGCTATTAGCGACTTAACATTCAGTCTACGCACAAACAATCCTAACATCCAGTTTAAAATATTACATCATAAAATAAAAAATAACACCACAACATATACCGACCTAACCTAAGACTAGAATTGGTGACTTATCATTCTAATGTGTGTGCTACAGTTTAGTATCTAAAGTTCAGAATTATTTAAGATAAATATTAAGAGAGGTTTCACTTCAAATTTTTAAATAAATAGATTCATTTTAATTTACAAGTTTCTTGTTTCATTTAATGCTTACTTAATATCTAATTATTATGAAGAGAAGAAGGGGTTTGACCCCCATTCATCCCTATCATAAATTATTTTCTAAGGGTATATTTTTATGATTGGTTTCTTTAGTGGACCGTTTATTAAATATTTTTATTAGGCCTAAGTTTGGGTTAATCTTAAGGAACCTTATTCAAACATAAAAGACATCTTAGGATTAATAAAACTAAATTACTAGCACATGGATAATATTCCACCACTTCTTTTCATCATCAATAGTATACACACTTCTTCATTTTTATTGTTCATGATATTTGATATATATATATATATATATATATATATATATATATATATATATATATATATATATATATATATATGCAATATATATTTTATTTTGCACACTTGATGATAATTATTGCATGAATTTGATAGAAAAGGAAAGATTTAATTCCATAATTAAGTATATGTAAATATGTATTAGAGATTTAAGCAAGTACGTGACATTGTTAAATAAGGAAAGTGAGATTATCTAAGACCTCCTTGGGGCTACTTAAAGTCTTGTGTTTCTGATGTTTAGACTATATACTTGTTAACTTAAATATGTGTAAACATATACACAAACATGAAAATGAAAATCATGCAAATGGTATATAAAAGCAAATCTTTTGTTCATATAAAGCAAAGTTTAATCATTAATTCTAGCATATACATACACATGAATGAGATTAAGCAAGTACATGTCATTGTTAAACCAGGAAAATGAGATTATCTAATATCTCATTGGGTCTACTTAAAACCTCATGTTTCTGAGATGTCCATACTATATACTTGCCAACCCCAAATATATGTAAACATACACATGAACCATGAAAATAAAATCACCTTTTATCATCTTTAAATTATAACTAAATATAAACTTGAATGAACATTTATAGTCAACATTAGCTTAAATTTTATATCATTAACTTATAGTTTTGAAAGTAATTTAAGATTTATTAGTGATAATAGTCACACCATATAATATTTATCTAACACATGCAACTTAAATGCACCCATGCCCTTTTAATTCTCTCTTTTTTTATTTGAAAACATGAACATGTAAAACAAATGACATACACATTTATGATGATTGGAAAAAAATAATTAAACATTACCACATAACATATTCAATTATATTAAATCCTAAGGACAATCAATCAAGCTAAATAAATATTTCTTAAGACTAAACAAAAATTCTTATGAGATTTGATTTTGATATTTGAATTATTAAAATCTAAAGATGAGAGATGATAGTTAGTATTTATCCCATCCCATATTGGTGATTTGATATATATTTTAAAAAATAATTAAATAAATTTTTTAAGTTGGTTAGGTTCAAATCATTAAGCATCAATTTAATTATCATTCCCTAAGCTTATTTAATTTAATTAACTACTTGATCATAAGCCTTCAATGATATGCTTTTGGAAAGTAAAATTTATAATGCACCTAAAGGAATCTAATGCAATTAGGCTCATGTTTAAGAGTTAATTATATTAAAGAAGGAAAGAATCTGAGTTAGGTACTCTTATAATTTTCCCAATACTAATGGGTCAACCATAATTTCTTTAATAACTTTATATTATTAAACACATAAAAAAATTTTAAATGATTATATTTGAATTATCTGAATCAACCATTAATTTTATTTAATTTCCATTTTATCATTAAATTTCCTAATTAATATCTAATTATTACATATATTAATTAACCTTCTTAAGAAAATATATTTAGAAAAATAATTAAGAGGGTCTTAATCACTTCTCCTCACTATTCCCACTATTCATAATGATTAATTATTATTAATTATTTAATTTTTGTTGTTTATCAAATTTAATAATTATTAAATTAATTAATGAAGGGTAATTGAAATTCCAAATTCTTTAAATTACATGACAAATAATTCTAAGAATATTATGGGAGGCAGATGACATCCCATGGAATCATCTCACCAAATTTGGAATTAAATTAACCAAGTAGTTAGCCATTAATTAAGATAATTAGTCTAAGTTTTAAACCTTAATTAAGCACTGTTCATTGGACATAAATTATAGATTTTATTTTTCTTAAATTTCCTCTGTCTAACTTCTTCAAATTGGGTTTATTTATATTTTTTTATTTTCTACAATTAGTTATGATTTTTGAAGTTCTGGCAATTTAATTATATTTTTAAAGCCTAATTAACCATTTAAATTGTCTGTGCCACATGAATGCTAATGAAATAGAGCTTTCCACGTGATGTCATGGTATGGGTTATTTAAATCATCCGACGCGACTGTTGCTTCAACAGTGGAGGATGTGATTTCGTCTCGACCGTCTGATCTCGGATCGGACGACTGAGATTAATCGTGATTCCAAAGGGATTAAATTAAAATTTCTAACACGATTAATCACGGACCGTTTGTTCTAATCACGTGGAACGGATGACTGGTGATTCGTCATCCCATGAGTGCCAAAAAACGGACACCGTCCGCCTTTTCCCTTGATCCGAGCTCACTGGAGCTTGTTCGCGGCAAAATCGACTCCAAAAGGATCATGAATGAATTAAGGGATCCTATGGTGGAAATCGCACGAAAACATGATTCACTTCAAAAAAGATCAACACATAAGGGCTAAAACTACAGTTGCGGATTTTTATCTCGCTGGAGCTATAGACCAACGGTTCGTCGATAGAGGTAGCTTTGTCTTGATGAGAAGAAGCTCTATTGAGAAGATCACGAGCTGCCTTCCCCACCGATCACTCTATGGACCAAACACATGGAGCGAACATTCTTAAAGTGCACTAAGACGGATGATGTAGAGAAGCTTGAGAATATTTTTTGTAAATATTATCTTTTCAATCTTAATAATTATGTTGCTATCTTTACTAAAGTACTTGGATTGTTGGAAGATGATGAAGCATTTTTTACAAACTTATGAGGTGGGATGTCATGAGAGAAATGCTAAGTGGGTTGAAGAGAAAAATAATGCATTGTATGACAACTATTGTAAAGAAAAAAAAACCCAATCTAATACATTATTGTAGGATATGTAATAATGTTGTAATATTAGGCTTATGAGGCCACAATAAGGCTGGGGGATTTTTATGGAGAAAGAGCATAAAAATATTTATCTAGAAGAGCAATAAGATTTTCATGAGCAAAGATTTCTTGCCATTATTGATATATAAATATATAACTTTAAATCACTATTTTAAATTAGATATTATATATATATATATATATATATAAATTTTTTATTTAATTAATCTTATAATTTATGTGATTACATTCATTTTGTTATATCAATCTTGTAGTATGTTGCATTAAGACTACGAGAATATACTTTGCTGTATTAGTGGGAGATTATTCAAATTCAAATCATATTCAAATTTTATTTGAATCATTTTTGAATAAGGTTCAAATTATATTCTAATAAGGTTCCAATAAGTATTATAATTTTGTTCAAACAAGATTCTAATTTATGGTTGAATCTTACTTCAATAAGGTTTAAATATGGATCAAGATTGCTCTAAGATGATTCTAACCCTATTCAAATTTTATTCAAAAAAATATAACCTTATTTGATTTTAAATAAATTGTTGGTGATAAAAAATGAGTGTATTTTTTGTTAAATAAATTAAGAGTATATTTCTTAAGAAAATATAAGCTTATTTTTAATTATGTCTATTATATCATATTTCTCATTTCAGGTTTTTCTGTATTAAAATAATTATGTGTTAATTTTTCAGACTTTTTATTTTATCAATTTTATACATTCTTAATGCTATATATATCATTTTAAATTTATTTTATTAAATTATTTATTTTTAAATTTAATTATAATAAATTATAAAATATAGGAATTAAATTTTAAATTATAAAATTACAAAATTTGCAAACCAACTATTTAATATAATTTATATTTTAAGAAAATTTATTTCCTTCGTAAGAATAGCACTGCTCTAAGTTGTACTCGAAAATCCCTACTCATAATCCTGCTTGCTTGCCTTCGCTGCTTGTTCGATCCCTCCACTAATCCCGTTCTCGAAAACCTCCTGACGAAAACAGCCCAAACGCATTTTCGCGGTTGAACTGCTTCCTAGGGTTTTACCTTTTCTGGAACGATGTACGCAGATCGGGTCGCAGCGGGGACAAAGCGCTCCATCAAGGACCGACTTGAGGGTGACATGGAAGAGGATCTTGGCCAACGCCGGAAGCCGGTGTTGAAAAGGTTCTAGTTCTTATCTTTATCACATATGCATGTTTTATAAGGCGAGGGGTTTTAGGGCTTTCTTGTTTTTCGAGCAGATGGTTCTTTAACGAAAAATGAAACAGTGGAAAACGATCACTTTATATTTTGTATTTGTATTAGGCTTTCTCTCAGATTGTATATCGATGTATTCCTTTATTCGCTTATTGTGTTGCTTCAGGTGCTGTCAATGTCTGGATACTTGTAATGTGAAATTTACAAAGATCATGTATTTTTTGTGAGCTTGTATATCAGTGCTACACAAGGCCTTACTGTAAAGTGTCCTGCTTTGAACTTTTATTCAACTACAAGGCAGTGTTTGAAAGTTAATGTCTGTTATTGCGGAAAAGATGGATTCCCATATGGATAGAGAAAGAAACAAAATGACTTTGAACAATAATAGACAGATGAAAAACGTATATTATATATCTTGTTTATACAAACACACACACATATATATGGAGACACACAAAGTAGAGATACTGTAGGTACAACATTAATAAACCTGTACCCCTAGTGATCTTTAATACTCCCTCAAGATGGACCATGAATATCGTAAATGGCCATTTTGGACAATAAAGAATTCATAGCAGATTTTGGTAGCAACTTAGGAAGGAGATCAGCCAGTTGATGCTCTGACCTGAGTAGCATAAACTTGATGAATCCAACAACAACTTTATCTCGAACGAAATAACAGTCAATTTCTATTTGCTTGGTTCGTTCATGGATCGTTGGCTTTTCCTCTATAGGAATCGCTGCTTGGTTATCACAAAAGAGTAGTGCTGGAGAACATGTTTGAACCTCAATGTCCTTTAATAACTGAGCTATCCAAGTTAATTCGCTGGTAGTGGTTGCCATGGCTCGGTATTCAGCTTCAACTGATGATCGTGAGACCATGTGCTACTTCTTAGGTTTCCATGAAATTAGGGAGTCACCTAAGGAAATTCAAAAGCCAATAACAGATTTTGAGTAACTGGGTATGATCCTCAATTGACATTAGTAAATGCTTGAGTTGAGATGTGGAAGTAGCTGAAAACATCAAACCTTGTCCAGGAGTAAATTTAAGGTAATGTAAAAGGTGATGAGTTGCTGTCATATGTGTGCTCTTAGGTTTAATCAAGAATTGGTGAAGTCTATGTACCTATGTACTGTAAAAGTGACAGTCCGACCTAGTTAAAGTCATATAAAAGAAGATGACCAACTAAACATCTATAGGGAGAGGGTTAAGAAAGTAATTCTCCATCTATATCATTAAGTTGACAACGAGGATTCATAGGAGTACGTTTAAGCTTGCTACGAAGGAACCTAGTGTCTTCAAGTAATTGGAGAGTGTAATCTCGATGATATAAAACCAGCCCATTGTCAAGTTTAACTATTTCAAATCCTAAAAAATACTTGAGATCATGAAGATCCTTTAATTGGAATTATTTATGAAGATCTGCCTTTAGTGAAGTGATTAAGCCTAAGTTAGGACTGGTAACAATGCTATCACAATAACAATAACAACAATAAGCTTTTATTGCACTAAGTGGGGTCGGCTACATAAATCCTTCGTCTCCATTGTGTCCTATTATATGTCAAATTCTCATTTAATTCAAGTATGTTAAAGTCATTTTTTATACATCTTAATCAAGTTTTTTTAGGTCTACCTCTACCTTTCTTAACATAAGAAAAATCTAATGCATCTACTCTCCTAATCGGGTCATTGAATGACCGACACTTTATGTGGCCAAATCATCTAAGGTGATTCTCTCTAATCTTATCTGCCACTGGAGCTACTCTAACTTTTTCCCGAACATGCTTATTTAGATTTTATCTCTAGAGTAAAGCCACTCATCCACAGCATCCTCATCTTTGCAACACTTAACTTAGTCTTATGCTTCTTTTATTGGCCAACATTCGTACCCATAAATCATTGTAGGTCTTACCACCATCTTATAAAATTTTCCCCTTAGGTTTAATCGGTACTTTTATCACACAATAAAGCCGATGCATTCCTCCACTTCAACCATCCAACTTGAATTCTACTAATAACATCTCCATCTATTTCGCGATCATTTTGAACAATAGAGTCTAACTCTTTTTAATGACTTGTTCACCCAATGGCACAACACTACCACTAGAACTTCTACAACTAAAATTACACTCCATATATTCAGTTTTAGATCTACTTAAATGAAAACCTTTAGACTCTAAAGTTGACCTCCATAATTCAAGTTTCTCTTAGACTCCCTCTCTAGTCTTATCAACAAGAAGAATGTCATTAACAAAAAGCATACACCAAGGTACATCTTGTAAATGTCTAGTAAGAACATCCATAACTAAAGCAAAAAGTTAAGGGCTTAAAGCTGATCCTTGATGTAATCCAATTGAAATAAGAAAATATTTTGTCAATCCTCCTTGTGTTTGGACACACTAACAACTCTAGTATACATATCCTTAATGACTTGAATATAACCAATATTAACTCCTTTCTTTTCTAGAACTCTAGAACATCTCTTGAAACTTTATCATAAGCTTTCTAAATCAATAAATATCTTATGTAGATCCTCCTTACTTTCTCTATACTTCTCCATCAAACCTCTTAACAAATGTATAGCACCCATAGTATATCTACCTAGCATGAAACCAAATTTGCACACTCTTGTGCATCACCTTTATTTTTACATATAGGAACCAATAAACTCTTTCTCCACTCATCTGACATCTTTTTAGTTTTTAAAATAACATTAAAAAGATTTGTAAGTCAAGAAATTCCTTGATCTCCTTAACTTTCCACAATTCTATTTGAATATCATCAGGTCCTATTATTTTTTCACATTTCATTTTCTTTAAAGCTTCTCTAACTTCAAACTAATACGACAATAAAATAAAATTCTCTGTTTTTGTTAGGGTATTAAGATTGTTAAAATCAATTGTATTTTTAGATCTTTTCGTTGAAAATATATCAAATCAAAATTACCTTTGTTTTCAATATGGTTTCTAAGAAAAGAATATTATGATTTTCATTCTTAATACACCTCACTTGAACTAGATCTTTAGTTCTTCTATCTCTTTGGTTAGCTAATTTATACATACATCTTTCACCTTCTTTGGTATCCAATCTATTGTATAAATTACTAAAATCTAAATTTTTTGCATCATATATTATTTTTTTAGAATCTCTATGGGCCACTTTATATCTTTCCCAATTCTCCGAGTTTTTACATAAATCAAGTTTTATAACAACGCTTCTTATTTCATATATTTTCTTGCACATTTTGACTCCACCACCAACTATTTTTATTAAAGCTTTTTTCTTTTGATTCTCCAAGACATTTTTATAACTTGTTTAATTTTCTTTTCTTTTTTTTTTAATATTAAACTTTATGAAGCGTCCCAAATTTTAAGCTCTTGTAATTTGTTGTTAAAAATATTTTTATTAGTGTTATTTAAGTCCCCACATCTAATCCTAGGATAATAATTTGATTTATTTTTCATCTTTCAATCTTTCATCGTAAAATCTAAAACTAACGATTCGATGTTTCTTAAACTTTCATTTGGAAATCTTTACAATCTAAACGATCTATTTTTGTTATAAAATAATCAATCTATGTTTTACTAGATCCATTTTTTATAAGTAATAATATCTTCGTCTCTTTCTTAAATAAAGTATTTCACTACAAAATCGTATGCGAAAATCTAATATATCAAATCCATATACTTATGAATACTTTTGAAATCTTCTACCATTCTACCAATATGTCCATTTAAATCTCCTCCAATAAATATTTTTTCTTCAAGAAATATTTTTTGTATTAAATCTAAATCTAAAATTCTTTCTTTTCTTACCTTGAGGAGTATAAACACTTATAACATTGATAATTTTAGTATCAACAATAATCTTTAAAGTTATATTTCTATCTCCACATCTATTAATATTTATAACATTATCCTTCAAATTTTTATCTATAATCACATCTGTCTTTTTTAATTCGACTTTTACTTGAATACCAAAGTTTAAAACCTAAACTATCAATCTCTTTGACTTTCTTCTCAACCCATTCAGTAACAATGATATCATCTACATAAATTAATACAATAATAAAATTTGGTCCAATGCCTCTGACAAAAAGTGAGTAGTCAGATTTTGATTCAGTGAAACTAATGTAATTAAGAAAGGTGGATAATTTGGAATACCACTTCTTGGAAGCTTGTTTAAGGTTATATAAAGATTTGTGAAATTTACAAAGAAATTTGTCATCGTTTTCCCCTTTAATGTAATATCCTAGAGGTAAATCCATATACAATTCTTCGTAAAGATCTCCATGTAAAAATGCATTATTCACATCTAATTGATTGAGGGTCCAATTATTTGCTAACTGCTAAGGCAAGAAGAACTTTTATAGTGACCATTTTCGCTACGGGAGAGAAAGTTTCTGAATAATCTCTCTTTCTGTTGAGTATACCCTTTTGCAACTAAACGAGCCTTGTATCTATTTATTATTCCATCCGGATTGTACTTGAGTTTATATATCCATTTACAACCAATGGAATGCTTTCCTCGTGGTAGGGTAACTACAGACTAAGTGCTTTTAGATTCCAAGGCTTGGACCTTGGTTTTCCTGGCAGCTTCCCAAGCTGGGTTTTGAACAGCATCATTGTAACTCTGAGGTTCAATCTGAGAAAATATCTGCAAGATGAAGTCTCGGTGGGATTTGGGAATAGATGAGTAGGATATATAATCTGATAAAGGATAGAAAATATTAGGACCGAAAACTTCAGAATTGTCAGTAATTTCGAAATTTGATGACATATAACAATGGTAATCATGTAAATAGCTAGGTGGATGAATATTTCTAGTAGAATGTCTGATATGCTGAGCTTGATCAGTTTCAACTTGTATGGCCGGAGGACATGGACTAGCAAATCTGTTATCAATCATGGATGTTTAAGCATTTGAAGCTTTATTAGGTAGGACAAGATTAGGAAAATCATCTTGTGTTACTGTTGTTATTGAATGAAACTAGAAAATTTCTTTATGGAAAACAACATCACATGACACAAAGACTTCCTTACTGGTAAGATCGCACAATTTATATCCCTTCATACCTGAAGGATATCATATAAAAACCATGCTCGGGAATATGGTTGAAATTTTGTCCAATGATTTTGAGAAGTGGAAGCATAAGTTAAACACCAAAAAACACGAAGATGCGCATAATCCACAGGAATTTATATAAGAGCTCATAAGGTGTTTTATGCTTAAGAAGAGGTGAGGGTGTTCGATTGATTAGAGAAGTCGTTGTGAGCATGCATTCAGTCCAAAAATGATAAGGGATTCTGGATTGAAAGAATATTGTTCTAGCAACATTTATTAAGTTGGATGTTGACGTTTGACAAGAGAGTTTTGTTGTGGTGTATTAGTGCTTGAATATTGGTGTAGAACTCCCTGTTCATGGAAGAATCTGTGAGATTCAATTCAGGGGCATTGTCAGACCTAAACATTTTAATCTTACATTCGAAGCCTATCATATTGAAGAATCTACGAATGACATTTTGCAAATCAGATTTGTGTTTGAGCAAGAACACCCAGGTGAATCTAGTACAATCATCTACTAAAGTTAAGAAATATTTGTGTCTAGAGTAATGAGGCCCCCATATATCACAATGTATAAGATCAAAAGCATTTTGAGACAAATCATTATGTGAAACAAAAGGCAAACATGTTTGTTTAGCCAAAGGACAAATTTGACAAAAATCTGTTTTGTTATTTACAAAACTAGTGAAATGTAATTGATCTCCTAAACAACTCATTCTCTTGTAAGAAGGATGTCGGAATCTCTTGTGCCAAAGGTGAATGGAGGCATTATTGATATACAATTCCTTGCTTGGTCTAGGGAGATCAAGGATGTAAAGATCATTCTCTTTATTACTCTTGCCAATCTCCGTCCTGCTGTAGATTTCTTGGATGATACAATGATCATGAAAGAAAGTAACCATTAGTTTTTTGTTTGTCACAAGGGCACTAACCGAGAGCAAATTGAAATTAAATGTAGGAGCAAATAGAACATCATGTAAAGTTAACATCGAATTAAGTTTTATATCTCCACTTATATTGATAGGAATACTAATTTGATTGGGTAAAGTAACGGTAGTATTATTTATATGCTTCATGTGGGTGAAGAGATTCAAATTTGAGCAAATATGATGTGAAGCACTGGAGTCAATTATCCAGTGACTCATGAATTTCTTTTGTTGGGTAATAGAAGAGAAAGAAAAACATGTACCTATCTAATTCTCAGTTTGATTTATTACCTGATCCCGTTGAGTGAAGATATTTTGAAAACATATGCATCCAAGTTATGGAAGAAGCTTGATTCTTCCTCCACATTGTTTTCGACATTGATGGAGGTTTGATTGGTGAAAACTTTTTGATTCTTGGATTGCATAGATGATCGTTGTCTGTATCATGGAGGATACCCATGCAACTTCTAACAATGATCCTTTGTGTGTCCATTACGATTACAATGAGTACAAAATGGCCTCTTCCTTGATTCTTGAAAATCTTGGGTTTCCTGTTGCTGCAAATGCTACGTTAGTTTGAATGTCACCACTAGTCATTGTCTGATTGATAGATTGTTGTCATTCTTCTTGGGAAATTGAGAGAGAAGACACTGCTTATGTGTGGTAGATGGTCCATTAAAAGCTTCTGACCTCAGATCTTGCTATAAGAATCATTTAGGCCCATGAGGAAAGACATAATATACTCCATTTGATGATGATCGTCTAGCCATCTCATTCTTCCGCATTTGCATTTTCCACGATACATATTGGTCGAAAATTGTTTAGTTCATCCCAAATTGTCTTTAGTTTGGTAAAATAAACACACCTATGGTGTCTTGATTTTGTTTTTGGTTTAATAAATCATACATAAGCTGAAAGATCCTCAGTCCATTGCATTGTTGAAAGCGATCCTCGATATCACTCCAAATTTCATAAGCAGTTTCGGCATAGAGAATGCTGGTGGATATTTTTTTTGAAACCGAATTGATAATCCAAGAAATGATTATATCATTGTTGCGCTTCCAGGAATTGTACAAATCGGTGTTGCTTTCTTGAGGTATGATGATGGTGCAATAAATCCAGTTTTGTTCTTGGTTGATAATGTAAGTATAATTTTCTCCATAAAGGATTTGAGAAACTAAAGTTATTCCTGAATTATATGAATGGTGGAGGTAGAAGCTGCTTGATGGATCTTTGATATCAAGATCCTTGGTAGCTATAATGCAAAAAGAAAAAGATGGAAGAGGAGTAAATTGAAATTATGCAGAATTAGGGTTTGTTTGGTACAACTATAGCTTTTTGAAATGCTGGTTGTAAAGTTGTTGTGGAAAAAATCAGTTTTTTGAAAAAAAGTTGTTGTGGGTGCTATAAATATTTTTTTTGAAATATTCAAAAACTTTTGACCATCTAACAATTTTAAAAGCAACTTTTCATCACAAAATTTTTTAAAATTAGCAAAGAAGTTAGTAGCCAAACACAGTTGTGGTTGCTTTATGAAAAGCAAAGCAACCAGAAAGTTGTCCCAAACACACCCTTACTCTTGCTTTGATACCATATTGCGTGAGAGATGGATTCCCATATGGATATGGAAAGAAACAAAAATGACTTTTAATAAGAATGGAAAGATGAAAAATGTATATTATATATCTTATTTACACACTCACATATATCAGAGAGAGAGAGAGAGAGTTCCATTTATTCAATTACCATTATTATTTGAGCCTGCAAATTTTCCTCAAATGCACTTGTACTTGAAATTGCTGTTGTCATTTTGGTTAACATTGTAAATGCATCTATATTCTTTGTTTCATTGGTACTGTAATTTTTCATTAATCATATTTTATGGTACCTTGGCCAGATAATTTTTTTAGATGAACTAGTAAGAATGCATTTTGCCCTAGGTGTACTTTGAGGCTCTAAACCATAGTTCTCTAGCCGATATTTTACTTATCTTTCATACTTATTGTTGAATCCAAATATGTTTGCGGAGAGAGGCAGAACTATCTGAGATACCTGAGAAATAGGGTTAGGAAAAATAGAGCAATAGAAAAGTAAAAGAAGTGCAAAAAATGCCTCCAATTTTGTTATTCCATCAAGGTTTAGTACAAGTAGTGTCACACCGAGGATGACCCCTCTTTGGGTCATGAAGTGGACAGAATAGGATATTCGATTGACGGTCACCACCGTTCCGCTGAAGAGCAGTGAAAGGTGTATCTGTCAATCATCACAAACCTATTTTACAATTCATATATACTTAACTTAATTCATATCACAAATCTTTGGGCGTAAATCTTTAAATAAATCTGGTATAAAGACATTTAATTTATGCGTCGCAAACTTACTCTGATTATCACCTAATTTCTTCAAGAGTAATATCGTAATTTAAAGGCAGTGAGACAAGAATCTAAAAAGCTCGGTCTGAGACGATAAACAATCGTGCGTGTATATGTAAATTTGGTAAAGCGTGGTACTACTGCGGTAATGTGCATTGTCGAACGATATCGCAGTAAGTCTTTGTAGAAATGTAACAACGTAATGGCGAATAATATCTTTGTAAGTTCATCTTGTATCATCGATGTCGAGGAGCGATGATTTTTTATTTCGATTCATATCAAATCATTTTCATTTTTAGAAATGTCATTCTAATTCTTAGGTTTTGACTTTCATTCATAAGGGTCGTCCACGTCGACTAAAACAAGTAGGTAAAGCGGCTACAATCTGCGGACTAGTACGACCGGTTAGACGACTAACGACACAACCTCAATGCGAGTCGGGGATCTTAAGATCCCAATCAATCTCGTCGAGCTTTTCTTATCTGCAGATCCGTCATTATAGCCTTCTATCACAATTTTCACGACATTTCCCTTGTTTATCGCATTCTTGCATTTAACGTGTAAAACATTTCATATCTTCGATGAAATCATATCTTCTATTGCTTGTCTTGTAATGTCATTGTAATCGTTTCATCTTGTCTGAGGTTTATCTTGTTTGTATTTTCTTGTAAATCATGTCATATCTTATCAATTTATTGAGAAAGGATATCAAATTCCAGACTTGAATCGACGAGTTTTCAATTGAAAAAGTATTTACCCAGTTTAGCTATTCCATCGAGGATTCCAAATATTTAGTGATCTTTAAAGGGTTTGGGGTGTGTCTCTTGTCGAACGGAAGAGTAATTAACATCTTGAGACAATTAAAGTAGCGAAAGAAATTATCCGTCGTGATCTGAATTAGCGGTAGTGGTTTTGCTCTTAAAATTTGGAGACATTACTTATATTGAAATGCGAAATTTTTTTCGATCATCAACCGACACCAACCTCAATGCCGAGTGGATACTAAGATCCCTGTCAATCGTCGTCGAGCTTTTCTATCTGCGCGATCGCATAGTATCCCACATCACAATTTTCGACATTTCACTTGTTTATCGCATTCTGCATTTAACAGTAAAAGCGTTTATGCGATGAAATCGTATCTACTGTTAGCTGCATGTCATTGTGTCGTTAATCATCATCATCTGAGGTTTAATCTAAACATTGTATTTACATTCGATATGGCGATCTATCAAATCATGTCATTATGATTTATCTGATGAAAAAAGGTGGCATAGGCGCATAAGCGACTTTTTTATTATGTCACCTTAATTAATGCAGGTCGATTGCGTGATGGCGCCGATCCTCGCCAGTCAATGACGCATAATGAAATAACTTCTTAAATCCTTGTCGTGAAAATTCATAACTTAAAAATCTTGCAATCTTCAAACTGATGTCATATCTTTGGAAGCAGTCACTCCAAATCTCCAAAGAAATCGCTAACGTCTATTAATTCATAACTGATCGATAAACTAAATTAAGTCGATCAAATCTCCGATAATTCTACCACTAGCGTAAAGCGGTTGAACCCTTCAAACGCATTTCAACGCCAGGGCTGTGCGAAAGGGATAGGGAAAGAAATTAGCAACTTTCCAGTTTCGTCGCCGAGCAGAATTCTAGCCGGCGTCGGTTCTGAATTTCCCCACCGGCGGTTCTGGGACTTTCCTGCCCGGCGGTTCTGAACTTTCCAACGACCGGCGGGTTCTGGGACTTACATGTCGCGGTCGGCGTTTCCAGCGGCTCTGACGGAAATCGGGCTTCCATGCCGAGCTGGAAGTCGTTTCGAACGGCTCAGCGCGATCAGCCCGGGGCGACGCACTCAAGCCGACTCGGGATCGGCGGTTTCTTCTGTGTCCGAGCGGGCGTCAGCCGAAGGAAGGAGCGGCCGTCGATTCCGAAGCCGAGGGAAGGAGAGGAGGAGAAAATTCGTCGATGCCGAAGGAACGGGAGCGGTCTCGATCTCATGTCTTAGAAGAAATGAAATAGCTGCTTAAGGAAAATAAATTACCTTCGATCGATCCGAACAGCGTCGAGGCTTAATCCGCCGTTACATGCGTAAAGTGGATTACTCGGAATGCTACGATAAATAGTTAATTAGCTTAACAAAACTTAATTAGGAATTAATTAAATGGGATATTACAAGTAGTGGGAGCTATGACCCCGAGAAGAAAAGAGGTGAAGAGAAGATAGATCCCCAATTTTTGAAAGGACTTGTAAGGTAAGTCGAGTATAGATAGTGACTTGTCCCAACTCGAGGCAAGTGTTCTTCAGTCGAGTGGTGAACCGTAACTTCGTTGAGTGCAGGCATTTCGCTTCTTGTCTTTGTGGCAAAATGGTAGGTTCTGCTAGGATCATCAAACTTTGGTTGTTCATGTTTGTCTAGTCTTTTGGTTACTCGCCAGCCATGAGCGAGTATGGATATGTAGCCAATCTCTATACTTCATTATTTGAGCTTCCTTCTTTGACTTGGCCTTATGCGTGATAAGTGTTTATTATTGAGTAGCTTTTTCTTGTAGATTTGGTTTTGTTCTGATGATGGGTCGCTGTAAAGTCCATGCTGGCTCGCTTGTATATTTGTGTGCTCATGTTCCATGGAAAGCTTATTTTACTTTATCAACCAAGCCCATTATCAATATTTTAGAGTGATTTGAAATTGAATGTGCTGATGATTTATGGAATTGGTAGGAAGTATTAAGGCTAAAAGAATTAGGTTCTTTGGAATACCTTGAGGGATAATTATTTTCTTATTGTTTCCTATATCTAAAAATGAGTAAGCTTTTTATTTTTAACTAAAATTGGAGCAAATAGCATCTTTACATGTGTGGAAATAGGTTTCCGGTGGCTAGAATTGGAGTGACTTTTTGGCTATACGAGGTATGATTGGCACTTGTAGGAGTTACAACTTCTATGTGGCTAGATGGGATGAACAAAGAGGAGAGAGAGAGAGAGAGAGGTAATTTTCTAGGAAAAAAGTTTTTGAATAGTGAATTAAGATTTCATTCAATCAAAATTTGAATTCATGTTACAAATATGATCTGTATTTATAGGGATCTTAATAATATTTAAAAATATATTCAAATTTAAAAGAAGCTAGAAGATATGAATAGGAACTACCTCTTAAAAATTTTTACCTCATCCATAGATTCTCTCTTGAAGAGGTGTTTGACCATACATAAGGACCATAATTTATCTTAGCTTCTGCAATTTTCTCTTACAAATTTTCTTTCTTTGTGTACTCTCTCTTAGTCTCTTCTCCCAACTTTGAATTGGAAATTGCAACTTTGCGATTAGGTCCCCTCAAATCATATTTATAAATCAATCCTTTTAAGATTAATTATACATATATAATTATATAAATATTTTTGAGAGCCTTTAGATTATAGAGATTTAAATTAAACTATGGTTTTTGGCAAAGCGTTAACTAACCAAATGTTTGAGCTTGAGCAATTGAAGATGCTTACTTCTTGCATTGATATGCCTCTTAGGTGACACTATTAACCATTTTGCTAATATGTGTATCTTTTTAAGTTTTTGTATGCTTGGCCCACTCTAAAACTCTTTTTAATGACCAAGTTTGATACAATACCACCGCTAGTAACTAGGAGGCTCCTATAGTTTAGGCTTTCTTAAATTTCAAGCAAGTTTCAATAACTCTCTAAAAATCATGGAGGAAATAAGCTTTTTAAACCTTTCCAAAACATATAGAGATCATATGAAATGTGTTCACTTACATGATAGGACTTTGGGACATGACATAACTATAAAATATAGAACATGAACATAATATTTTCTTTAATAAATTATTAACGTAAAATGCATAATCAAAATACCTAATGAAAATATTTTCTTATATCGAAAGGTAATACACAATTAGGTCTAATATTTTATGTTTCACATAAATTTAAATCCCAACCAAAAAAAAATAAATAAATAAAAAACTAGATTAATTGTAATTACATTTCAGTTTTATCATGTGTTTATAATTCCTAACAACACTGACATTAGCTTTAGTCGTTATACATGATTTTAACTTTGTACATTCTTTACCCAATTTGAAACTTTAAAAAAGTTGTATATAATTTCATAATAACTGTATAAAATATGAGCACTTTGATATATTACTAATTTGACCCAACAATTTTGATTTTGGGATAGACATTGATTATATCTAACCAAAAAGTTATCAAACGAGGAATAAATTGTGCTTGTTCAATCTATATTTGATGCATGCCCAAACCTTGCTATCATCAACACTGATATCTATCACCTTTTACAGGCAGCGGCAGGTTGATGACAAATGGAAACATGATCTTTATGAGGGTGACAGAGAGTCTCCATCTTCAAGTATAATTACTGTAGAATATCAATAATCATTTTTGGTTGTACTTAGTTCCCATTAGCACAACTGAATGTTTGACATTTAAAATGATATTTACTGTGCATGTTATTAAATTAAGATTCTAAAGTTGGCCCTAAAGATCTTCGGTTGAAGCTTCAAAGGAAAGTTCCTCAACAAACCGTCCAAAGTGGCAAAGCTGCTGGAGTACGAGATCTCCGAGAAAAACTTTCTGGTATCATGCATTCTCATGTAACAAATACTGGTCCACCAAAAGCTAAAGCAGCACCAGAGAGTTCCATTCCTGTTAAGAAAAGTGTGACTTCTGTTGAAGCATCTGTGCAAGAGACTAAGAAGATATCCAACCCAACTTATTCTGAAAATAAGGCTAAGCAAAAGGTTAGTCTAATTTAATTCCCCTTTCGGACACTGCTTTCATGGACTAAATCATGCAAATCTGTGGAATATTGTACAAATATTTTTTGTATTATGCTCCTAGTTTTCTTTTTTTTGATAGGAGTTGAACCCCCTCTCCATTATATTGGAAGACTAATGGCAATACCATATAAGCTATTACTCGTTTGTAATTTTCTTGTAGGCTCATTTGAAAGTTGTTTTGGAGATTTTTGTGCCTGCATTATCGATATTGATCATTGGTTTTGTGAATTTGAAGAGCAAAAACTTGTCTGCATTATAAGGCTTGCCTTCTTGGTGTAACCTATATTTCTACATCAGTGCTTGCTATTTCTGAACTGAGGTTCTCCAATGAAATTTTTTTGTTTATGTTAAATGGTATCTCGTTATTGGACTGTTGTTGTGTCATGCTATTTGGTATAAATTAGAGTTATCGCCTCTTTTGGAGATGAAGAAGCTGCTCTAGTGTTTTGCCCATGGCTGTGAAGACATGGAGGAGGACGTGCAGAACAACATTTTTCTTGACATGTTTTTTGAACAGATCAAAGTTATGATATTTTAGATTTTGAAAACAAACCTAATGAGCATATCACTAAACTTTGTCAGAATGAAAAAAATATAACCATGTAATGTTTAACTAATGTATCATGCTTATTTTTCATGACTTCTGCGGCCAAGAACTTGCACAGAGAGTCTCTAAGTGCTATCATCGAATCCTGCTGTCTTTTTAGTACATCAAATACATCGAGCTAGTAATAGGTGGAATTGTTCTTGGCACAATGGATGTTGAACTCTAATTAATTCAACACTGTTAAGAATTATTTAATGTGTTTTGCAAAACTGTTCAACTTGAACTCCAGCGAACATGCAACCCAAATAGTCCTAGATAAACTGATTTCAGAAAAGTGAAACATAGTGAATATAAGTGCATATGAATGTGAACTATGGAAATCAACTGTGATAAGAAATGCTATTTTTTATGTTAGTTTCTGTTAAAAGACTGCTGAAATGTTGTCATCTAGATGCAGGTACATGAAGTACAAGCTTGCATGCATATATATATATACCTTTAACAAAATGTGCTTACCTGTGGAATAGGTATGATGGTATGCAAGTACATGTGGTGCGCTCCTCATTCAATCAACTTGATGTTACTAATAGTAGATTTGGTTATTTGCCAAAATTTATCAAATTGTCCTGATTCTTGATAAAGCACACAGCTTGAATTAACCCGAAGTAAAACCTCTGTTTAAGTTCAAGTGTGTGATGGAGTGTTTGGTTTGGTTTTTGAGCTGGTTTACAGAAGGAAAACTTGATTTGATGGGCTAAAATTCTAACCCCAATGCCCAAGTCTATATGTAGCGCAGCATAGGATGCAGTGGTACTATACATACACTTACATGCACATCTTTTAAGGAATGGATGTTGACGGTGAATAAAGCTGACCCTCATAAGGGGTTATTATTGCTGATGATATATGATGTGTGCATATATGATTGGATCTCCGAATGTATACCTTGGCCTGTTGGTTTTGTGGTTGTAGCTTTTCATTGAGATTTGAACCAATTAACTGATGGAGACCTTGTTTTATGCCTCAATTTAACCTAAAAGTAGACCAAATCTCTGTTAAATCTTGCAATCAAACTTGCAGAAATATTTTTTATTCTTTAATATACTTTTATTAATTTGCTCCTACATGATAAAGTTAAACTATCCCTATCATCTTTGTTGTGCCATTCCCTCTGAACTGCTGTCTAAGAAGAATTTTTGTCAATTAGATGAAATTATTATAAGGGCTACATAAATTTCTTGATGTGTATTTTGCTTCTTTACAACAACAACAACAACCAGCCTTCATCCCACTACTGGGTCAGCTATTAAAAGATAAAATGTAATACGTTTAAGAACTAGGTTTATGTTATTAAAGAGGTTGTATAAGACCATTTGAAGTTGTTGTACTTGTACTTGAAAAAAATCCTATTGGAAGCTAAAAGTTTTGCTCTATCACAAAATTGACTATTCTATATCTTGTTATGCATTTATGCATACTAGTTTCATGTTTCTTTTATCCATCTTGAAGCAATGACACATGTTTTTATGCTTACTATTATGAACTACTAACTATCAACGTGTAAACATTTTATTATGCTTACTAATTTTACACTCAAGAGTTTTAATATTGCTCTTGTGTACACTTTGATCCAAATAATTTCTCTATATTTATTGATTGCTGCTCTTGCTAATAATTATCTTTCATATTGGGTTTAGTGATTTGACCTTGCTCTTGTTCTCGCTTGCGCCTTAGTTTGATTATTTTCTTTTATTTATTTATTGATGTTTTAAACCAACTAGAATTATGGAGGTCAACCTTAGAGTCTAAAGGTTTTCGTTTAAGTGGATCTAAAATTGAATATATGGAGTGTAATTTTAGTTGATGAAATTTTTGGGGTAGTGTTGATTGGGTGAACAAGTCATTAAAAAGAGTGAGCGATTCAGATATCTAGGCTTTATTGTTCAAAATGATGGTGAAATAGATGGAGATGTTATTAGTAGAATTCAAGTTGGATGGTTGAAGTGGAGGAATGCATCTGGCCTATTGTGTGATAGAAAGTACCCGTTAAACTTAAGGGAAAATTTTATAAGATGATGGTAAGACTTGCAATGATTTATGTGCGAGAATGAAAAAAGAAGCATAAGACTAAGTTAAGTGTTGTAGAGATGAGGATGCTCAAGTGGATGAGTGGCTTTATTCTTAGAGATAAAATGCAAAATGAGTATATTTGGGAAAAAGTTGGAGTAGCTCCAGTAGATAAGATTAAAGAGAGTCACCTTAGATGGTTTGGCCACATAAAGCGGTCCAGATGACTTCGGTTAGGAGGTAGATGTATTAGATTTCTTATGTTAAGAAAAGTAGAATTAGACCTAAAAGACTTAGTTAAGATGTATGAAAAATGACTTTAGTATACTTGAATTAAATGAGAATTTGACATAATAGGACACAATGTAGAAGGATTCATGTAATCACATCTGGGATAAAGGCTAGTTGTTGTTGTTGTTGTTGTTATTGATGTTTTAACTATTTCATCTTGGATTATAATAAACTATATCTGGCCTGATTCACATTAGTTTTGGTATGCTTGCTGAATTCATTATATTTATAATTTGGACAATGCTTGTGTGATGGCTAGTCTTTTTATATTTTCTTGGGATTTATGTTACATTAAATGAGTTTAAAAAACAAGACTATTTGATGTCATTAATAAAAGAGACAAAATGATTTATTATGCGATATACAAGCATATTTTTGATGTTGAAACTATTAATTAATTGATGTGTAAATTCTTTTTTACTGCAGTTATTATGATTGTAAGGTATGAGAATATGACACTTAATAGGACACAATGGAGAAAAAAGTTCATGTAGCCAACCACACATAGTGGGATAAAGGCTTGTTGTTATTGTTGTATTATGATTGTAAGGTGTTAATATTTCTATTTCTAATATACTCTAATATTTTATATAGCTCATGCTTATATTATATTATTTTAATTTCTAGATTTATTTTTATAATTGATTATCTATGCTTGTATTAGTTGTTCAAAATATTTTATATATGGGGCTATTGCCTTAAGCTAGTTTTTTTGGGTGGAACTCTAAGCTATGCTTGTTTCTAGTTTCTTTTAATAGAATTAATGACCCATGGTGCTCTATTTGATTATGAGAAAACATTTACTTTTAGCAAGGTTCTAAATTAAGCTACTTATATATTAATGGTATGTTAGTAATCAATACTTGATAGGTTTAAAATTAAGCAACTCATATAATGACTTATTATAATGATTGAAGGATGTTAAATATTAGGTATGTTTAATGTCTCCTATTCCACCTCTAGCCTTTGATTTGTAACCAGTAAATATTGATTATTTTCCTGACTATTTTAGTAGTCAAATCATGAATGGCACTTAAACAAATGTTTTGGTTATGTGGTTAATCAATATGAGAAGCCAAGTATTCATTCATAATTTGAGCTTGTTTAAGTACCTGTTTGATTAATATAGACAAGCCAATTGCAAAACAAAGTACAATTGCAAAACAAGTAAGCCAAATAAGAGCACATATGTTAAACTCCACTTGAGTTTTTGTCAAACATGAATAATTTATTGTGTGATCAAGCCAAGTCCAATCCATGATGAACTTACTAATCTTGACTCAATTACAAACCTAATATTGGTATGATATTATATGATCATCGATATTGTTCAATACACGTTGAATGATTAGTTCTTTCCCAAGTTATTGCTTGATCCAGATGCATAGATTTTGCTAGTTGTTAGCCTCACATTCCTTATTTATTTTGTATGTGGGATTGATAATAGCCACTTGATTGAAGGCATAAAAGAACCTCCTTACAAATGTTTCAATGAAGGTTTTCATTTTGTTTAGGCCTCAACCCACCATTCAAAAGTTATTGCTAGGAGGTTATTAATAAATTGTTGAAAGAATACGATGTTATTTCTTCTATGATTATGGTATGCCACCTTAAATTGTGCCAAAAGTGGTATGGGTTTGCAAAGATCATTAAGGCTATTGATTTCTTGAAGAAGTACCCCTAGGAAATTGGTTTTGATTATCATTTCTTGTATTGAATTTTTAAGATTGGCTTTTTCTAAAGCTTTAAGCTCTTACCTCCATTATTGATTAAAATTTTAAGTTGGGTATTAGCGACAACTTTAGATTTAGATGGCTTTGTTAGAGAGACTAACCTATTCTCCCTCTAGTATAGCTAATTTCTATTTAATCTTCTTGCCATTGGCTTGTATTCATGATTATATTTGGCCTTGAATATGAGTTGAGATGATGGTATTGTAAATACCTCATAATCTCGTTCTTCATGTTCTCCATAGCCACCTGAACTATGCGAGTGATCTTGTCTTTCATATCTTTCATGTCTTTTTGTGTGACGAATTACATGTACGACCCCATGGCAGCCCAAGTTGTCCCATTTTGATGGGGTTTACTTTGTTGGGAGCCTGACTTTTTGTCCTCGGTATTTTTCACACTCACCACAGTAGAGAGAATGTTGAATCTAAATTATTTTTTGGAGTAATGCAGAACTTTACTTTGATATATGAGAAGTAGGACTAGATCAGACAAAACTTCACAGAAAGAATGTAATAAGTGTATGAAATTCTACTATATCAGAATATGAGTACAACCACAAGATTAAAGTGCAAAAATCAGCTCTCCCTCCCTTTAGGAACAGCAAGAAAGCCAATAAAAGATCCTTACCCCTTGAAGTCTCCCTTTTTATGTGATTTGGTTATACAAGGAAACTGTATGTTAGTTTCTAGAAGCTATATGTTAGTTGCAATATGAAGAGACTCGCCCATGCTTCTGGTGGTTGGTTGAGTGTTGTATGCTGAGTGATATGTAGTCTCTTTTGCATGTCAAGAAGTTCGACGTTGATTGCCTGGTTGAGGCGGATTCCCCCATATACTTGGTTGTGAGGAGGTGAGTACCCCTGGATAGCCAACAAGTGAACTCTTCGTTGAGCTTGCTACTCTCCACTAAGTGTCTTTCACATTGGTTCGTTTGCTAGATTCTTGTGTGCTTATTAGGATACAATCAAATAAAGTCATAACAACATATGGAAATAGTAAAAGAAATATTTCACATTATGATTGCTATAAATATATGGCAATAGAGTGTTAAAATTAAAAGCTTATGTGATTTGCCAAAAAATTGAAGCCTTTCCTAATGGATTTACAAAAGGTTTGTGGGTTCTAAAAATCCTTGCTTGATTATTTGATATTCAAGTGATTATATATAAGGATCTTGATCTAGCTTGAGAATTCTCAATTTTTAATCAGATCCTTTGAAAAATTATCTCTTTTAATTTTGAGAGATAACTTTCTATTAAGGGGTTGTTTATTTGGACTACAAACTAAAGTAAAGTAAATGCAGGGGTTTTAAAAATTTTGGTGTTTGGTTGGAATACAAAGTAAAGTTATATTTTGAATTTATTTATTTTAGAATTTGGTTTCAAATATTAGTCAAAATAAAATCTTCAGTGTTATTCATTTTGTCGTATGCATCGTTGTCACCGGTAGCCTTGTCGCCATAGCCGCCATTGCCCTTCATGGCATGGTATTCCCATGCACATGCCAAGCCTTGGTCAACGCATATTCGTTAAGCGTCAAAACCTTCAAAATATTTTATATTACATTAATTTTATCCAAAAAAAACTCATTTTCACTCAGAAGTAATTCTTTTATCTTTCATTTTTATCTTGTATTTTTATCTTTCGCATTCTTTTTTTCAACCCAACTAAGATTATTCTAAAATTTTTGTAATGTTTTATTTCAGTAGTACCAATTTGAATTAGATAAAAGAATATACCATTATCAGTTTTAGAGTAAATGGTGAAAAAATGATATCAAACCCAATCAGAATCTCATACTTTTATCTTCCTGAAATGTCATAAACGTCAGTTTACTTATGTCAATTAAGATGTTAATCAAACTTAATTAAATGATTTTTGTAAGTGACCATGGGTTGTATTGTTCAAAGGAGTATTGCAGATCTAGGAATAAGCTTTTTTAAGGGGTAGATTTTAGGTTAACTTTGACTAAAAAGGACTTCATTCCTATAGAATATTGTCTTATGGCTTATAATTCATTAGTTTATTTATTAAGGAACATCCAGGCTTGGGTTCTACAATTAATATAATGTCACCATCATATTTAGGCTAACCACTTGCTTAATCAGCATGTGTCATGTTCTTTGTTGGCATAAGATTTTTGAATGTTATTGTATGAGTACATTTGATATTATATTGTTATTTTGTGACTATTGATCAAGCTAAAATTTGTCACCCTTAGCAAATTTGTATCATCATAATGGATGATCAGTTGCTTTCAGTATGAAGTGGGGGTTATTTATTTCTGTCTTTGATTTTTTTGTTTCTTTTGTATTTTTAAGAGAGCTTGGATTTGAATAGAGTTTTCTCAGGTTATTATTTTATTTTGATGATGCCCATCATTAAGAAAAGAGATTAAAATGTACTTTTAGCTAAGAATTTAAGAGAACATTTTATAGTGAGCACTCTCTCTATTTATAACTTTTTTTAAAAAATAATTCCATCTTTGAGTATAAGGCTCGAAGTGTGTGTTTGCTATTATGGACATGATATTCAATAATCAATTCCATTATAGTGGATTGGGGTGTCAAAATTGAAGTTGAGATTTCATTAGATTGACATTATTAATTCAGTTGTGGACATTTTGGATGTTTTAACCACTATAAAGTCTATAATTTGCATTGTTGAGGCTTAATGAATTGAAAAAGCATTCGAACATTAGCTTGATCATCATACATTTTTAGTGGGCTATGCTGCACGATTTGTCTTTTGACTTGTAGACGAGGAAGACTATTATCAGCTTCGAAACAAGTAGTTTTATCCCTCTTATCACTAAGATGGTGAATTGATTATTCTTTCTTTTTTTGGCTCAACTTGCTAAGATTTTGCAAGGTTATGGAGTTTTGCTATTGTTAAAGATTTTTTGACCTATTGAAGAGATTGGCCTTCAGGAGTTTTCATGTTGTTATTTGAGTTTATTATGAATGGTGAGCCATTTTGCTATGAGCTTTTCATAATATTTACTCATTATCAAGGAAAGAAGCTACTTTGAGCATTTTCTTTTTAATTTTGGTGATTAAGAGTCCGCTCCGATTATAATTTGTGATAAGTGTGGCCATCCTAGAGATGAGTGGTCCAAGCATATTTTTCTTGGTTTTTTGGTTTTAGAGTAATGTGCAAGTAATATTTGATTTATGTATGGTTGATTCATAGAACATAGTTTAGAGGGTTAGACTCGACTATGTTAGTTGGATTGTTCGCTAAATATGTAGGCATGTTAACCAATATTACAATTGGCTGCTTAGTTGGTGTGAATTTTCATAATTTTTATTTTCAATATTGGCCCTATCACTTGAAGTTGGCATGAACATTTCATTAGTTGGTTTGAATCTTTATAATTTTGATTTTCATTATTGGCCATATTACTTGTAGTTGACCCATACTTATCAATGGCATAAAATGACATGTGCCATGGCGCATGACAGTGCGGCGCACTCTTAGTGCCATTTTCGTGGCGAAGTGTAGTGCTTTAAAATATCATGCGCCACATTTGTGCTATGTCGCATGACACATTAAGTGCGCATTATTTTAAATAGAAATTTTTTGAAAGATTAAATTATATTTAGATAGTTTAATTTTAACTTAATTTAGTTATCTAATTATTAATTTTTAAAGTAAATAGCCTATTTATGCCATAGACTTGTGATGCCCTAGGCTTGCCGTGTCACCCATCCTCGTCTCATGCCTCACGTCCTTAGCCTTGGTTCATCGTCCTTGCCTCCTCAATCTTAACATCGAACACATACTCATGAGACATCTTTCTGCTCTATTCAACGACCTATTCAACAGGATCCGTGAGCATGCATCACGAGTCATTATGCTCAAAGCTCTAGCCGTAGCCTAATGAGTTGCGAATCTTCAAGATCTTGCTCTTCTATTCTTCTTTCAGTAGTGTCTTGACAACACGTAGTGAGAGTCACAACATATTTGAGATCAGTATCCAAAGCTCCCATTTCTTTGTTTGGCGACATCTTTAGACAAGAGCCAGCGAGTTGGCAATGAGCTTGATCCAATAGTAGTTAGCTATCTTTGTCCAAAAATGTTCTCCGACAGAAGCAAGTGAGCTTGATTGAACCACATATGCTGGTTAATTTTACAATAAATTTTTGTTAAACAAGAGGCCTGCACATGTTTTGTTGCAATTGTGAATAAAGTTTTTATATTTATTTCTTTATTATGTTTAATTTTATCTTTAGGTTTAAAATTATATGGATTTGCTCAACTTGCAAAAAGATTTAGCATTAAAATATGGATTCTTGACCAATGATTGTGATACTAACTCTGTGACGTATGTATTTTATAGTAAAGTGACAAAAGGTGGAATCACTCGTCTTAAACAACATTAAGTTGGGAATGTTACAACTTGAATCAAATGCCCTCAGAACATCAAAGAAGAGATTCGAGCATTCATAAACAAAAAGAAGGAATTGAAACATAAAATTGATGAAATGTCACATGTTGATATTGGCAAAGATGATGATTCTAATTTAATGTTAGATTATATTTTGTGTGCTAGATATGGACTTGGATAATCAAATGTTTGCATACAATGAGTACAATAACATTTAGCCAAAATTCTTCATTTTCTTTGTCATATATTTTTAGAGACCCAAAGGCTAAAAGTACTTTGGATACATTTTTGCCCTGATCCTATTCAAAGAAACAAAAAAAAAAAAGTTATAATGCAAAGAGAAATTGACATTGTTAAGAAGGAGATGAGAGAAAGAGTGGTGCAAATCATTTGTAGATGGATGTATAATGCTGAGATTCTATTTAGCATTATTAAGGGTCTGTTTGGTGCATGAAAAATGAGTGCAATGTAAAAAGAATGAAGTGTGAAGTGAATATAATGTATTTGGGTTATTTTAGGTTGTTTGGTTGGAAACTCCACAAATACATGAGTTTATTTTTCTTATTTGGTAGAAAGAATATATATGAAATATTTGTTAGGATTAAGGCGGTGGCGACAGGTTGCCAACGATATTCTACGGGTGGCTAACGATCAATGGCAACCAAACCGATGGTGGGTGGCCGGCCAATTGGTTGGTGGGGTTGGTAGATGATGATTGGGTGGTCAGAGGGGTGGTGGTGGCCATTTTCACTCTACACCGATCGGTGTATTTGAAATTCAGTCAAATTAGACGAATTTTAAATACAACATAAATCACACTTCCAATGCAATTCAAATACACCATAAATGCTTTGGAATTTTACTTTGCATCTTAAAAAAGTAAAAATAATTGCATTTGGTTTATTTTACACTCTAAATACATCAAACCAAACAACCTCTAAGTACAATAGTTTTCTAGCAATAGTTGATTCTTTTCATGAATTAGGTCTTGGAATGAAATCACCTACTTATCATGAGTTTCGAGTGCTTTGAAAAGAAGAGGTGGAGCACATGTAATAACTCTTGCAACAACATAAAAAAGATTGTGTTTAATATGACTGTTTTATTATGGTTGATAATTGGACATCCCGAAATGGTAAAAGTTTAGTGAATTTTTTGATTAATTGTTCAAGAGGAATTGCATTTATAGAGTTAGGTGATGCTAGCTCCTACTCAAAAAAATATAATTAAAATATTCTTTATAATTTTGAGTAAGTACATTGAGGAGATTGGACTATAATGTGTTGTCCAAGTGGCCACTGATAATACTTCAAAAAATATTATTGTAGGTTAGTGACATTATATATTTTTTTTGTAAGTTATTATTTAACAATTTATAATATATATTCACATTATTAGAAAATTCTTCACATTATATATAGAAATTATATATTTAGATTTAAAATTCAAGGACTAGTCGCATGATATGTTACTTCATTTATTCAAGAATTATTTAACTTAATGTTACAAATCTTAATTCGTTTGTCACTTTTAACTTTCTAAAATTTCCATCAACATCAAATACAACAAAATCGACAAGCCTTTATCTTACTACATTAGGAGCATGTATATAATCCGTCAGCAACTTGTTGGTTCTATTGCTTTCCACAATTCATATTTTTAAAGCTTATCTATTTTTGATTTTACTAATAAGATGGTCAAAGGAAAAAAATTTATTTAAGGTACTAAGGTTGCTAAAAGTTAATCATATTCTTACAACCTTCATTTAAAAGTTCATTAAAATGTCTCATTTATTTATGTTGAATATCCTCTTCTAAGAAAAACACTTGATTTTCATCCTTGATACATTTCACTTGAACTGAATTTTTACTTTTCCTATCTCTGTCTAGCTAACTTATACATACATCTTTCAATCTTTTTAATATTTCATCTATTTTATAAACATTAAATGCTGAATTTTTTGTATCACATATTGTTTTGTTAGAATCCTTATGAGCCACTATATATTTTACCCAATTCTCTGAACTTTTACGTTTAAACAAATTTTAATAACAAACTTTTTTTATTATTATTATTTTTGTACATTTTGACTCCATCTATTTTATACTAATATGAGTTTTTTCTTTTAATTTTTCAAGTATATTTTTTTTATAATTTGTTTAATCTTAATTGCTACTTTTTCCTATATAACATTAGCTTCCTCGTAAACATTTCAAATTTTAAGATCTTATAGTTTTTAAAAATATTTTTATTAGAGTTCTTGAAGTATCCTCATTTAATCCTAAGATAATATTTTGATTTATTCTTAATCTTTCAATTCTTCATCTTAAAATTCAAAATCAATAGTCGATGTTAGATATTTAAATTTTCACTTAGAATGACCTTATAATTTTTATAATTTAAACGATATATTCTTTATTATAAAAGTATCAATTTGTATTTTATTAGATCCATTCTTATATGTGAGAATTTATTTATCTCTTTTCTTTAATATAATATTAGTAATTATCAAGTCATAAGTTAAAACAAAATTCAATATGGTCTTATCTTCTTCATTAGTCACTCCAAACCTATACTCATCATGAATATTTTTAAAATCTTTTATCATTATTAATATGTCTTTTTAAATCTCTTTTAATTAATATTTTTTCTTCAAGGGTATCATTTGTATTAATCATTCTTTAAAACATTTAGTTTTTATGCATACATCTAAATCTACTTAAGGGGCATAAGTACTTATAATATTAATAATCTTAGTATTAATATAATATTTAAAGCTATAATTTTATTTTCAATTTTATTAATTTTCACAACATTATCCTTCAAACTCTTATCTATAATCACACCTACATTATTTCTAGTATGACTCATACTTAAGAAACAAATGCATTTAAAAAAATATTCACATGTGATGAAGTTGTATTGAGACCTTATGCAAAAGAAGTGAAAGGTAAAATAAGCATATCAAACCATCTTGAAGCAATCTTTTTGGAATAACATTATGTATGTGCTGAAAGTATGCGCCCCTTTATTAAAGGTAAAACAAGCACATCAAACCATCTTGAAGCAATCTTTTTGGAATAACATTATGTATGTGCTCAAAGTATGCGACCCTTTATTGAAGGTGTTTAGATTAGTTGATGGAGAGAAAAGGTCTCCAATTGGTTATTTATATGAAGCAATAGATAGAGCCAGCAATTGCGGTAAGTTTTAGCAACATTAAAATATATGAGCAAATATTTTAGATTAATTATAGAAAATGGGTGGTGTAATTGCATCGTCCTTTGTATGCTCCTTTACATTTCTTAAATCCAGAGTACTTTTTTATTAATCCATAAATTGCAAAATACAAAATAGTTGATGGATTATATGCGTGCGTTAGAAGATTATTTAAGTAATGTTGATGAAGAGGACTAAATTAGCAATAAATTGAGTGTATATATCAGAGATGAAGGCCTTTTTGGTATTTCCCCCATGATGAGATGAAGAGCCACCAGAGCTTTAGGTATTATGATTTCAATAGCTATAATTAGTATTGATTATTGAGTAATATTTTGAATAACTATAAATTCTATTAATACATTCTTATTTTTATCTGGTTGGTGGTTAGCATATGAGCAATGAGCTCCACACTTAAAAAGTTTTGCAATTAAAGTTCTTAGCCTTACTTATAGATCATCTAGTTGTGATCAGAATTGGAGCATATTTGAACATGTAAGTATGGAATAATTTATGATATTAGTTTTTATTAGAAGATTGTAAAATTTAATTATTTATTGCAACTTCATAGTAGAAGTAGCAAAATGGATTATGCTTGCCTCAAGGATTCAATTTATGTGAGATATAATAGGGCATTGATTCTCGGATACAATTATTGTGATATTATTGACCCAATCTCTCTGAATGAGATAGATGATGAAAATGAGTGGTTTATAGGAAAAATAGATGATGAGTCAAATGAAGATAATGAATTAGTTATTGGTGAGGAAGATTTAACATGGAGTACTATTGCACGAGCTATTATTACATATGAAAAAAGCTATAATATTAGAGAGTGGATTGAAGGTAAAGAGAAGGATGTGTCATCATCTAGAGTTAATGTTATTGCAGCTGCTAATTTTGAAGATATTGATGTTGATGAAGAAAATTATGATTTAGGTGTCGAACAAGTTAGTGTATGAGATGAGGCTTTTTTTGCGTCATGATGATGATGCTCATTCTCAAGAAGATTAATTTTTTTATTGAAATATTTAATTTAGATCAATATTATAATATTTTAAATTTTTTGTGATTGACCACTTGTACTTACATATTTTTTTGTTGTACTTTGCTATCAGGGTTGTTATTTTTTTAATTTAATAATTCTTTCATATTTATAAACATTTTTATTTATAATTTCTCAATACTTTGTGTCATATTTAAAATGCGTGCATTGTACTATGTTATACGCTATGACTCTATGGAGACCTCTGCGTCGTGATGCGTTATTCGCTATCGACAAATATGAGTTGGCCTGAACATTCGTTTTTCTTGACTGTGTCAATTGTCACTTGCTACACTTTGAACCTCCTTTACTCCTTTTTGTTTATTTCTTTACTATTGGAACATTTCGGTGGCAAATCGATGGAAACAATTGTCATGCCTTGATGTTTATTAATAAAGACTTCACTATTAGAGTATCACACTCAATGATGCTTTACCTTTGGTAAGAAATTATTAAGTTGCATCTATACATTATAAGGTTAAAGGCACACTCATTATCATTTGCTCTATTGGGCTCCATCGATCCTTAATTTTGAACATTTTTATTGTTCCTCTTTTTGAAAACTTGTTATATTTTGTATGTGCTTGAGGAGAATGCTTGTTTTTTTTTTTTTTTTGAGATAACCAATTGACTTTCTTCTTCATAATGATCTTGCCAATTGGATTATCATACTAGATTTTTGCAAAGCAGTGATGTCATTATTAATTGAGACTGTAACTATTGACTCTAAAGATTGAGATGTAGTTGACTTTGAATACTTATTTTTCTAATTAGTCTCATTTAAGAAATTTTATTTAGAAGTATGTTCCATTATCTTGTCTTCCATAAGTGAAAAAAACATGATTTGAATGAGGGGAAAATCCTTTACCGAGCACCATTCTAACTAAATGAAGTTCTTTTGGTAGGTTTGTTAAATGCCAAAACCATCTTGTGAGTAGCTTCGGTAACAGGAATAATTAGAGGAGCTTCTGTTGGCAGGGACTTTAGCTTTTTGAGATCACTGCATCAAGCCTTAATTTGGGAAGGTGAATATTGCAGACATGATTTTTCAGGCTGAGATGCAGCTCTCCTAGCGAAGTCATTTATAGGTGTATAGCCCAATTACATATAGTTGTACACTATAACATGCATGATGCAGGTGGATTGGTTGAAGGAGAACATATCAAATATTTAGAACATCATAGGAAGGGCAACCACTCAATCCTTTCCTAATTGAATGGTGAATGACATACTATAGATGGACTAAGATGAACTATAAGTAAGGCTCCTCATGTGACTAAGATCATGAGAAGTTAACTCGATGGCGATGGCTCAAGCACATGTTATTGAATTGTACCAATCAGCTTCACCGAGCGGGATAGACTAATGACTAGCAACCCATTCATGGAATTAATCGCTAATTATCAGATCTATAGCATATTGATAGACATCGATAGTTCTATCAATATAATTTTTAATTCATAGTTGACAAGATAGCTTGTAATCTACTTGAGTGGTGGCTAGGTATGTAGGCAATAAATTAATTTGGTTAAGCTCATGTTAATAATAATAATAATGTTTTGTTTGTTTGTTGGTGGGTACCAATTAGTTTGATAGGTAAGGGCCTTGGAAGTTATTGCTAACGTCTTGGATTCAGATCTCACCTACACCAAAATAAAGCTTCACCTTATAGACTTAGGTGACCAAAAAGTAAAAAAAAAACCACTAGTTTAGTGGCATGTGTCACGGCCTTTATTGGCATAATGTTTTTGAGTGTTATTGTATGAATACATTTGATATTATATTGTTAATTTTTGAGTATTGATCAAATGAAAATTTATGACCCTTGGCAAATCTATATTTTTCTTTTGTATTTGTAAGAGAGCTTGGATTTGAATAGAGTTTTCTCGGGTAATGATTTTATTTTGATCATGCCCATCATCAAGAAAAGAGGCTCAACTATATTTTCAGCTTAGAATTTAAGCAAACATTTTTGTAGTGAGCACATTTCCATCATTGCGTACAAGACTTTAAGTGCTTGTGTTTGTAACTAAGGGCATGATAGCAAGTGTTAACTCCTCTAGTTTAATATCCAATAATAAATGCCATTTTAGTGGATTGGTATGTCAAAATTGAAGTTGAGATTTCATTGGGTTGATATCTTTGATTCAATTGTTGTTTTTTTGGGCTTTTTGAACCACTATGAAGTTTTTAGTTTGCATTGTTGAGGCTTATTGAATTGAAGAAACTTTGGCACAATTGTTCGTCCGTCATACATGTTTAGTGGGGCTATGTTGTATGATTGTCTTTGGCTTGTTGGTGAGAAAGACTATTAGCAGTTGCCAAATCTTAAATATTTTTATCTCACTTATCACTAAGTGAATTGGTTATTCTTACAATTTAGCTCAACTTGAGGTTTTGCAAGGTATAGAGTTCTTTTGTGATTGTCAAAGATTTTTTGATCGGTCAAAGAGATTGGCCCTCGAGGAGTTTTAGTCTTGTCATTTGAGTTTAGTGAGAATAGTGAGCTATTTTGCTATGAGCTCTTGATAGTATTACTCATTATCAACAAAAGAAGTTTGTTTGAGCATTCGCTTTTTAATTTTGGTGGCATGCATGTGATAAGGGACCCCTTTGATTTTGATTTGTGATAAGTGTGCCCATCATAGAGGTTAAAGGTCCAAACATATTTTCTTGGTTTATTGGTTTTAGAGTGGCGTGTAAGTAAAATTTGGTTTATGCATTGTTGATTCATATAACATAGTTTGGAGTGTTGGACTTGATTGCATCAATTTGATCATAGAGGCTAAATATGTTGGCATGTAAATCAATACTACAATTGCTTGCTTTAGTTGGCATGAATCTTCATAATTTTGATTTTCAATATTAGCCATATCACTTGAAGTTGGCGCGAACATTCTTTTTCTTTGATTTTGTCAACTTTGTTTCTTGCCATGCTATCAACCTTCTTTACTTTTTGTACTTAGATGGTCAATAGTTTGACAATTAGATGAACCCTATCAACTCTACAGTTTTCATCTAGAGGATTAGGCCCAGGACAACTATTGAGCTATGGGCACTTTCTACCCCTTGTATGTAGAAGATTGGGCTTTGAAATGAGATACTTCTCCAATAATAGATAAGTCCAAAGATTGGGACTTATAACTTAATCTTATAGACGAAACAGCCAAAAGGGTTCTCATTTGAATCAGTTTTCACTATAGAAGGCATTGAATGTCTAATACAAATGCATTGTTCAAATATCTGGACATTTTATTCCCCAGTGCACAGTAAAAAATGCTTATCCAATTAAATGGTGGGAAAAGTATGATTATTCATTTATAATTTGAATTGTTGTAAGCACTTAGGCATTATCAACTCCATCTCTCACATGCAGAACATCATGTTACTAAGTCTCTTCATTATTATTACATGTATTTATATTTTTAAAAAATTTGGTTATTATATGATTTACATCATAAGAATATAGGGATCATGTGCTTTGACAGTCTTGGGATGGTTTTTGGCATTAAGTATGACCCTTAAAGTTATCTTATAATTTAGCATTTTTCTTGATTTTTTGTATTTCTTTTTTCATATTGATATTTTGCTTTTATTTTTTCATTGGTTTCCTTCTATTCTTTTAAAATTTTTATATTTTAAATATTTTTGTAATCAAGAAAATACTAAGTGTCTCATTTCAAACTTAGGGTGCGTTGTGACAGCTTTTTGGTTGCTTTATTTTTTTTCGAAAATAGATAGAAAGCAAAACATCTTTGTTTGGCTATCAGGCTTTTGGTTATTTTTCAAAAAATTGTGGTGAAAAAATTATTTTGAGAACCAGAGTTGTTAAAATGTGGTGGCTGTCAGAAAATTTCTTTTTGAATTTTTTATAAAGAAAAATATTTGTAACACAATGATATTTTTTTCAAAAGTTCTTTTCTTCTTACTTTTTTCAAAAGTTAAAGTTACCCCAAACAAACCTTTAGTCAAGTTCATTGTACGATGACATTGTCATTAAGGGTCAATGTAGATGAATATTTAAAAAAAATTAATTTCACACATCCTTCAAAGTGGGCAGAATTTTATTATATTTGCATGGAGACATGCATTACAAACATTACAATGCACTTTGATTTGTGCCAAAAAATTTTATTGAAAAATGTATGCTATTGTGAAGAAATTTATGTTTTAAAGGTTTTTTTTTATCAAGAATGTGGTTTTCATCAAATTATGTTCAAAGTGTTTTTTTTTAAAATTTTGATGTACTATTTTATACATTTTCTAAATGCACCTATTTTGTACTTTTTTTGTCCCTGATTTTTCTTATGTTCTCGTCCTTATTGATGATATATTAATCAAGGTTCATGCAACAATAACCTCTTTCATATTGTCTATTCTTTGTTTACTTGCTTTGGATTGCAACTTTCCATTTTCTCTTAGAGTTCTTAAACTTGCGTTCAAAAATATAATGTTGGTTTTCTTATCTTGATATTAACGTTTAATGTAAGTTTTAGCAGCACTTATATATCACCGTCATGAGAGGTAGCCAAGGTAGGCACTTCAATATTACTATTTAAGACATTTTGAGTGCGGTATATGGGACATTGCACCTAAAAATCCATTCTTCTACATCAGTAAATGTATTTAGGTTCATTTATGTGGGGCATTTTGTTTGAGAAATATGCTTAAGTCTATTAAAAATTGGCCTTCCATAATGTTAAATAATTTGAAAGTTACCTATGAAGAGCAAGTCTCTCTCATTTCTTGGTTACTGTCTTGCGTGTTTGTGAGTGAGTGAGAGATTGGGGTTGTGCGTCAAGGGAGAGTTGATGGGAGCAGAAGAAAGATAGGGAGAGGAGTGGAGGGGTTGGGTTTTTTTAAAAGTTCTTTCTTTCAGGTATAGTAACTCCCCACCTACACACAAAAACTAAATGTTATAAGCTCACAGGTCTTGTTTTTATCAAAAGCCCGTGAAAGACAACCATTGAGGGGCATATTATGTCAAAATAAAAAATGGATTAGTAATGAATTTTTCAAGTAGTAGAGCTGAAGAAAAAATGTAATGTATCATAGAATTTGTAAGTGAAGATTGGGATATGGTCTGTTATTTCAATGAAATGAATAATAATAATGGTTCGTCAATCATAATCGTAGATCAAGTTGAGGCTTTCTTGGTGTGATTAGTGTAGCTATTTGGGACCTATTCAATAAGCGTTTTGTTTATATATGATGATTTCACTAGTAGTTCAAGCCTGATGGCTGAAGTAATGGGGCGGTTTTGAATAATTACATAATAAGAGGATATTATGGTGCATTAAATAAACAAAGTAACGTGTTATAGTGTCTTTTAAAATGGTAGACAACAAAGTTATGAATGGCAAGTGAAAACAGCATTGATTGTGGTAAATTGAGAATACCAAGGTGGATAGGGTAAAAATTGGAAGAATAGATTGTAGAAAATCTTCTGTTATGTTCCGTTTGAATTGTGGCATACTACTCAGTAACTCTGCCGCTTGAATTTATATTATTGATATTGTCAATTGATGGATATATCACATATTTGTTGTGCTTTATGCGATTATGTTATTTTTTTTTCTTTTACTGGTCAGTTATTGACTTATTGTTCCAAGTATTTTTAACATATCTTATATAAAATTACAGTTGGAGTCGTCCGTAGAAGGGTTTTTGCAGTCCCTTGGCCTCGAGAAATACATAATAACGTTCAAGGTAGAGGAGGTAAAGTACACAAGTTTTATCTTTCCTTTAAACTCATGTTCTTTAAATACCTTGTGTTTAGCAAGTTTACATTTATAGGTTGATATGGCAGCTCTCATGCACATGAACGAAGCTGACCTTAAGGCCCTAGGAATTCCGATGGTAAGTTATTCCTTTCTATGGTGAAATTTGTATAGTTCAAAATATGTTTTCTGACATTAAATAACCAAATAAACTGTTAATAGTAAATGGTGCTTGTCTGCTGCGTTGACAATCTGTTCTCTCGTTTCTTTGCTTCAGAATCTCCTCCACTTGATTAATCTTAAACTGCCCATTAATGAAAACATTCTTTAGCATGAGCTTCCCCTATTTAGCTTTTCTTATTTTTACCTAGCTCATCAATGCTGTATACATAAATGATGTACCTGGCCTTGGCTTTGAAGTTTGAAGCTTGATGGTTGTCTTTTTCTTTGATGACGGCTGTGTTTTAAAGAGATTTTCGCAGTTCTCTTTTCCTATTTTCCTAACATGAAATTCCTCGGCTTGTCTCATTTGGTTGTTTCCAGGGTCCAAGAAAGAAGATACTTCGTGCGTTGGAATCAAAGTCCTAGGAAGGGTATGATGGTTTTGTTGCCGGGAAACTTTGGAGTTGTGTAACTCATGCAAATCTTTATAGTAAGATAGGTGGATAAGATTTTATTTTGTCAAGAATGCAAATCCCTGCTGATTGCTATTTCTTGCTCTCAATCAATCCCTCATCAGCTTCCTCTTACGTCCCTCCGCTCCGAGTTGGTGGCTTTTATTATTGTCCAATGCTGTTAAAGCTCGTTCTTCTAATCAAAGGGACTTCCGAGGGCCTTAACTGTATTTGAAATATTTTAAGGATTGCTTGTTTGGAAACCATTCTTTTCTTTGCTATTATTGACAGAACAGGGAAGTTGATGTGATGTATGTAGTGACTGATTAATCTGTGCAAGGCATCTTTGCAACTGTACACTAACAACGTAGGCGCTTGTAGGTGAGTTTTTCAGTATTTTCAAGATGATAGTTTAGGTCATGGATGGAGCAGCTTTTGGACAGCACAAAAAAAAAAACTCTTAATTTGGATTTCTATTATAGACTAATAACAATAACAATAATGATATCTTCACATCGTCATTTCTGTCATTTTTTTTTTGTTTTTTTTTTTGTTTTGGTTAGATATAATTTTTTTTACAAACAGATATTCAAACAAAAGTATTTTAAAAAAAAAAAATAATAAAGTATGAATAGAATGTAGTACAAAATAAATAGTGTATTTTAAATATTTTGATGTTTGAAAATCAGAGTAAAAGTAAATATAAGGGGATTCTTTTGTTTAATATAAAAGTGTATTCTGAATGCTTCTGAATTGTTTGTTTGCATTGTAAAATATTAAATTATTAATTAAAATTTTGTAATTTTATTTAAATTATACTTAATTATTACAATAAAATAGCCCAAAAATATATATATATATATATATATATATATATATATATATATATATATAATATTAAAATAAAATAGAAAAAAGATTAAGAAATACATCTTAATAAAACTAATTGCTTTTGTATATTACTTTTTAAAATATTCATGCAATGAAGTGAATATATCATATAAGAGTGTTAGACATTGATGAAATTCTGGATAATTTACGTAGTCTTTGATAGAATTGCATATTTTTGATCTCAATAGAAAGTTAATAAATTTTTTTTTAATAATTTTTATATTTTCATTTAATCAAATTTTAATAAGATCAATTGTATTATATATATATATATATATATATATATATATATATATATATATATATATATATATATATATATATATATATATATATAAACTAAAATGAAAATGAAAAATTTAACCTAAGATACTATTTTGAACTTACTCTTTCTTCAAAGGAATTGCGTGCTTTTGTTTTCATTGAAAAGCTGATTAAAATTTTCAAAACTTTAATAATTGCTATTTTTATCATATTTAATTTAATCAATTGTAGTTTCTATAAATGTTAAAAAAATAAAATGTCTACTTATAAAAGCCAACCAACCTTTGATCATATAATGTTATTTCAAACATAAATCTATTTGAATGATTTTTGTTCTGTTTAAAAATTAATAAAATTCTATGCAATTTTTATGTTTAGTATTTTACCTGAATTGTATAATAGAAGTTGCAATTGTCGGAAGTGTTTATGTAAATAAATGCAACGATTAAAAATTTGACCTTACGTTTAAAAACAAATTATAGTCCAAATCTCCTATGCCGTTTCAACAAACTAACACTATTTTTGATAGATTTAAACCATTTTGGTCTCTTTGAAAATCTTATAAATTTTTTTACAATCTATGTGTTCACCATTTTAAGCAATTTTGACAATATAAGTTGTTTTTAATGCAAAGTTTGATAGACCAAAAAAAGTAATGCTTTTTTGGCAATAAGACAATCATTTTTTTTACCAATATGAATGATTTTAATATCGTTGATAGGGTAATAAAATTGTCTATAACTTTTATGTTTACTTTTTAAAGTGATTTCAACAATTTAGCTTCATGAATGCAAAGTTTGACAGACTATTTTGGTGGTGCTTGACCCATTTTTTGATGAATTTAAATAATTTTGGTCTAGTTGAAAAGCTATTAAATTTTTTTTACAACTTTGTGTTTATCATTTTATGCAATTTTAACAATATAATTTGTAATTTTCAAAATTTTCAAAGTAACCAAGGCAGAGTTTGACAATCCGGCCCTATGGTGTTATTTTGGTTATAAGTCACTCTTTTTTCTGACATATTTGAATGATTTTGCAGTAATTGGAAAGATAATAAATTCTCTATAACTTTTTAGTAACCATGTTAAGTAATTTTGAAAATATAAGTTGCTACTTATAGAAATGTTCACCTTAACCAATACAAAGTTTGGTAGTTTGACCCTACGATACTATTTTGTTGATAACACATTCTTTTTTTTTTTTTTTAATGAATTTGAATAATTTTAGTCTCATTAGAAAGCTAAAAAAGTTCTCTACAATTTTCTGTGTTTACCACTTCATGTAGCTTTGATAATAAAAGTTGTGGTTTTCAAAAAATTTTAGCTTAACCAATACAAAACTCAACAATCCAACCTTACAGTGTTATTTTGGCCAAACTCATTTTTTAAAGGGCTTTAATGATTTTAGTATTGTGAAAAGTCAATAAATTTCCTACAACTTTTGTGTTTATCATTTTAAGTGATTTTAATAATATTAGTTGAAGTTTTCAAGAATGTCCAGCTTAACTAATGCAAAGTTAAACAATCACACCCTTTGATGTTATTTCAACCATAACCCTTTATTTTGTTAGATTTGAATGATTCTATAACTTTTGTTTTGATCATTTTAAGAAATTTTGATAATATAAGTTATAGTTTTCAAAAAGTTTAGTTTAACTAATACAAAGTTTGATAGTCTGACCCTACAATCCTATTTTAGCTATAACATTCTCATTAGTTCATGGATTTAGATGATTTTGATCTCATTGAAAAGCTAATAAAATTTTATTTAACTTTCGTGCTTACCATTTAAAGCAATTTTGACAATATAAATTACAATTTTCATAAATATTTATCTTAACTAATGCGAAGTTTGCTAGTCCGACCCCACAATGCTATTTTAGCCATAACTCACTTTTTTTTTCCGATGATTTTCAATAATTTTGATCTCATTAGAGAGCTGATAAAAGTTTCTACAACTTTGGTATTTACCATTTTAAGTAATCTCGACAATAAGTTGCAATTCTCATGAATGTTCAAAAACAAGAATGTAAATTTTGATAATTTGATGATCTCAAAGTTATCTCACAATTGCTAATCCATCCTTGATAGTCCTATATCATTTGATGAAAGAACTACATCAAATTTAATGAAACAAAATTAACTATGTAAATTGACATGCATTTCATTAAAAAAAAAACTATTTGAAAATTAAGCTCAAAAGAAATTTCAACATCATCAAGTAAACATATTTATCACCAAGCCACCATACTTACAAACAAGTTTATTTTATTCCAATATGAGACTTCTAACAAATTTGAAAGTCACATAATGTTATAATTTTTGGGATTACATAGTCTTACAAAATAAACACAAAGTTCAAAAACATTGAAGTTAATAACTTTCCAAAAAAAAAAGAGAGATTAATTTTTTCAAAATGCTATAATTTGAGCCATTTCTTCTCTTTCTTCTTGCTTATGATAACATTTGAGACTTACATATGAGTAGATTTATGAAGTTGACTAGAAAATGATAATATATTACAATATGAACCCATAATTGAGTCATTGTTTAGCATTCAACAATCTTGCAAAGGACTAGAAATCAATAGAATAATGCAAAATCAAAAAGTTGAGAAGAACTAGAAAACAACAAACATTGGCCTTCTTGAGTGTGCTCAATTATAATTTGCAATAGAATCCAACTTGTACACAAACATTCAAACTTATCATATGCAACTTGCCATGACTTTTAACCTAGAAGGGGAAATAATAGTGCAAGAACTTAATTTTATGAGTCAATACCATTGCTTAATCAAAGAACATTATTAATCATGTAGAACTTTGACATACAGTAATAAGTATTCTGTGAAAACATTGAAACTTAAAATTCCTAACAAGCACTAATCAAATGATTCTATTAAGTACCACTAGGACTATTATCGAGTTATTTGCTAACAACCTTATAAGTAAATCAACAAACAACATTAAAAAGAAAACATAACAAGAACTAAAAAATACCCATCTTTCTTTCCTACAAAAGACCAATAAGCTAATGGAGAAACCTACTACTATTAGTGCATCAACATTAGAGTTTACAATTGTATACCAATCAAAAGAACATATTTTCAATTAATAATAGAAGGTATGCCAAGAAGAAGGTAGAAAGTTCACCAAATATAATGGAGCATAAGCATATAAGATGCTGATATTAACCACATCACTATGGAGAAAATAAATTTATGTTAGCTAAAGTGCATGATTTACTACATCAAAACTCTACAAATCATGAATTCATTGGTTAAATAGTACTTGATATCATAACTAAGAATATCTAGCTATCGCTCTTTAAGTCAAAATTTTTACAAAGGATAACTTCAAGAAAACTTAGAAAAGATTTCACATGCATGATAATGAACTAATTCGTATTTACATATTCATTCCCTTAATACTTTTGTCATTAGAATAATCCTCTTAATCTCTAAAAAACTATCAACCTAGTTTTTAACATATGTTTTAAACATCGTAGGATGTTCCAACTCTATAAGAATATGTGGTACATTGATTAAAGAAAGTTATTCTTCAATATTATGAGAATATCTTGATGAGCTAAAATACATTGCCACCATCAACATTTCACATTACACAAAATGATGAGTGATAAATAGTAGGCTAACATAAGGAAGAGAACCACATGAACTCTACTTTGAGGAAAAATTCAGAACAAATATAACCATTTATAAAACCAAATGCAATAACTATGACAACATAAAAATACTAATAAATTAAAGTTCTTACTAATAACTATTAATAAAGTTGCATTATAACCTAACATAACATGATAAAATTGTTTAAAGTTCAAAATAATGCAACAAGCACAAATATTTTCTAACATACATAAAAGTCTTAACAATTCCATACATCCAAATTAATATCTTAAAATTTTACACCTTAAAATGAATAATCCATTACTAAGTTCAATAGCTTGAAATCACTTATTTAGTTCCTTCACATCTATCTAGCTTTTAATCATGTCTATTTAGAGAGAAATAAATGAATCATTATTATATTCTTGGATAGTCTATCATATATAACGTCAATCTCTTATTCGATAAATCTTAGAACACTTGATAATTGTAACATAAGTTTAGTGATTTTTTTCTTTAAACCTCTTGTTAAACTTTGAATTGTATTAGCTATTTGAGACCCATTGTCAACTACCATAATAATAATCACTAGCAAGCTCTTTATTTTTTCTTGGATGCACCTCTTAGAAAAGAGGACAAGCTTGCTTTGTTAATCCTCTTTATTCATCTTTAATATCCACCTTAGGCCATTTTGTACTTTGTCCTACAATTGTGCCATTTTTTTATAAAAAACTGATTTTTCTTTAAAAGTTAATATGCTAATCATCCAATGAAATTTTATAGTTTTCTGACTTGTCTCAATCTCCAATGACATGTCCTTCATTGTAAATATTCTCAACTCTATGTAATTTATGATAGGGATGTTTAGAAAAGTTGCATCATTGGGGCAAGCTTGCAACACAAGTAATAAGTGTTTGACTAACTTCACTTTTTATTTCTCAAAAGATACTTAAATAAAAAATAGTACTTGAGTAAGGAATGCATAATTTTTGCGACCCATCAATTTAATTTTCTTGCAATTATCCCAAGACACTCTAGAATTCTTCTTTAGCTTTTAGATGTGATTTAATATAGTTTTTAATATGTAATTTAATTTTTGTATTTCTTAGTGTAACTATAATTTTAAATTTATTCTTCAACTTTTGAGCAATACTTTGTTAAATAACATACTTCAAACCTTGAGCTCTTCATCGATTTTGGAGTCTTTATTTGATGACTGAATCCATTATAAGATAATATTTTCAACTTTTCAGATGGAATATTACTCTTTAATGTCATATTCAATCACATGAATAAGAGCCTTTAAAATTTATGTGGTGTCATATTTTAAATCACCATAATAGATTGAAAAGAGTAGTTAGTCTCTTTAGTGGGCCCTTTCTCACCTTCCTTTCTCTTTTTTATGGTTTAAATTGATGTCACTTGTATAAAACTCTTATTTTATAGTGGAATGAAGTTCTTAGTTTTGTTTTGAATGAAACTTAGAGAGAAAATCTCGATTGGTGAAGGCTGACTAATTTGATGGAAGGGTTTAGTGATTAATCCTACTAGGCTACTTTGGTGTCCTAATTTTATCTAATATTTTTATGAAATTCTTATTATAGTGTTTTGAAACGTCCTTATTCATATTAGAAGATTGTTCCACATAGTTTTCCAAAAAAAAATTCTTTTCTAAATGTTTGAAGTGGTTGGCCAAGCATAGGGCTGAACTGACCAAATTTTATTATGGTGTTTATTTTGTGTACATAAACTCAACCAAATTATGTTAAATTAAATCTCTAGAATTATTAAACTTGCCCTTAATTTCTAAGTGTTTTTTTGGGTTTAAATTCATTATTTCCTAAAGTGTGAATCTATATTATTAGTCAAGCAATTTTTTTGTGACTAGTCCTAGGATAAATACTTACAAAAATACCTAGACCCTATGAAGATTTCTAGATCACATGTAGACTTCCCAATCTATAATTTTCTTTATTTCAAGTAGTTTGGACCTCTAGAGAAGGAGTACTAAGTGTCTAAAGTTTGGGTTTAAAAATGAGCCTGCTTTATGTTTTGTGATGGCCCTAAAAACTTTCCTATCTTCAACATCACTCTAAATTAAAATCCTATTAGAGCATTCTTTATTCTTCTAGTCATCTTAAGAGAACTCCATCCTCCAATCAATCCATCAAAGTTTCCCATCCACAATTCACACCATCATTTAGTATCAAAGCTTAGGATTTGGTAGATTTGGAAGGAGATCATCGAGAGGATTGGATTGCTTGGTAAGGTGTTTGCAAAGGGTGAGTTGATTTTCATAAAGGTTTTTCTTTGTACTTGGACTATATAAATTTTTATGGCATTTTATCTTTCATTGCAAATTTAAGTGGTAAACTTCATGTTTAAGATAATTCTATGAACCAATTTCCTAGTGTCATTAATATGCTCAACTTAATTTGACCAAACTAATTTCTTTAAACTACACAGATCTTATTTGACTTGAGTGACACTAAATCAGTAATAGAGTGATCCACTAAATTATTTAAAATCTCATATTTGTTTATATTAACATAGAGTGTTCACATCGGACAAACATAGGATTTTATATAAGTTCTAGTTTAGTTATTTTTGTACTAGTTTATTTACTTATTTTATGCTAGTTTGCGAAGTGTTTTATTTTCCATTTTCTTTGACATTTGTATGATTTTTAAATTAACAACCATCATTGCATATTTTAAAAATTACAAAAAAATTTCAAGTGTCATATTACAACCCTTAATGTGGCAACATGGGTCCTTAAATCAGTTAGTCAAGATAAAATAGATAACTTAAATAGGATGCTAGAATAATTATCCTTTCAAATTGAAGGAAAAATTAATTAAATCTAAACTTAGTGATGAACCCAGACATGTAAGTTTACATTCTAACAATTAAGGTAAAAAACCTATTATTCAAAATCATGTTGAGTCTAACCCATTAGCAAAAGATCTAATAAAAAATCATAAGGAACACATGCAACTTAGAAGGCATCACTTAAAGAACCCTTAGAAATGTCCAACATAGAATCCTTGAGGTTTTGAATGAGTCCATTAAGAAGGCTATGGTAATCCATGATCAAAATAAGTTTCAGATTGGCTTACCTAGATGGTTGAGTTTTTGATTGGAATCTGATGGATGATAATAAAAAAATTCACATTTGTCAAAATGAAACAAGTAGGAAATGCTAATATCTATTATAACAATATTTTGATTAAGAAAGAGAGGATAAGAAGGCACATTCTCACTCGGGTAGAGTTGAAGGAGATGATTAGGGCCAAATATTATCCTAGAAATTAATGAAAAAAATACATCATTAATTGATGACCCATAGGCAAAGCAACAAGCTAGTTATGGAGTACATGAACATGTTTGATGATATGATAGTGAGGACCACCTGAACTGATCAAAAGTGATAATTAGCCAATAATTTTGTCATTATCCTTAGAAGTGACATTATAAATGATGTGAAGTTATACATCCCACAAACCATTGAGGATGCTTTTGCTTTTAATTATGCTTCACTCATTGTTGTGTTTTAATTTTGAGTCATAGGGACACCATGCAAATATTTGAGGGTACTTATTAAAATGATTAAGTTAGAAATTCAGGTATGATGTACTATCTCAAAAGGTAGAAACATCATCCTACAATGGACCTGAATACTTAATAAGGACTCTTAAGATAGATGGGTCTATGTATATACTAGAGATCTTCCCCTATTTTATATGGGCAAGTAAAATATGGTTTATTTTATGCTTGGTTCTTTAGTTCCTTATGGAAGCAATCTTCCATAATTAATTACATCTTAGAAATAAAATTTTTTTAAGAATACTCTCGATTAAAGTAGTCAATGAATATCTCAAAAGATTTCAAGGCTAGACTATCAAAGAATGGTTGTTGTTAGAAATCAAATGAGGTTGTTTGAATACAAGACTTCTTCATAGATTCTAAAGAAGAATAAGTAGGAAGCATCTGTGATACTAGGAAGCCTAGTGAGTGCTTTTATCTACCCTATAGTGAGGCTTTATATTTTTAAAAGATAGAATTTATTTTTATTTAAGTTAGAATCTTATTAGAATGCTAGGGCTTATAGTCCAACAATACAAGATTATGAAAATACTTAAGAGGTGAGAACTTATACTTATAGTAAAAGAGAAATGAGCTATCTCAGAACCTAAATCTAGAGTGCTCTAGCATAGGCTTAGAGCTCGACCAAACTCTACTCGGGGAAAATGAGATATAAGGGTTCACACCCACAAAAGAGAATGAACAAATCCTGACTCTTTTAGACTTACAACCATGGAATGGCTGCCAGCTAACACCTCCTATGCTTTAAAACCATGTAGGCCGATCTTATATAAATGCAAGATAATTAGGCTATTATTTAATTAGGAAGAAAGTTAGAATCCTAAACTCACTCCTTAAGAGATTAAATAATGTTTAGTATGCAAACATGACTTAAACTAATGTTAAAAATCTATAAGTTTTGAATCATTTTGAAATATTTATTTTGGACCAAGGCTTACGACAATTATACCTATATGCATGATGCAATTAAGTCATGAGCTAAATCAATTAGATGAGGTGTTCTCCACTATGAGGGATCGCTCTTAAAGGTTAAGCATATCCCCTATCATGCAAGAGTGGATATCCTCTCTATTCAAGAGTGACACAATATTATATGCATGTTATTGTGGCATACAATTATTCAGCTAGAGAGGGCTAAATCATTTATTATCTTGATTAAAAGTCTAGATTTTAAAATGAGGTTATGTGTTGCATTAAAATTTAGTCATGAGTTATTTAGTGAGATAAAAAAAATGTAATTTTATCCTAAAGAACCGCATCCATCCCACATATCAAATCATAAAACTTTAAGAAACTTAAGAAAAGCATGCTATTTTTATTGCACAAACTAAACATAACAATCAAATGTTTGAATTTCATATAAGAATTAAAGGCCGGTGTAGTTGGGTATCACCGTATACCAAAAAAAAAAGGGTAGTCAAGCTCTACCCTTATACAACCCGAATTATAATTAAGTTTTACAAATGAAATAAATGTTATGGGGTCTTCAATTCTTGTTCTTCTTTCCTTCTTTGGATCTACTTGCTCCAGGCTTCACAGAGCCTTCCAAGTCTTTGCCTTCTAGCCACTGCTCATCCTAAACCTCATAGCACTAGTCCTAATCCTATTACAAAAATTATATTTTTATGAAAAATAAAATCTAACTACACCGATAAAATAAATATTAGCTAAACAGGCATACATGTCAAGCAATTATATTTTATATATTTGGACTTAACACCTGTACTTGGGTAGCCAAGCCACACTTATCCTAATTGGATTATGCTTAGGGGCATGTGACACTTGTAAGCAAGAACATTTATATATTATTATTATTATAGTGGCCCCTTTAGCATAATCCCCTACATAACATCATTAGGCTACTAATGAACTAACATCTATTCTATGCATAAATAATTCTAACATCCAGTCTAAAATATTACATCATAAAATAAAGCACATCCCCATAACATACACCACTAACTTAATACTAGAATCAATCACTTAATATCTAATGTGTGTGCTAAGGTTTTAATGTGGTATGTCTTGATTAAACTTTAAACTTCTGATTGCCTAAAGTTTTGGAATTGTTTAAATTGGTCATTAAGGATGGTTTCATTTCAAGTCTTTTAGTAAATTAATTGATTTTAATTTACATGTTCTCATTTTATTTGATACATACTTAGCATTTAAGTATTATAAAGAGAAGACAAAGGCTTAGCCCCTTCATCCCTACCAAGTCATTTTTTTAAAGGTAAGTTCTTATAGCCTTGATCTTCTTAATGAACCACTTGTGAATTTTTTTTTATTGGGCCTAAGTTTAGATTAGTTTTAAGGAATATTATTCAAACATGAAAGGCATCTTGGGATTAATGACATTAAGTCACCATCATATGCGTAATATTTCACTACTTCCTTTCATTACCAATAACATTCATATTCTTTCATCTTTAGCCCTCTTAATACTTGATTTAATATACATACATATATATATATATATATATATATATATATATATATATATATATATATATATATATATATATATATATATATATATATATATACATACACTTGATAACTGTTAATGCATGAATTTGATAGAAAAGGGAGATTTCATCTCATAGCTAAGCATATGCAAACATATATTAAAAATTTAAGCAAGTACATATCATTGTTAAACTAGGAAAGTGAGATTATCTAAGACCTCCTTGGGGCTACTTAAAGCCTCATATTGTCGGGATATCTAGACTATATACTTGCCAATTCAAATGCATATAAACATACATATAAACATAGAAATGAACCATTCAAAGGTTATATAAAATCTTTTATTCATGTGGAGTTTAAAGACATGAAAAGAAAAAAAAGGTCTTATCCTATTTTCTAGCACATGTATACATATAAATGAAATTAAGCAAGTGCGTGCCATCATTAAACTAGAGAAATGAGATTATCTAAGACTTCTTTGGGGTTATTTAAAGCCTCATATTCCAGAGATGTCCATATTATATACTTGCTAACCCAAATACATGTAAACATACATATAAAACATAAAGATAAAGCAATCCATTATTATCTTTAAGTTACAACTAAATGGAAACTCATTAAGTATTTATAAAAAACATTAATTTAAACTTCACACTAGTTGATTCATTATTAACTTATAATTTAAAAAATAATTTGAGATTTATTAGTGATAATATCCATAGAATATAATAATATTTATCCAACTCATGCAATTTAAATGCAATAATATTCTATTAATTTTTCTTTTTTTATAACATGAACACATGAAACAAATGGCATGCACATTTATAATAATTGAAAGGAAGTAATTAAATGTTAACACATAACATATTCAATTTCATTGAATCCTAAGAACCATCAATCTAAATAAACATTCCTTAACACTAACCAAAGCTTTTATAAGATTTAATTTTGATATTTAAGTTGTTAAAACCTAAAGAAGAGAAATGATACTTAGGATTCACCCCATCCATTGTTGGCTATTTGACATGTTTAAAGAAGGAGGTTAAATAGGTTTTATGAGTGCCATTAATCACATCAACTTAATTACCCTTTCCCAAGCTTCTTTAATTTAATTAACTACTTGATTATGAGCCTTCAATGATATGCTTTGAGAAAATATAATGAGTAATGCACCTTAAAGAGTCTAATGCAATGAGATAATCAAAATTTCCTTAATGACTTTATATTATTAAACACATAAAGGGATTAATGGGTTATATTTGAGTTACCTAAATTAATTTTAATTTCTTTTATTTTTATTTTATCATTGATTTTTTTTAATCATTTCTTAATTATTAAACATATTAAATAACCCTCTTAATGAAATATACTTGGAAAAATAATTAGGAAAGGGGTCCTAAATATTTCTCTTATCATACGACTATTTATATTGATTAATTAATACTCATTGTTTACTTTTTATTATTCACCAATTTTAATAATTATTTAATTAATTAGAGAGTGTAATTAAGTTAAAATTCTAAAATATTTAAACCACATGCAAATAATTCCAAGAAAATTATGGAGACAGAGGACATCCAATAGAATCATCCCACAAAATTTGGAATTAATTAGCCAAATAATATTGCTTTAATTAAGATAATTAGTCTGAGCTTCAAACCTTAATTAAATACTATTCATTAAGTGTTAATTAGTGATTTTTTTATTCAATTCTCCTATGTCTAAGCTTTTGAAAATGGGTTTATTTGTAGTTTCCAGAATTTTCTATAATTAGTTATGATTTTTGAAAATTTTGGTCATTTAATTACATTTTTAAGCCTTAATTAATCCTTTAAACTATTGGCGCCACACATATGATGATGTGGACAAAGCTTTCCACATGGCACCATGATATTGGCTACTTAAATCATCCGACGCGATAGCTGACTCAACAGCAAGGGACGCGATTTCATCTCGGCTATCTGATCTTGAATCGGATGGTCGAGATTAATCTCATGATTTTGAAGAGATTAAATCAAGATTTTTAATATTATTAATCATGGTTGTTTGTTCTAATCACGTGAAATGGATGGTTGATGATCTATCATTCCTTAAGCGCTAGAAGATGGACACCGTTCGCTTCTGGCTGCATTATCTGAGCTCACAGTAGTTCGTTCATTGGTGAAATTGACTCTAAAATGATTAGGGAATAAATTTAGAGATCTTACGGTGGATCGCACAAAAACACAGTTCACTTTAAAAAGGACCAACACCTAGAGGCCAAGACTATCGTGCTGGATTTTTATCTCAAACTATAGACCCGATGATTCAGATAGAGGTAGCTTCATCTTGAAGAGATATAACTTTATTGAGAAGATCATGAGTTTCCTGCCCGTCAATTGATCAGTGGACAAAACGCCGCCACAAAGATTGCTAGATTTGGTCTAGGGACATCTTCCAAAGGTCGAATCACTTGGGAAGCGATTCATTTTGGCTTGTTGGAGTGAGGTGAAGGTGTAGGAAGAGTTAATTTGGTGTAAGTTTGAAAATTTTGTACGGATGAAGCTCTTGGTCCAATTGAGAGTTGTCTCACCAATGGTGGAGTGCACAAGAAACTCGGGAGAGGGTATGAGACTGTACGTAATGCTCTAGGGAAGCTCTACATTGAGTTTGAATATATGGAGAGGAGTATACTCTCCTCCCCAACTGAACCATGAGCTTGGATTGGTTCAGTCTTTGGTTGCTATCTGACCGGAGTAAGTTGCTGAAGGTTGTAGGGGACTGTTAAGGTGGATGAGTATGAGAGGCTAAGGAAGTGTAATGTATTTCCATGAGGTGTACAATCCTCCTTAGGTGGATCAATGGTTCTTGTGGGTGAATTCATCCTCTCTTGGCCAAAGGCTAAACCCAACAACCTTGGATTAGGTTGGGTCAGTGTTCTTTGTCTAAGAAAGGCCAAAGGTGGCTGTCAAGGGGTGGGGAGTTAGAGAACCCATTCAAATAGAGATTTTATCTCATTTGGAGGGCTTGATTCAATGGGTTTGACCCAAATAGGGTTCACCATGGGTTGGGCCCACCTGGGTTGGCCATGGTGACCCAAGGATGAGTCATGCCAAGTTTAGTTGGGTTTGGGCTTGGTTTGGCTCAATTTGACCCATGTAGGTCAAATGGGTCATGTTGGGCTAAGTTGACCATTTTTACCAAATTAGGTCAAAATGAGGGTTTGGGTAAGTTTAATTGATCATTTGGAATGAGTGAGTGCAATTGATTTGATTCAATTTGGGTTAGAGTTGGATTTGGTTCATATGTTTCAATTTGGGTCAAATGGATCATGTTGACCAATTTGACAAACCAAATTGGCATGAGCATGGGTTAGGTATATATTAATTGGTCATTTATAATGGATTGGAAGAGTTGATTTGAATTGATTTGAATTATGAAGTGAGTTAGCTCAGTTTGACCCTTTAGGTCAAATTGCGCTAAGTAGGCCGACTTGGTTGGGTTGAGCAAATTAGGTCCAATTGAAGGTTGGATCATGTTTAATATTGAATTGGTGATTGGTTAGAAGCATTGGTTTTAATGGTCTAAGATTTGATTTGGTTAAATTTGACCCTTTGGGTCAATTGACCCTTGGTTGGGTTGAGCAAATTAGGTCCAATTGAAGGTTGGATCATGTTTAATATTGAATTGGTGATTAGTTAGAAGCATTGGTTTTAATGGTCTAAGATTTGATTTGGTTAAATTTGACCCTTTGGGTCAAATTGAGTCAACATGGGTTAAAGAGCCAAATTGACTTGATTAGGTTCAACTGATTGTAGTGGAGTGTTCAATAGTGACATACAATCATCAATGAAGGGACTAGATGGGTTGGTTTGATCCAATGGGTTTTGATTGAAGTTTGGCTTAATTAGCTCTTTTAGGTCACTTTAGGTCAAGTGGCTTGGTCAAGTCAACTTGGACTAATTGTAGTTATGGATGATTGGGATGTGTTCAATGATAAATTTGAGATTGATTGGTGGCTTTTATTATAATTGATTATGTCTTAATTAGGTTTTGGCTCATTTGAACCTTTTAGGCAAATGGGCTAACTTAGGTTGATCAAATTCACTTGGTTCAATGAGCTTGATTGCAAATGTTGGAGTAGTTTGAAATGATTCTATTGAATAATTGGAGTGATTGAAAATCAAATTGAGTTTAGTTTGCTTGAATGGGTTTGAATGGAGTTATAATATTGTGGTGGGTTGACTCGGGTTAAGGTCCAAGTTGATTTGGCTTGGATCTTGGGTTTGAGAACCAAATTAAATTAAGATTAATTAAATTGGTTTGAGTTATTTTAGCTCCAACCACATGAGCTTAAGTTTGGATGAGTGGATGGGCATGAGTGTTGGTTTAGGCCTTGGGGTAGGTGAAACCTACTTGTCCTAAGCTAAACTTAAGGCTTAGGGTTATGCTCTATAAGTCTATAGGTCTAGGTTCAGTATTTTCTTAATAATTAGAAGTGTCCTAGCACTAAAAAAGTGTAAGTGTCTATAAGGCTCCAAGATTTATGATTGGAGGGATCAATCCTCACTCTAATAGTGGTTTAGCCCAACAGACTTATGTTCACTCTCCAAATCTTCTTCAAAAAATCACTATCTCTTTTTTAGCATAACAAGCTAAGACTCTGATTTCTCTCTTCTTAATGGGTAAGGGAAAAATCCTACATTGCTCCCTTTTCTTTCAAGGTATGAAGAATGCCACTTCTTCTCTAAGGTACAAAAATTATTTCTCAACAAAGCAAAACTTGCACAAGCTCTCTACGAGAGCAATCTCTCAAGTTTAAGCTCAGCTCTCAATAGAAACAACCAAATAAAGTGTAACATTACTAACAAAAGATCTCTTAAAGAAAAAGAGAAGAAAAGTCTCCTTATTTTTATCTTAAAAACATCCTCTTCCCTAATCCTACCTTAAACTCTCTCACATTCAATTTTTTTTTAAGTTAGGCTCCATAAGGGGGATATTTATAGAAAGATAATTGAATAAAAATTTAGAAAATATTTTTTAAAAATATATCTACTCATATTGTATGATCAATTTAATTTTTTTAGAGCTTATGTTATCTAGATGATACGATCATCCCAACAACCATCACTATTCATATTGTACGATCAAATGTCATAGTATACAAACACTATAAATTAAAAAATAATCTCTCTAGACATTGTACAATATAAACTTAATAAGGTTTACTACTCTCATTATATTTCTAAAATTCTAGATTTAAATTGGATAATTACCAGAAAAAATTATTTTGTATGACATACATTGTACTGCATAACCAATTAAGTTAGAAAAAAAATAACTGACTTAATTTAACAAAATTGAATAATCGTATAATATGATCAAATATTGTACTATACAATTAGTTCAATTTTAATAAATTTGAGTTAATTGACTTAATTATGGCTACTAAAATTATTTAATAAAAATGGAGAATAATCTATTATGATCTAAATCTTATATTATGATTTTTCATTAAAAAAATAAACTTAAAAATTTATTTTATATTTTCTTAGACATGTGTGTAAGCTGGTTATTTTTTATCATTCACAATTCAATTACATGAAGACAATAAAATACAAATATCAAAATTATAATTTTGGACTCGACTTGGATCTTCTAGCATCAATCATTCCTCATTTGTAGTCTTCATGTGCCCTTCCTTAATCTAGCTCTTGAAATCAACCATTATTCTTGCTATTTAAGCTAATTTCATTGGCATTAAAAGTTTACCACAGCTTGCACACATCACTGATTAGTAATAATAATTGTTCAATCAAAATGTTTGTGATCATCTAAACATACAAAGCTTATGGGGTTAGCAATCTTCTCCTTTTTTATGATGGCAAATATTTTTGATTAAGTTTGAGAGTTTAAAAAAATTTAAAAAAAGTCGATAACTTCCCCTCAATTTATGCCTGAAAATACAATGAATTAAGTGTTATTTATGCTAATAAGTAAAGAGTGCAAAAATATGTAACCAAATGCAAAGAAGTGAAGAATGTAATAAATATCTAAAACAAACTAAAAAACACTATCCATCTCACCCTTTGACATATCAAAATGGGTTGAAGTGAAAAGAGGGACAAAAGTAAAGACAAAACATACAAACACTAGAGGTGAAAATGCAGATTTTGTAAATGAAGTTAAACTAATTTTTCATGAAATTTTCTTAATACACATACTTATAAAACAAGTATTTTTAAAATGCTTAAATAATGATCAAATGATATAGTTTACTAACTATTTTCTACTAACCTTACAATCATCTACTTATAAGCAACACTTATGTAATCATACTTTGTATCCTATGTAAATGACATATTTCAATTTAATGAATTTTTAAAATAAGTTTGTAATAAAAATAAAATGTTGCATAGATTTCATTTGGATGATTGGATATGATATTTCATGACTCAAGTTGATGAAAAAATTTTATGAAAGGTCACATAATGATAGACTAGGGAGGCTTGAATTATTTTCTAACACTTCCATGCTTTGGAGATTTTTTTAAAATTTTTCCTTGCTTTAGAGATTTTTTTTATTTAGCTTTTATCATAGTTTATGCATCCTAGTCACATTGTTGTCATTACATGATTTATTCTGCCATTTATAATATCATATACACCACACTAATATTTATGCACAAATTAATTTGTTATAAAATATAAAGATAATAAGAGTAAAAAAATATGTGATTTACATAAAAAAATCATACTAATTAGTTATGTGCATCATCATAACTAAATTTTAGAGTGTTTGGTTAGGTTAGTAATATATACTTTTAATACATAGATTTTAAATTATAAATAATATTTAATTAAAGTGTGTGATTAAGAAAGTTAAAAAAATAACACATTAACTTATAATTCAATGAATATGATAGAAAAGAGAAAAAAATCAATAAGAGAAATGATGTAGAACAAATATGATGAATGTGACTAATGTATTAGTACAACATCAAGAATAAGGCATAACAACTGAGAAAGTAAAGACTACATTAGATGGGGAAAAAAAAATCAAAACATAATAAGCTACAATAAATGTTAAAAAAAAGATCTGAAAACTCAGACGGTCCATCATTTAGTTGTGCTACTCAGAAGATGTTATGGAGTGAGATGAACTAAGCTTGAAGCCAAACTCTATCCTCTGCTCATTATCACTAGTATTCCTTCTAGCAAGCTCCATGCTCCTCGATGTGCTTGTCAACTTTGAGCTCAAGTTATGCAAAATGCTCAGTCTAGGCATCTTGGAGGCAGTAATAGTGAGCTGATGGCTCCTCCTCCTCTTTTTTTGCCCCTACTACAACCTAAGTTAGCAACTTCTTCTCATAATAAATGATGTGCAATGAGTGATTTATGAAGTGAGAAGAAATGAGATTTGGTTCCTTGAGATAAGTAAGATTATATTTAACATATAGTAAGTAGGAAATCATGTGTCATAAAGCTATATTATATTTCCATTTGTATTTTGGATTCTTAATAATTGTGAGATTTTTATTATATTGAATCAAATGATCTGCAAAATTGAAATGCACAAAGTAATGTAGAAGTATGTGACAATTGAAAGAAGAGGTGTGATGTTAATGCAATCATTAAATTTGGGAATGACATTGCACATAAGCATATGTTGGATAACATGAGCGTTCAACACAAGTCCTCTAAATAAGAGTTGGTTTTGATGAAGTGATATCTCTAATGATCAAATTAATAAAAGACTAATTCTAATTGGGGTTATTAAAGATACTTTAAATAGATAAATCAATGATTTATGCATGGATGTATTCATGTAAATAGAAATTTCTCTAATGAAGTGATATCTCCAATGATCATATTAATAAAAGATTAATTCTAATTGGGGTTATTAAGGATACTATAAATAGATAAATCAATGTTTGATGCATGGATGTATTCATGTAAATAACTTTAAATTGGAAGAGGTTACATAATAGGTGATAATAATGTTGTCAAAAAAATAAAATCACAAAGAAGTTTAGAGTGAAAGAGGTAGGCAAGAGAAATTAAGAATTAAAGGGTCATGCTAGTAAAAAAGTCAAGTACAAAATATGATAATTTATCTTGTAGAAGAGGTTTTGAATTTGTGATACTACATTTCTTCTACTTCATATATGTAACCTTTTCATGTTCAAACATGAAGTGATTCTTGTGCTTCCTCTCTCTTAGTTTTTCACTAGCCATTAGAAAGATATTTGCACATGAACGAGCTCAAGAAAACATGAGAAGTGAAGGAGAAAAACTTGTGAGAAAGAAGAATAATATACTATTTATAAAGTGTTTGGTATGTTAGAACATACAATATGAATTGGGTTCATACATTATGATTTAGATCATCCGAATGATCATTTAAACAACTATTTAGATTGAGTTAAACATATAGTATGATTGTGGGCCATACAATATAATCTATTTTAATGAAAATGATCCAACTATTCATCCCAACCTATTTTGATGATTTAAATAGTCAATATTATAATACAACTGAAGATCATCTAGTACGTTTAAAATTTTAAAAGTTAAAAAATAAAAGATAAGTGAGATTGAAGGATCCACTCAAAGGAAAATAAAAAACAAAAAAATTAGAATAAAAAATGCATAAAAATAAAGAAAAAGAAGAAGATGCATGAACATAAGGAAAAATTAAAGAAAGTAAAGAAAAAGCTAAAAGGAAAAATAAAGATGCATGAAATAATAAAGAGACAAAATGAAAATATCTTAATAAAAAAAGTCTATCACTCTTAAGCATGATCTAAGAGAGACTTATCAAAATTCAATGATTTTGTGAAAATGTTTCCTAATTAATTCTCCACCATAAATTGAATATCAACATCCCCTTTCATAATATGTTCTTTAATGAAATGATGTTGAACATCTATGTGTTTAGTGTGTGAGTGTTGAATTGGATTCCTAGTTATGCAGATAACACTATTGTTGTCATATATAATTGAAATCATACCAACTTGCAAGCCAAGATGAAGAATTTATTACTTTAGCCATAAGATTTAGAAAACAGAACTTCCTGCACAATGCATTTAGATTTAGTAGTAGATGAAGTAATAGAGTTTTGTTTCCTAATAGACATGAAACTAATGAGTGATCCACAAACTAACATGTGATCGAAGTGCTTTTTTTTATCAATTTTGTACCCTATAAAATCAAAATATTCAATAAGATTAAAAGATATGCTCTTATGAGGGTATCAAATTCCTAAATTTGGTGTGCCAATCAAATGCCAAAAAAGTCTTTTTATAGCTTTTAAATGAGACTATTTTGGATCAGCTTGTAACCAAGCACAAAGATAGACACTAAAAATGATATCAAGTCTACTAGTAGTCAGATAAAGTAAAAAATATATCAATTAACAATATTTCTTTGTCGATAGACTAAACAACAAGATCCTTATCTAATTGAGTGATGGACATCCTTTCAATCCAAACTATTTTATTATCTCTTTGGTGTACTTAAATTGACTCAAAAATGTACCTTTTTGATCTTGCTTGTATTGATTCCTAAGAAGTATGCAAGCTCACCCATCATGCTCATCTCAAATTTGTTGCTCATTACTCTTAAAAATCTTAACACAAAAAAGGAGTTAGTAGATCAAAAAAATATATCATCCACATAAATCTACATAAGAAGAATATTATAATTTATTTTTTGATAAATAATGTATTATCAAAAAATCCTTTAACAAAAAAATAAAAAATAAAAAATTCAATAGAATAGAACTAAGTCTCTTAGACTAAGCATGACTATTTCAAATTGTATATGGCCTTTTCAATTTATATAAATGATTAGGGTATATTGAACTTTCAAATTTGGGTGGATGTTCAATATACATCTTCTATTACACCATTCATAAAAGTACTTTTAACATCAATCTAAAAAAGTTTAAAACTTTTAAAATATGCAAATGTAAACAATAATCAAATTGCTTCCAAATGAGCAATATGCCCAATATTTTCTCAAAATCAATGCCTCTTATTTGATTAAAACTTTTAGCCACAGCTTTACTTTGTTCTTAACAATAAATCCTATGTCATTTAATTTATTTTTGAAAACTCCATATGGTTCTAATCACACTTTAAGATGAGATCTAGGAACTAATTCTCAAACATTATTTCTAAAAAATTAATTTAATTCTTCTTGCATTGCTTCAACCTAGAATTCATCAAATATCACTTCATCTACATTAGTGGGTTCAATCATGGATATGAAGGTTGTATGACTAATGTCATCTCAAGGCTATTTATAGTACTAACTCCTGTAGATGAGTCTTTTATAATCAAATCTTTGGTATGATTCGAAGCATATTTCAATCTTCAAATAGTCTTCCTTTAATATCATAAATTTAATCCGAACTTAGATTCTAAATTTTAAAGACTAAATTATCCTTATATATCCAATAGAATGAGGTTTTCAACATATGTTCTACCAATAAGGTTTTCCTATTAAAGATTCTATTAGCTTCTTTTATATAGGAGTAACTTAGAAAGATTTATTAAATTTTGAATCAAACTTCCCCAAATTATTCTTCCCATTATTCAACATAAAACATTTACACCAAAAAAATGTAGATGAGAAAGATTTGAAGTCTTATCCTTGAGAAGCTCAAAAGGGATTTTTATTCAGCTTGGATCTAATGTTTACTCGATTCAACACATAGTAAGCAGTGTTAACTACCTCAGTCCAAAAATATTTAGTAAGCTTGTGCTTGCTAAGTATATATCTAATAATAGCTATAAGTGTTCTATTTTGTTATTCTACTACTCCATTTGGTGGTAGTATCTGTGGTGCTTATATTTGGAGTCATAGGGGCACCATGTAGATCTTAGTTGGTATGGAATTATTCTTTGACCCATCTCTATTCATTAAGTGATTTAAAAGTGATTTAGATATTTTTTATGAATTAATTATTTAATCAATTGAACCCAAAAGAGGCCATAAATTCAATTAATCCTTAAATATAAGCCCAAAATTATAAGAAAATCACTATAAATGCATAAATATATCCTAAAATTCTAATGCAATTGGGAGCATAATTAAGGGTTAATTAAATAAATGGGGAAACCAAAAATCATCAATTACACTCATAATACACCAAACAAATAGAGGATCTTGATTTCATTGAAAACCTTTTTGTTAGCTGAGTATAGAGTGGGCTTGAAAAATTTTTTAGTGATATACACTAATTACTATGATTTTTTCTAAGCTCTAGGTTAATTAATAGTTTAATTAATTAAATAGAAGCCCTTTAGGCTAATTTTGAGAAATAATTATAAGCCAAGGGTTCTAATTAAATTTTTTGGTCACCCATAATATTTTAATGTGTAATTATATTTTCATAATTAATTTTATAATTTATTTGATTTTATTTAATTATTAAATACATAAAATAGCTAATTTTGATTTAAAATTTTGAATTGCTCAAATTACTTTGCAAATTAACTTGAGAAAATTATGGGAGGTAGAGGTCATCTCAAGAAACACTCTCACCAAATTTCAAGTTAAATAGCTAAGTAATTAAGGCTTAATTATACTAATTAAATAAACTCCCAAACCCTTAAGAAGTCATAATTCAATTAATAAAAAGTAGAGCTTTTACTATTCCTAGATTCTCCTATATCTAAGTTTTTCAAATTAGTTTATTTATATTTGTTAGAGTTTTCTATAATTAGTTATGATTTTTTAAAATTTTGGTTAATTAAAACTCAGTTTAAACATTAATTAACTAATTTACATAGTCACCACTGCGTAAGCATTAACGAGATAACAATTTCCATGTGGCATCGCATGATTGATTATTTTAAATGTCTCGCGTGGCTGCTAACTCAATGACGGTGAAAAACTTTCATCTTAGTTGTTTGATTATAAATTGAATGGTAGAGATTAATCTTGGATTAAATCAAGATTTCTAATATGATTAATCATAGTCATCCATTTTAATCACATAGAATGGACGACGGATGATCTGACATAGACCTTTGGCAAGAGACAAACATTGTTAGTCTTTTTCCGCTCAATCTGAGCTTACCAAAGTTCATTTGATGGTGGAATTAATAACAAAATGATCATGGAGATAATCTAAAGGGGATCCTATAGTTAGATCGGTGGAAAACACAAAAATCTTTCATAAAAGACCAAGGCTTAAGGGATTTTCTATGGTTTGTTAGAATTTACCTTGCCATAGCTATCAATTGGTAGCTCAATGACTAAGGTAGCACGCTTTGAAAAGGTGAAGCCCTGCTAAGAAGATCAAGAGTTTCTTCCCTACTAATCATCTTCTAGACCAAGCTTCACTATGAATTTCTTTAGAGTTGAGCTAGGAGTGGTTTTTGATGCTTGATTTAGTGGTTTTTGATTCATTTGGATCATTAGAGTGAGGGGAAGATGTGACAAAAATTAATTTAAGTTTGGTGAGGTTTTGGAGAAGTTGGATGTGAGTGGTAATGGACTAAGATGGGGCTCAGTCTCACTGGAAGTTGAGTACATGGAAAGCTCTGGGGATTTAGGAGATTGTCTCTAGGCTTGTGAGGAAGGTGTATGTTGAGTTTGAACTAAGGAGAGGGTGTATACCCTTCTCCCTAAATGAACTAACCATATAGGTTAGTTTAGGTCATGGTAGCCATTCGGCTAGTGTGGGTGGTCAAAAATGGCATGGGATTGGTGAGGTGGAGGTCCCCTAGTTGCTAGGAAGGTTTGGTGGCCAATGATGGGAACAAGTCTCTTGAGCTAAACCAAGGGTTGGCCAAAATGAGAGGGACCTCACCTTGGTCAATGGTCTTATGTTCAAGAAATGCTAAGGGCAACTTCCATGGCCTAAGGGGGTTTGTAAACCTTCTAAATGAGATTTTATCTTATTTGGAACCTTGGTTCACTTGGTATGGGTTGAATTGGGTTTACCAAGCGTTAGGTCTACTTGGGTAGTGAAGGAGGACTTAAAGATGAGTCATGCCAAATTTAGTTAAGTTTGGACTTAGATTGGTTGGGTTTGACTCAATTTGACACATATAGGTCAATTTGGGTCGAATTGGGTCAGGTTGACCAATTGACTAAATTGGATCAAGAGGGCTATTAGATTATGTTCAAATGATCATTTGTAATATATTTTTGTAATCAATTTTGATTTAATTTGAAGTAGATTTGAATTTGACTCATATGGGCCATATATGCTAAATATGTTAAGTTGACTAATTAGATCAAATTGAACAAATTGGGTTGGATGGGAGATTGAATTATGTTAGACTAATCATTTGAGAGTGGATTGGAGGTTTTGGTTTGGTTTAGAATGGATTTTAGTTCTATTTGGTCCTTTAGGCCAAATTGGGCTAAATGGGTTAATTGGGTTGGTTTGATCAAATGAACTTCAATTGGTACTTGAAGGGTGTTTGATAATCAATTTGTGATTGATTAGAGACATTGGAGCAATCCAATTTGGTTTGGAATGAGGTTCAAATGGCCAAATTGACTCAATTGGGTTCAATTGATTGTAATTTAGTGATTGATCATGATCAACAATCATTTTAAAAGTGATTGAAAGAGTTGATTTTGTCCAATTTGAGTTGAATTAAGATTTGACTCAAGCCAAATTAGGTTAGGTGAGCCAATTGATTTGATTGGATTAAATTTGGATAAATTGAATGTTGGAATGTGTTCAATAGTGGATTTAGAGTTGATTGGTGGCTTTGGTTACAATCAATTTGGGTTGGATTGAATTTTGACTCATTTGGACCTTTTAGACAAATGTGTCAAGTTGGGTTAATTAGACCAATTGATAAAATTGGATGGGTTAGAAAGGATTGAGATGTTCAATTGAACGATTTGAGTGATCAAATTAGCCCTTTTAGGCCCAAATGAGTCAAATTGGATAAACTTAGTAATTAAGCCAAATTAAACTCTAATGGATCAAATTAGGTTTTAAATTAGTTGATTTTGGTTAAAGTTTAGTTTGGGATCAATTGATTTTGATTTGAGGGATTGGTTTGGTATATGGTTTGATTGGGCTTAGGGTAAATGACCCTACCTATCTTAGGCTGGGATCTAACCTTAGGGTTGAATCCTATGAGTCTCTATGCTTAGGATTAGTATCCTCCTAATCACTAGAAGTGTCTTAGTTCTAGGAATACTTTAGTGCCTAGATGAATTCGAGGTCTAAGGGGAGATGGTCAACCTCACTCTAAAAGTGAGGTCAATAGTATCCTAGAAACTAAAGGTTTATGTCTATCTCTATCTCATTATAGTAAATTTTAAATTTATCATTTTTTAAATATTCCACCATGATTAGTTTGAATATAAATAATGCTACAACCAAAATCCCATTAAATCCAAATAACAAAGATATTAAATAAAAAAAGATTCTTTGTGTTCAAATATCTTACCAAAGTAAATCTAGTGAAATCATCAATAATAGAAAATTCGTATGACTTTCACCCTAAACTAGTGGTGTGGATATGTCCAAATATATCCTTATGAAGAATTTTAGAAGGTCTTGTGTGGATTTAAAGAAGATTTTGTTTGCTTACTATGCTAACATGTCTCACACAAATGGTCATTAGTGAAATCTAATCTAGGTAAACGTCCAACCAAGTTTGCTCGTGTAAAGTTCCTAAGTGTGTGCATGTTGGAGTGAAATAGTCTCCATTAACACAAATAAGGCTCATCTAGTGTGGATTTAAGATAAATAACTAATGAACAACCTAATTTATCAAGATCAATCATATAAATATTGTTAGCCCTGACACTTTCCAAATAATTTTACCATTTAAACCAAGCTAGCATTTATTATTAAGAAACTTTGCATTAAAAATTCTTATTACATAACTTAACTAATGCTAAGAAATTATGTTTTAGTCCATTGATATAAAATTACCTTTTTAATTGATAAAAAGAACTTTAATACCAATGGAACTTTCCCCGAGTACTTTGCAAGTTGTGTTGTCTCTAAGGATGACCTTCCCCCTATTTTTGAGTTCAAATAAAATGAATTTGCTTTTGTCAACCGTCATGTGTCTTGAGTACCTATTCTCTAAGTACCACATGCCTCCACCAACCCCTGAGTGAAGGTATAATTGCGAAACAAATTTAAGGTTAGTTTTTTAGAAACTTAAACATGCTTGGGTACATACATTTAGAAATAAGAGAGTGATAAAAATTTATTCGATCCATTCATATGTTATGTTTGATTGTGAATGATGTATGAATAAATTTGCAACATGTTTAAACATTCCATAAGGAAAGCATCAAACGTTTGGGAAAGAATGCATGATCTGTTACCTTTAAATTTCCTTTTTTGAGTGATGTGTTCTTTATAATTTTCTTTCTTTTCAAGTTTTCATTAGGAAATTTAAGAAATCTATTTTTTCACATAAGTCATGTTCTATTTTAGATTTTTGAATTTCTAGTTCTTTGAGATAATTTTTTAATTTTTTTATATTCATTGAGAAGTGTGCTACAATTATTTTCTAAGGAAGATTTTCTTTCGAATTAAATATTTTCTCTTTAAAATTTGAATGCAATATGTAATTCATCACAAAATTTTAAGAGTTCATCATAACTGAGATTACTTATATGCTCATCATTAGAATCACGAGTCTTCTTTTTACATCATTGTGACTTCTTCTACAACCTTTTTTTTAGAAAAGTCTAAATCCGAGTTAATCTAGTAAGCATGTTGAGTCCTTCTCTTATCTTTCTTCACATCACCTTTTCCTCCTATTTGTCCTTCTGATTGGTGGTCTTGAGTGAAGAATATTCTCATTTGAAGTGACTTGGTTTTGTACATTCTTAGCAAATAAGATCAATAACCTTTGAGGAGTTTTTGGATTTACCTTTATCTTTTCTTTGATCAAATCTATTTTTCTTATCTTTTAGAAAGTTTTTGAACTTCATAGTTATGAGTGCCAACATCATCATCAGTACTTCTTTTCTCCTCATTACAATTAAGTATTTGCTTTAAGGGTAATTGTTCTTTTCTTTATTTCTGCCACATGCATCAACATTTTTTGCAGAAATTTTTTTGTTCATGAGTAATAAATGAACAAAATAATTGATCAATTGAATAAATAGATAAATCATTGAATTCAAAAATATTCATAACCTTGGCATCCGAGGTTTCAAAGAAACAATACATAATTTTATTAACTTTTTCAACATTTGTAAATTCTTTTCCTGAAGCATGCAATGAAGTAATGTTTTTGTAAAGCGTGTATTTGTATTAGAAATAGACTTATGAGGTAACACATAAGATAGTTTATAATCATGTAAAATCATGTTAATATGTGATTTTTAACCTAATTAGTTCTTTCATAAATTACACATAATTTTTTGAAATTTTTTTACCAGCTTTCAAGTGAAAATATGCATGTAATCCTTAATTTTTAAAGAAAAAAAAGTAGTTTAAATATTTTGAATTTAATTGTGCTAAATTGCTATCTTCTATTGACCATAAATCAAAAGAAGTTTGAATATATTTGTCATTGAAAATATAATGTAGGGGTGATTATCTTACCTTAATCATATTTTACATTCAAAAATTAATTAATTGAATAAAAGTAGACATGAAAATTTTCTAAAAATCAAATATAATGTCATAAGAAAGAAGATGTTAAGTAATGAAGTCCCATCCTTGCTGTTTCAGTTCAGATGTGTCATTGATAGATCTACTCATAATTGTAAAATAAGAAACAAGCAACCCACTTTGACACTACTTGTAAGAATGATACATCTAAGAGAAGGTGTGAATTATTGTGCTTTTAAAAAAAATTTTAACGAAAAAAATCCAACCTTCTAAGTTTAGTGAGAAAGAAAACTTTAAATAAAATCTTAAAAATAACACAAATATAAGAGCATCAAAAAATATTAAGAAATAAAAGAAAGAGAGGTATAGTGATTCAGTGCAACAAACCTACATCCACTTTTCAAATCTTCTCCAAAAGGTCACTATCTCTCCTTTAGCATAATAAGCCAATGCGAAGAAGCTCTCTCTTTAATGGGTAATGGAGAAACTCTTTACCATTCCCCTTCTATTTTAAGGCAAGAAGGATGCCACTACCTCTTAAGGTATAAAAAATAAAATTCAATAAAGTAAAAAACTCACACCTATAAGAACAATATCTGAGATTAAAGCTCAACTCTCAAATGGAAGGTAGGTGAGAAAGAATAACCAAATAAAGTGCTACCTTACTAACAACACATCTCTTAAGGGAAAAGAAGAGAAAAGCCTCCCACTCTTTGTTAAGAAAATCCTCCTTTAAGCTCACTCATGTTTATTTATTTAATTTTTTGGTTAGGCTTTCTAAGAGGGGTATTTATATGGAGGGATGTAAATAAAAATGTAAAAAAAATATTTTTTAATAAATAAGTCTAATTGAACTATATGATCAGACATCATAATATAAACATTTCATTTTCTTAGGGTTTTAGTAGTCTAGATAATACAATCGACCCAATAATCGCCATTATTTGTACTATACGACCATCATATTGTATGAAAATTACAAACTAAAAAGTTAGCTCTCTATTTTTTAAGCCTATATAATTATATCATACAGTATGAACTCAATAAGGTATAATTCTTTTCATCGTATCCTCAAAATTTTGAATTCAAATCAAGTAATTACCAAATAAACTTGTATTACATGATATACATCATAGTACACTCAATAAATTTAGTCATAATTATAATAAACTACTTAACCCTAGTGGTTGAATGCTTAACAAAAATAAATAATCATATACTATGATTATATATTCTATAGTATGATTAGTTTAATTTTGATATTTTTGAGTTAATTGACTTAATTATGGCAACTAAAATTATTTAATAAAAATGGAGAATATTCTAGTATGATCTAAATCATATAGTACAATTTTAATAAAAATATTGAATTTAAAAAAATATTTTTTATTCTCTTAAATGCGTGTGTTCTTAGTTATTTTCATCATTCCCATACCAATTACATGAAGATAAAATAAAATAAAAATGTTGGAATTACAAAATTGGACTCATTGTTTCATTGGTCCTTCCTTAATATAACTCTTGAAAACAACCATTATTTGTACTAAGTCAATTTTCATTGAGCTACATATTTGTAGTACCACATTAAAAATTTACCACAGTGTTGACCTTACTTTTAGTGAGATTGACACTTATCACTTCTTCGACCTAGGATTCGATGTAGGCACTAAGGTTCCCTCACATAGAATTAAGATACTTCTAGTGGCTAGGGGGACACCAACCTAAAGCCTATAAGACTTACAAGGCTCAAGCTTAAAGCTAGACTCCAACTTGATCTAGGTGGGACCCAATGACCCACTAAAACCAAATGTTATATACTATACCCAATTGATCACATGTCACACAAAATCCAAAACCTATCCAAACCAAACCAATTGGTGTTTAATTTGGCAAAGTGACCAAGTTGACACCCAATCCATTTGGGCCTAAAGGGCTAAACTAAATCTGAATCATTTGAAATTGAACTTACCCAAACTCCTTATAACACTATTTGAACTTGATTTAAACCTTATTATGAATCAATTTCATCAATTAACTCGAAGTTAACCTAATTGAACCTTATAGGGCCAAAATCAAATCAAATCAAATTTGATCCAAGCTAAAAGCTTCACAATCATTCTAAACATACTTGAGCATTATTCTTGATCAATTGCAATCAAATTGATCAATTATCAATTTGACCCAAACTAGCCCAATTTTACCTTAAGAATCAAATTGAATCAAACTCTAATTTAATCCAAATCAAGCCAAACCACTCTGTACAATCACTTTCAAAGTGATTATTGATCATATTCCAACATCCAATTGAAGCCAAGAAGGTCAATTTGGCCAATTGGTCCACTTAATCCCATTTGGCCCAATTTGACCTAAAGGGTCAAATTAAATCAAATCTTGATCAACTCAAATTGGATCAAACCAATTATTATGATCAATCTCTGATTAACACCCAACACCCAACTGAGCCTAATTGAGCTAATTCAACTTATTGACCAAATTTGACCCAATTTTACCTAAATGACTAAATTTAACCAAATCTTGATCCCATCCAAATTGGTGAATCAATACTTATAATTAGCTCCAAATTAATTATGAAAAACTTCTTAAGGACCAATTGAAGCCAATTTAATTAACTTAATCCAATTGGCCAACTTAATTGGCCAACTAAATTCCTAAAGGGTCAAATTGAACCAAAACCTAATTCTAGCCAAATTAAATCAAATGAAAGCATATAATCAATCCCAAATGAATAATTAGACATAAATAAACTCCTAATGGAATCCAATTTGACCAATTTGGCCCATATGAGCCAAATTCAAATCTACTCCAAATTAAATGAAACTCAACCCAATTTCCTAAGACCCAATATGGTCAATTGATCAACTTGATCAAATTGAACCCAAGTTGACCTATATGAGTCAAAGTGAGCCAAACCCAACTAAACTTGTATAACTCATCCTGACATAGCCTTTGACTTGCCCAAGTGGACCCAACCCATGGTGAACTTGGTTCAGACCAAACTAAGTGAACCAAGGGTTTCAAATAGCACTGTTGAAGTCAACCCTCATTACTATTTAGACCTAGGACTCGATCTAGTCACTATTGTTTTCACCTAGAGCTAAGACACCTCTTGTGACTAGGGTAACACTAACCTATGGCTTAGAATACTTACAAGGCTAAACACTAAGGCTAGACTCTACTTAGACTAAATGGGACCCAGTGACTTGATTTTAGACTAAACCCAAATATCAAACCAAATTGACTATATGCCACCATAAAACCTACAATTATCCAAACCATACCCAATTAGTGTTTAATTTGGCTAAGTGGCCAAGTTGACCTAGCATGACCTATTTGGGCCTAAAGGTTAAACTCAAAAGTAACTCAAACCATTTAGAATTGAACTAACCCAAACCCTTATGAATGTTATTTGAGTTTGATTAAGGCTGCATCAAAATTCAATTTGGCCAATTTACTCACTTAGCTCAAGTTGACCAATTAAACCCTATAGGGTCAAAATTAAATTCAATTGGATCCAAGCCAAATTGATCCAATTCAATGCTCCATAATCATTCTAACCACATATTTAAACATTCCTCTCAAACTATTGTAATCCAATTTGGCCAATTAGCAAATTTGATACAACCTAGCCCAATGTGATCTTAAGGGTCAAATTGAACCAAACTTCAATTCAGCTCAAATTAAATCAAACCAATTCCTATAATCACTTCCAAAATGATTGTTGATCATATTCTAACATTTAATTGAGGTCAAGTAGGTCAATTGGGTCAATTGACCCACTAAACCTCATTTGACCTAAAGGATCAAATCGAACCATATATTAATCCAACTCAATTTTGATCAAATCAATTATTACAATCAATCTTAAAATGATTCTTGACCATCACCAAACACCCAATTGAGCTCAATTGAGTTCAATTCAACCCATTGGCCTAATTTGACCTAAAGGAGGTCAAATTGAATCAACTCTTGATCCCATTCAAATTGGATTGAATTAATATTTGCAACTAGTCCCAAATTGATTATTGAACATTTCTTAATAGCTAGTTAAACTCAATTTGGTTAATTTAATCCAATTGACCAATTTATCCCAATATTTCCTAAATGGTCAAATTGAACCAAAATCGAATCTTAACCAAATCAAATCAAATCAAGGTCTTATAATTAAGTCCAAGTGAACAATAGAACATGAATAACTTTCAATTATACCCAATCTGGCAAATTTGACTAAATTGATCATTTTGACCCATTTGGCCCATATGAGCACATATAAGCCAAATTTAAATCCACTTCAAATTAAATCAAACCAATTATGTGTGTTGAGTTATCATTTAAACACAACCTAATAGCCCCTTGGGCCCAATTTGGTCAATTGGTTAACTTGACCCAATTGAACTAAAATTGACTAATATGAGTCCAAATGAGCCAAACACAACTAAACTTGGCATGACTCCTACTTACATGTCCCTTGAATTTCCCAAGCAGACCTAACCCAAGGTAAACTTGGTTCAACCTAAACCAAGGGGTTCTAAATAGGATAAAATCTAATAATAGCAAAGTCCAACCCCTCCCTCTGGACATGGAAGCTACCTTAGCATGCCTTAAGCTCTCTCTAACTTACATAAGCTGACCTAAGGTTGGTTTGTCCAGCCATTGACCAAGGAGAGGTGACCAATGGGTTGTCCACTTCACCTCTGGCCACCAACCTCTTCCATCTAGTGGAGAAGGTCTAGCTTATCAATCTAGAGCCTACTTTGGCCCTGCCTACTGTTTGGTCAACTGCCATGGCTTGAACTAACTCAAATGGATGGTTCACATTAAAGGATGTATACACCTCTCCATCCATCCAAACTTAACATAGACACTCACATTGCTCCTAGAGCTAGTCCTAAGCATTCCCTAGAGCTCATTGAGCACCCTACGGCTGGTGACATCAAACTCTCTAACAACCCAAATGTCCTAAACACCTAAAATCACCAAATCACCTCCAAAATTTAATTAAATATTCTTCACACTCTGATGAGTAAAAGTGAATAAAAAGTACTCAATTTGAGTATCAAATATATGAGTTTGATCAAACTCTAGCGAACTCATAATAATGTTTGGTCTCAGGTGCGAATAATGAGGAAATAGAGGGAGACTTCAACTGCAGAGCTTCACCTCTTCAAAGAGAAACTACCTCAGTCGATTTCACTACCAGTCTTAGCTCTGATGAGATAAAATTTTAAAAACTATAGAGGACCCCCTTAGGTATCTATCATTTGCAAAGATAATTGTCTTTTTGCTATTATCAAGCCTTAAGATCAATTGCATTTTTTTATAGATCTTAATGGAGTCAATTTTAGCATGAAATGAGCCTTGGTTTACTCAGATCAAGTAATGAAAGATGAACAATGTTCACCTCTCATCAGAGGAAGATAACAAATTGCATGTTGTCCATCTTAAATGATTATAATGGATGGTCATGATTAATTTGCTTTAGAAATTTGAATTAATCGATCTAAAACCATGGGATTAATTTGACCAATTGATCTTTAATCGAACTACTCAAGATGAAATTGTGCACTACCATTTGAGTTAGGCACTACGTGGGATTGGTTTAATACCAATCCCACGTCGTCGCATGTAAATCATAGCCACATCAGCATTGACTGTATAAATTTTTTAATTAGGGTTTTAAATAGATTTAAATAGCTAGAACTCTAAAAAATCATAACTAAAAAAATCAAAAAATATAAATAAATACTCATTGAAAAGCTTAAATAGAGGAGAATTTAGAAAAAAATAATCCCTCATTTTTATTAAGTGAAGAGTGAATAATTAAGATTTTATTTTATTATTAATGATGTAATTAATCCTTAATTACTTATCTATTTGGCTTAAGATTTTTGGTGAATGTCCTATGCGATGACAACTACCTCCCATAACTATTTCAAGTCAATTGAATTAGTATATTGAGACATTTATATTTTTAAGCCATAATTAGCCATTTTGGCCATTTAATAAATAAATTTAATTAAAAATTATGAAAATTATTATGAATGATCACATATATAATAGAGGTCTAATGGTGATAAGAGAAATTTATTAGGGCATTTGGTCTTTATTATTTCTCAAAATCACCATTAAGGGAGCCTTCAATTAAATAAAAAAATACATTAATTAACCTAGGGCTTAGAAAATTCATAATTAATTGTATACATTTCCGAAAATTGAAAATGACTCTTGGATTTAGCTAATAGAGAGATAATAAATAAAATTAATATCTCTAAATTATTTTGGGTATTTTAAGAGTAATTTCCTAATTAAGGTTTCCCTTAATTAATTAATTCATAAAATATTCAAAAGATACATTTAAAAAAAAAGATTAAAACTATAAGATACATATATAATTATTTTGAAATAAATTCTTAAAATAATAAAATAAATAGACAATCATTTTAAAATAAATTTACTAAAATAATAGAATAAAATATATAATTATTTAGAAATGAATTATTAAATTATAAAATTAAAACATAATTATTTAAAAATTATAAAAAAGATTAATAAATACATAGTTATTTAAAAATGGATTATTAAAATGATGAAATAAACAAATAATTATTTAAGGATGAGTTATTAAAGTTATAAAATAAGTACATGATTATCTTGAAATAGATGATTAAAGTGAAAGAATAAATACATAATTATTTCAAAAATAAAATATTAAAAGTAATAAAAATGGTTACTTTAAATAAAATGAATAATTAAAGTGATAAAGGGTTAAAGGATATCATTAACTCACCTTTTATTCTTATTTGCCTAAAGTATCTTTCATGGGATTATAATTCCATTTAAATTTAGTCCCAACTTAAAGATTAATATATTCTTAATGCTTCACTAAGAAGGACTAAAAACCATAAAATACATCTATAAGTTTAACCTTAAGGTAGGGTTTTAAAACAAATAAGTTCCATTTTAAGTGAAGCTTATGACTTTCATACTCTTTTTAAACACTAAGTCTAATTTAAATAAAATTAAATTTGCAAAATAAAATTTTATTTTTTAAATCACTAATCACATGAATCAAAACCAACCTTTTGGCTAATTACTTAAACTTATCATGCCTCACCACACTAGCTTTGGCATACACATCAGATTGATAGGTCATCAATCTTAGACTTACATTAGGTTTGTGCTTTGTTGTGATTTTTTTTCTTTTGTAGTGTAATATTTTAGACTAATTGTTAGAATTTTTTGCGCGCTAGATTGGATGGTAAGACATTTTTTTTAGATTAATGATGTTTTTAACAGGGAGTTGTGCTTAATTAAAGGGGTTGTTGTAATAATAAAGATAAATCAAATATTTTTACTTGCATGTGCTTTCCCTCTTCAAGCATAGCCCATTAGGATAGGTAGGCTTGACACTTGTGAATGCTAAGTCCAATTGTGTGAATTCTCAACATAACACATTAATTAGTTCATCCACTCACCACCATATCTTTTAGAAAGCTGATATTCTCATTTGCCACTATGTTAGATTTTATCGTAGATCAGTTCGAGCTTACTAATTCCCTTGTCATTAAATTTAGATTGGGCTTTGAGGATTTGAAGCTTACTTGTGATGGTCTAGTATTCAATATAATGAATAATCAAGAGGTTAAGGATAAGAAGCCTTTGATTCAGTTTGATCTAAGGTTTGAGGCAAAATTCCCCTTGGCAAAGAAGAAAGTGGTTGAGGTTCCCACCCTTATTAAAGTTGCTAGTGTTGAGGCAACATCTAGGACAACCTAGGCCTCCAACGAGAAGACCAAAGCAGAGCTAGTGGCTATCCTATTTGAGTCTATCTTTGAGGTAGGCTTTAACTCCCACAGTGTTCCTCATACCAAGACTCAAAGGAGGAACAAAATAAGATAATAATGAAGAACTATAAAGAATATTTTGGGAGATAGAGACCTCATCTCAGATTGTATAGGATGGGTCCCTTTGATAGAAACTTTCTCCATAGCTGAGGGAGAGGAAGACATCCTTCATATAGTAGCATCACCACCATGCCTCTTTGAGTATGAGACACCTAGCTAGAGAGAGAAGAAAGCCCTATGTTGATCTATGGTCAATACTCAAGAGGGTTGGGAGAGTACATGGATGATCTAAGTCAGCCATAGTCAAAGATTTAAAATTAATTATCCCTAGGAGCGTAGAGAACTTGATGAAGAAAGAAAGGGCCTCAAAGGCCAAGATAGTAGTTCAAGTAGGCAGGAGAGATAAGTGGAGGATTATAAGAAAATCAACAGGCTCAACATTGATGGATAGGCACCTCAGTACATGACAGTCGACTATAAAGGTAGAACAAAGTGTATAGTTCTCACTGGGTCCGATCATGGGAGGAGAGTGTTTGTAGGCTCGTAGTCAGTGTAGTCACCATCATACCACTCGAATCATCAACCACCACTCAACTCATCAACCACTATCCCTCATCCGAGTAGCAGGATCTGAGGTTCCCCATAAGTATCAAAAGTAGTCCATGGATAGGAAGTCCCTGTCCTTAATGATTAGTTTATGACTGTTGACCTCACTTTTGGAGTGAGGTTGACCATCCTCTCTTAGAACTAGAATTCAACTAGATCAATTGCACATTCTTAATGTTAAAACACTTTAGTGGTTAGGATAACACTAATTCTAAGCTTAAAGTTTAAATTTTAGTAAAAATTTAATTTTTGATTTTATAATGACAAGATATAATTCTCAATGTAGCAAAAAAAAAAGTACAGTAAATAAAGAGAAATAATATGCACAATTTTTACATGGATTGGCTAAATGCCAAAATTGGCCTACGTCCATGCCTAGCCACCACTAGCTAGGAATCCACTAAATGCAAACTAACATACAAACTATACTCTCTTATAAAGAGGTGAGTACAACCCCTGCAAAATATGTACTCTCCTATAAAGGGGTGAGTACAACATCAATAAAAATTTTATAACAAGAAAAAAATATAAAATAATAAATTTTGATAAAATATATCTTTCACAAATATCCAATTCAAAAAGTGATCTCACAACTTATACATGATCACTTTACAACTTACAATTTTGATAAGATAGAATGCTCACTTAATTTTGAGAAGAAATAATAAAATAAATATCTTAAAGTAATCTTACTAAGATGTTTATGTTATTATAATTTGTAGACTAATATAAAAATAATTTCAAAATAAAATCACAATAGTCCATTGCACAATAAAATAAATTTCAGCAAGGAATAGTTTTAAATTTAAGAGAAACTACAATAAGTATGTATATATTAGTGTAAGAATGATTAACTCTTCACAAAACTTTTTTTTTTAATTATTAAACAATAAAAATAGTAAGATTTACTTTATTTTAGCAAGATAAAATTATTTAAATAATGAATATTAGTTGGAATAAAATGATAAGTGACAAATAAAATAATTTACTTTTTATAAATTTTTATTTCGATAAAAACTTGATAAATAATAGATCTAGCATATACTCTAAAATTCAAAAAAGAATTTATTTTATTTTAACCAAAATGATGATTTGAGTTATTGTAAATGATCATAAAATACTTAAATAAAATTAGTATATGATAGATCTAAGTAATCTAGTAAGCTTTTAATTAAAAAGAAAGATCTAGCAAATATAAAAATATTTTTTGCACAATAAATTAATTTTAAATGCTTAAGTTATACTTCTAAAATAGATCTAAGAATAAATGATATTTCAAATAAGACTAATAATGAAATATTTTAAAAAAATAAAAGAAATTTGTAGGAAGATAAAAATTTCACCAAGATGAAATAAATGCTACAAATTATCACAAGAGTTTTTCACAAAAAATGATTGAAGAAACTTTGATGTGAATAACTTAAACTTTGATGTCCAAAAACTAATCCACCAAAAGTAAAAATTTAGAAGAACAAATAGATGGTGAAAATTGTATAAATAACTAAAAAAAGATTAAGATTAAGAAATAGTAAACTCAAGTTATTTGAGAAAGCTTGCTTAGTTAAAAATGTTGAAGCTTCCAACCAAGGATTTGATCTTGCAATATTTGGAGAACACTTGGAAGGAAAATCTAAAAAGTTTTCTCTAAGATTTGCTATAGAGATTATGAATTTGAAATGAGCAGCCCTTTTATGAGGAGAATGAGAAATATTTATAAGCAAGAATGTAATTTTAAATTATTTCAAAAAATATATTATTCTAACATCATTTTATCATATAATAATATAATATTCAATAAAAATATAATTTATATTAAATAAATATTAAATTCAAATAACAAAAAATTGGTGAATCACATACGGAAGTCAATAATAATAAAAAATGGCTCTTAATATATTCAAAGTATGTAGCATGCATTCATTATTACAATTAGCTAATGTTTGAGAATTCATAATAAATTTAATTTTAATTAAACGGGTCATGTAACCAAACAAATTAAAGGTAAAAAATCTAAGGAATCTATTGGATATAAAATTAGATCTAAATTTCTTGATTATAAAATGACTTTGGTTGAAATATTAACTTTCATGTATTTTTGTTAATTTTGAAATATGACATTTAAAATTTATGATATAATTTTGATGTAATCATACATATGTTAGTTATCATATAACTTTTAAAATGAATTATAATATTTAATTATATTAATTATATAAACTAGTTACTCTCAATAGTCATAATTAGTTATTATTTATTATTTTGACAATTTAAATGCTATGTATGAAGCATATAATTAAATGTTAGTTAGATAAAGATTTATATAAATTGATCTCATTATCATTATTTAAAATAAATAAAAATAACTTGCTAAGTTGTGAGCAAATTAATTCATGCCAATGAACTCATATGAACATCTAAGATAGTTCAAAATATATAACCTAAAATATTATATCTTGAGCTTCAAGGTATTCATTTTGATCTATCTTTCATTTTTATATACTTACAATTTCATCAAACATATTATGAGATATATTGGATATATAATTAGCAATCAATATATCTGAAACACATAAAACATATATTAGAACATCCAAGCATATGTTTATTATCATCAAAATTAATAGGATTAAACATGAAGCTCATAAAGCTAACACTAACCCTTCCCATTAAGGCTCAATTTGGTCAAGTGGTTAAGTGACCCAGTTCAACCTATTTAGGCTTAAGAGGGCTAGATCCAAAATTAATTTATTCCAATTAAATTTGAACTCACCTAAACTCATTTGAACCTCAATTGAACTTAATTGAACCTTAATTACAATCCAAATTGAATCAAGCAAAATCAAATTGGCCCTAAACCAAAGTTCCATATATGGTCAAAATTTAATTCAACTTGTTTGGAACCAAATTAAATTAATTAAACCTCATGATCACTCAAATCATTCAATTAAACATCTAAATCTATTCCAACCCATTCAATTCCATCAATTGATCTAATTAACCCAACTTGACCCATTTGGCCTAAATGGTCTAAATGAGTCAAAATTCAATCTAACCTAAATTGATTGCAATCAAAGCCATCAATAAACTCTAAATTCATTATTAAACATGTTCCAACAATTAATTGACCCCAATTGAACCTAATCAAGCCAATTGATTCACTTGACTCAATTTAACCTAAAAGGCTAAATTGAGTCAAATCTTGATTCCATTCAAATTGGACCAAATCAACTCATCCAACCTCTTCCAAAATGATTATTGATCATAACAAATCACTTAATTATAATCAATTAAACTCAACTGAACAAATTTGGCCATTTTGTTAGTTGACCCAATGTGACCTAAATGGACAAATTGGGACAAAACTCATTCCAATCCAAATTTCTTATAAATATTTCCTCCAATCAATCATAAATTAATTATTGAACACTCTTCAACCATGAATTGAGGCTAATTTGATCAAACCACTCCAATTGACACATTTAGCCGAATTTTACCTAAAGACCAAGTTGAACCGAAACTTATTCTAAAAAAATCAATCCAAATAAAATAGTCCAATTGATGTCAAATGATCAATCAAACATAACTCAACCCATCATGAAGACACAATTTGGTCAATTTGACCAAATTGATCAATTTAGCCCATTTAACCCATATGACCTATATGAGCCAATTTAAATTCACTTCAAATTAAATCAAATTGATTATTCCAACACATTCCAAATGATCATTTGAATATAATCAAATAGCCCCTTGACCCAATTTGGTCAATTGGTCAACCTAACCCATTTAACTCAATTTGACCTATATAGGTCAAATTAACTTGTCATGACTCATCCATAGGTCCCCATTGACGTACAAGAGGACTCAACCCATGGTGAGCTAGTTCAACCAAAACAAGTGAACTAAGGGTTCCAAATAAGACAAAATCTCCATTTGAAAGATTTACCAACCTCTTTTGACCTTGGCAGTCCGCCTTGACACTCTTGATGCATAAATCCATTGACCCAACCTGACCCAAACCTGTTGGGCTCAACCATTGATCAAAGTGATGTCCTTCTCACCTTGGCCAACCTTAGTTCACCCCCATGGAATGTCCACTTCATGGCAGGCCACCAAACCCCTTGATCCACTAGAGGACCCCCACCTAATCAGTGTCATGCCATTTCTAACCACCCCCACTAGTGAACCGGCTGCCACGACTTGAACCAACCTCATTGGTTGGTTCACTTAGGGGAGGAGGGTATATACCCCCTCCTCCATTCAAACTCAACACACACCTTCCTTAAAGCACAAGAGTTGGTCCCCAAGCTTCCTTAGATCTTCTCATGCACCCCATAGATGAGATTAATCCTTACCTCAACTCGAGCACCCTCTTTGTCCAACCTCACTCAAACTCTACCAAATTCAAATTAACTCTTTACACACCTTCCTCAGAGCATAAGAGCCAGTCGTAGCTTTCCCAGAGCTTCTCATGTACTCCACTGCTAGCGAGACTAAGCCTCACCTTTTCTCGATCACCCTCTTTGTCCAATCTTATTCAAACTCCACCAAATTCAAATGAACTCTTCCCATATCTTCCCCTCACTCTAGAAAACCAAAATAAATCAATTCCCACTCATTCAATCACCAAAAATAATTCTTTAACTAACTCTGGTGAGGTTCATGGTGTCATTTAGTCTAGAGGATGATTGACGAGGAGGCAACTTGTGGTCTTCTTAAAGGGCTTTGCCTTTTCAAGGAGAAGCTACATCAGTCATAGTCATTGCCCTATAGCTATGTGAGGTAAATTTTAGCAAATCATAGAAAATCTTCTAAGTGTTGGTCTTTTATGAAGAATTTTGTGGTTTGACACAAATCCAACCTTGGATCCCCTAAGAATCATCCCTTGATCAATTTAGAATCAATTCTACCATCAAACAAGCTCCGATGAGCTCAGATAGATCGATAAAAGATGAATGATGTTTGTATTTCACTAGAGGTCAAGAATGGATCATCTGACATCTATTTTGGGGGATTATAATGGATGATTGACATTAATTGTGTTAAATTTTTATTTAATTTTATTTAATTTGCAAGATTAATCTCCATCATCTAATCCATGATCGAATGATTGAGAAGAAAGTGCATCCATCATTGTTGAATCAGTGGTCATACCAGACGTTTTAAGTAGCCAATTTCTTGGTGCCATGCAAAGTCTTTGCCGCATCGACCGACTTGATTTATTGTGTAAATAGATTAATTAAGGTTTAAAATATATTTTAGTGAACTATAAGATTGGAAAATAAAAAAATAATTGTAGAAAAATTTTACAAATATAAATAAACCCATTATGAAATGCTTAGACAGGAGAATCTAGAAAAAAAAGTCCTAATTTTTATTAGGTGAATATTGATTAATTATGGTTCAATGTTTTACTTAATTAACTTACTTAAGTCTTAATTAGTTGGTTAGTTGGCTTACAAATTGGTGTGATTGTCCCTTAGGATGACTTCTGCCTCCTATAATTTTCTTAAGGTAATTTTGCCAATCAATTTTAGAAATTCAAAATTTCAAACTATAATTAGGCATTTTGTGCATTTAATAATAATTTAAAATTAAAAAATTATGAAATTAATTGCAAAATTCTAATTATTCATTAAAATAACAAGGGTTAATAGAGAAATTAATTAGGACCCTTACTTTTAACTACTTCTCAAAATCACCCTAAAAGGTATTTATTTAATTAATTAAATCATTAATTAACCTAGAGCTTAGAAAATTTATAGTAATTAGTGTAGATAATTAAAAATTATGACCAAACCTTCCTTGTACTTAGTTAACAAAGAGATTTCCAATGAAACTAAAATCTACAATTAGTTTGTAGTATTTAAATTGTAATTGATGATTTGAGTTTTCTCCATTTATTTAATTATCCTTTAATTCTAATCCCAATTGCATTAGGATTTTTAAGGAATATTTATTTTATGATTATGCATATTTAACATTTTTCTCATAATTATTGGGCTTGTATTGGCTTACTTAAATTTATAGCTCTTTTGGGCATAATTGGTTAAATAATTAATTAACCATAATTAAGTCATTAAAATCACCTAAATCACTCTTAAATCACTTAATGAATAGAGATGGGTCAAGAGATGATTTTAATGATTTTCTTCCCTCTTTATAATTAAATTACCCAAATTATAAAAATCAACACATAATGAATTTGATTAGGCTTAAGGGTGCTTATCTTAATGTGAATGCCCTTAAGAATTAATGAATCCAAATAGATCATTTCATGGTGTTTAATTATTTTGCTTGAATTATTCATAAATTTATGCTCATATGTTCATACATTCATGTTTTTAAAATAAAAGAAAAGATTGCATTTAATTGCATATTTTTAGATTAAAAAATATGGCTATTATCACTAATAAACCTCAAATTATTTTCTTAACTAATTAGGAGATATCTATTAATCTAAATATAACTTAATATAAATAATTAAAAGCTAAGTTTAATTCCTATATGTATAAAGCATAACTTGAAAGGTATATAGATTAGAAACCTGAGGTTCAGGGTTATTGGTCCAAAGGAGGTCTTGATACCTTCGTATAGTTGGTATAACAAAGACATGTACCTTAAGATTTATGGTGAAGTACATATTAAAGTTAAATTTTTTCACCCATATATTTGAAAAATCCTAAAGTTTATAATTTTAGCTATATATTTATACATGTATACATATGCATATGAATGAACAAGTACATAGTCTAGACATCTTGGGAGCACGAGGGTTTAAGTAGTCCCAAGGGGATCTCTAATTGCCTCACTTCCCTGGTTCAATAATGACACGTACTTGTGCAAGTTCAATATACTAATGCATATGTATATGCATAAGATATAATTAAATTAATCTCTTATACGAAGTTCATGCATCATATATCATATGTTAATGTATATATATATATATATATATATATATATATATATATATATATATATATATATATATATATATATATATCATCTATGCATCAAGTGTGAAATGATCAAATGATATATGTATTTATTAAATTTAATTATTCAATTAAGCATGACATGTAATTAAATAAACATTAAGGAATAATGCAACAAATTCAAGAAAATATTATCAATTTAACTATGGTTTGACTTATTAATCTTAAAATGCCCTTCATATTTAGATAAATTCTCTTATGTCAAATCCAAATAAATTATTTAATAAAAGACTTGTACTCTTTCATTAAGATGATTAAAAATCATTAAATTCATCTATTAGATCTAACATAAGGTTAGGTATTAAGTTGGATCATATTCTCTCTTCCACCCTTTATAATCTTAAATAAAAAATGAAGCACAAAATAAAATCAAGAGTCTAAGTTAAAATTCATTCTAAATTATTGATCACATAAAATGTAATCATCCCTAATAAAAAACTCAAACATTCATCACTAGATAATTTCAAGCATTAAAGCCTAATCATGACATATCGTACTAAACTATAGAATGCTAAGTCATCAATCTTAGTCTTAGGTTAGGTCGATGATTGTTGTGATGATGTGGTGTTTGATTTTGTGATGTAATATTTTAGATTGAATGTTAGAATTTATTGTGAGTAGTTTGGATGTTAGGATGATATCAAACTAATGATGTTTTCTACAAGAGATTGTGCTTAAGGGACTATTGTAATAAAAATATAAATATTTCTTACTTGTAGGTGCCACTTAAGTCCCTAAGCATAATCTGTTAGGACTAGTGGGCATAGTAATCCGGTAGGGTACTAAGTTCAAATGTATGAAATATAATTGCTTGGCTTGAGCATATGTTAAGCTAACTTCTATTTTTAAGGTGTAGTTAGTTTTGCATTTTATTAAAAAAATATAGTTTTTTGCAATAGACATAGGATTAGAGCTATGTGATTTAAGATGAGCAGTGGCTAGAAGGCTTAGACCTGAGAGGCCTTGTGATGATTGGAGTGCTCAAATCGACAAGCAAAGATGAAAAATGAATAATTGAAGACCCCAATAGCTTTATTTTCATTTGTAAATTAATTATAATTCAGGCTGTATAAAGGTAGAGCTCGGCTACCCAATTCTTTTTCATTTTAAAGTGTATGACAGTACCTAGTTGCACTAACCTCTTATTCTTTTAATCGATTGATGTTTGATTGTTATGTTCACATTAATTGTGTAATAGAAATGACATGCTTTTCATAGGTTTTCTAAAGTTTGAATATTTATTGTATGGCCTGGATGCGGTAGGCTCTTAGAAAATTTAAATTTTCTACTTAGGCTAAATAACTTCAAGCAAGCTTAACAACTCATAACCTCATGCTAAAACCTTGAATTTTAATCAAAGAAATAAAAGATTTAGTAAGCCTTTAGTGATATGATTGAATGTTATAACAACATGCATACATATTATCTCCTCACTTGCAAATAGGTGATCTCCACTCTTGCACAATATGGAATAAGGCTTGACCTATGATAGTAATCTCTTGTAGTGAAGAACACCCCTTCCAACTGATTTAGCACATTAATCAAATTTTACCATGCATTTAGGCATAAGATCTCCCAAACCTAAATCTAAAATAACAAGTTAAAATGAAATAAAAAATCTATAAATTTTATTGCATTAGTCTAAGTCATGATTTGCACACCAATCATGATCTAATCTCTTAGGGAGTGAGTTTAGGATATAGATTATTTCTTAATAACTAACAACCTAATTATCTTATATTTTACATATGACCAACCCACATGATTTTGGATCATATGAGGTGTTAGCTGGCGACCACTCTAAGCGATTTTAAGTTTAGAGGAGTTGAGATCAGTTCACTCTCTCTAGTGGAAGTGAACCAATATGTCTGACTTCGTTGAGTAGATTTATGTTAGCTTTTATTTTGTGCTAGGGAATTCTAGATGTAGGTTCAGACTACTTATTTTTCTTTTGCTACAAATAAAAGTCCTCACATCTTAGGCATTTTTATAATCTTGTGTTGTTGGAATCTAAGTCTTAACATTTTAATGAAATATCAATTTAAATAAATATAATTTTTCTTAGAAAAATATAAAGCCTCACTATAGGATAGATTATTGCACTCACTAGGCTTCTTAGAATCATGGGTGCTTCCTACTTATTCTCATTTGGAATCTATTAAGAACTCTTCATATTTGATTTTCCAATAATTTTCAATCATTTAATACCAAAAATTTGAAAACTTTGAAGATATTTGTTGACTACTTTAATCACGTATTCTTATAAAATCCTCATTTCCTATGATGTAATTAACTATGAAGGTTTTCCTCTATAGGAAACTAAGGAACCTAGCATAAGATAAACTTTTCTTTACTTCATCCATGTAAAGTAAGGGAAAGATCTCTGGTATATGTAGACCTATCTACCTTAGGAGTCCTTATTAGATGATTGAGTCTATTGTAGGGTGGTTCTTTTATCTCTAAAGATAACACATCTTTTCTTGGATGTCATACTCAATCATTTCAATAAGTACTCCCTAGGATATGTGTGGTGTCCCTATGAACTCTAAATGAAAACACCACATTGACTTGTGGGTCACCCTTCATCTTCTCACACTGATGGTGTAAGGCTCTCCTATTAGACCTCCCACTTCATTGGTGGAGAAGAAGGAGTGGCAGCCTAAGAGTGTAGTCATTGCTTTGCCACTAGCACCAAGTGGAAAGAAGAAAGAGATAAAGAGGGGAACTTATACATGTGAAACACTCAAACTAGCTGTGCATAAGCAAAGCTGGGAATCTGAGATAGTATGAATGAAGTCATGGCTAGAAATCATCTTAGATATGTTTTAGGAGATCCTCAAAAGGTAGGAAATCTTTTCCTAGAGGATATCAAAGCGTACTATCTAGAGAGAAAGTTGGGGATGGCGAGATAGTGAGATAGTAGATTTTGATGTAGATGATGATGAAACCTTGGAGGAGACCACATAAGTTTGCATTGTGGATACAGGGGAATTCTCACATAGAGAGCACCATCATAGAGTTGATGCATAAGGTGTTGTGATCGAGGAAGGTGAGGCACCAGACTTGACACATTGATTATTATAATAGTTAAAGTAAAATGATGATTAGATCATCTACATGGAAAGGAGGGTAGAGGAGTTCATGCCAGTTGTCTTAGCCTTTTAAAGTCAAGCAAAAGTACCCCAAGAAACACCCATAGAGGCCGACATACCATAAGTGGCACATACCTATGATATACACAAGTGCTAGCTCAATAGATGAGGATACATCCAATCTACATAGGAAAGTTATTAAGAGCACAATGTTACATGAAAGGGACATTAAATAGTTGGTGGAACAATAGGTGAAAGGTGTTGGAGCAAGCCTAAGGGACCTTATCAATTTTAAAGTGTAGACCATACTAAGAGGAGTTTGATGTAGTGCAGCCCCAAGGGATTTGTACCACCATCTTTCAAGGCCTTTGGTGGTAGTGGGAACCCATGAAAGCATATTACACACTTCAAAACTAGATGCTATAATGTAGGAGATAATGGCACTCTACTATTCATATTACTTATTGTGACTTAGCGTAAATTGCATTGCATTGGTAAAGCGCAACAATTCAATGAAGGCCTTTGTAGAATTGGACCAACTCTTTGTTAAGAGGTTTGCAAGACTACAATAAAGATTAACTATTGGTGACCTTGTAGTGGAGATGAAAAGACCTAATGATTCCATTATTAATTATATTATTAGATGGCACAACCTTAGCATGAAATGCCAGCCTTAACTTCAATAATAACACACCATTGAAATTCTTCTCAAAAATATTCATGGCTTGATAACTTTCTGCTTAAGGGATTTTCCATTAAAACCTTTGAGAAGCAAATTAGCAAGGTAGCTAACCTATGAGAGGAAACCAAGTAGTTACCCTTATTTGACCAATTGTGTAAGCTGAAACCCCAAATGATCTTTGAGGAGAAGTAGGTGGTAATCTGGTAGTAGACAAGGGGAAGCAATCTATGAGAGTTCAACCTAAGATATCTAGACCTTAGCCTCCCCTACTTTTATGACTATAGTAGCGGTAGTATGATGGTATGGTTTATAATATCTACCAAGGTAGATACATTCTACATACTCTTATTGATAGGTTGAACAAACTTTATTTGTTTAAGAGGGAGGTGGCCAAAACAAAATTTTAAAAATCTCTTTTAGAAACCTAATTTTTAGCTACCCAAATCTAAGAAGCTGAAGGAAGTGTGAAAAAGTGATGATCTTAACTTTTTCCCCTATCACCACATGTTGGGTAATGTCTTAATGAATTGCATTACCTTCAAAGATTGGCTCGAGTGAAGCTACAATTCTGGAGCCATAGTGATACCCAAAGAGTACTTAGTAGAACATACCATTGGTTTTATCAAAGAAATCTAAGGGGAATCGTTTGATCCTATTAAGACTAAAGAAGGTTGGACATCTTCTTTTCCTGAACATCTAAGTTATTTCTTAATTCAGAAAGCTTTATTTGTAAGTATCTAAGCTAGCTCAGACCTCTACTACACTAGTAGGTCTGCCAGTTGCAAAGGATAACATATGGAGTGTGGATGTCCAACAGGAGCCTCCACTACAAGCCAATAGTAGTAGCATCACCACTTACTATTCTTCCTCATACTACAACATTTAGGAGCATTATATCTAGATGGGAGCATCAAGCCATTCATGTCGATCACCCTATGACTTCTATTTTGCATCGCCTAAGGCAGATAATTCAATGAAAAAAGATTCCAGTTATATCTTCTTTTTGCAAGATGATTCTAATGATCTTATCTTTAATGATAACTCCTCAAGTCTTAATAATCAAAATAATTCTAATCATTCTCTTTCTCTCGGTGATGACTCTAATAGTGAAATCCATATCTTAGAAAATAGGTCATTGACTCTAGTAAGTAGATAACTCATCCATGAGATGCTCCAATGGATATGCTTATGGAGAACCATCCTAAGGTTGGCTATAATGTCTTAGCCTATCTTAGAAAACTACCTGCTAAGCTAAGTATATATGAGGCCCTTATCTTAGCTAAAGAGATGAGGGAGTCCTTGATCAAAGCCTTATTATATCTTGCAATATGCTTAACTTAGTTGACCATTACTTCTATAGTTATAAAGGAAGCCTACTATTTCAAAGAAGTCATAGGAGTTACCTTCAGATTAAGACTTTTCCTAGGGACTACTAATCAAAATTGCCCATTTATATCTCAATGAACATAGACAAGTCCAAATTGACTAGAGTAATTGTTAACCCAACTACATCGATCAACATCATGATTCTAAGAACCCTTTCCTACTTGAAGATTGACCTCACTTGGCTTAGGTTTGATAAGATAATTTGAAAATATTTAATGAATAAAGTGAGAGGGCTTTAGGCTTAATCACATATTACTTTAAATTATTGATTTGAAGATTGAAGCAAAGTTCTAAATCATAGATTCATACATGTTCTTCAATTCTATACTTGGAAGACCTTAGTTCCATAAGAATAAGATGGTACCATCTTCCTTATATCAGTGTATCAAGTTCATGCATAGTGGTATAGAGTATTGCATCAAAGGGGATCTCAAACTCTTCTCGGTACACGAGGTCAAAATTTATAAAGATGCATCCTACTACCTCGATAAAAAAATATATATTCTGATGATGTTCAAAATAATGTCAATTAAGAAGATAAACAAAAAAGAAGAAAAAGAAAAATAAAGTTAAAAAAGAAGAAGAAAACTTTAGGAAGGAGTTAGAGTTTGACATCACTTACTAGCCACATCATACCTCTCCTTTTCAATGAGTAGGTGAGATGTCCCGATCTCCCATGACAAGGATGAAGCAAGCTCTGAAGAGGCATTAGAAGGGGGAGACAATTATACATACCACCAACCCAAGCACCCCCTACAATATGCATAGACTTAGAGTCTTGCTTAGAGGATGAGTTATATATTGTTAGTTTTAGCTACCTCCTTGCATTTGAAGACCAGCTAGCAGTGATAATGAAGACAAGTATTGATGAAAACCAAGTCCCTTAATAATGCAACAACAATCAAGATAGTGATAGGTTTTATGATGAAGTATTTGAGTTGTCTTGTATGAAAGGATTAACCAGTATGTGGGCACTCTAGCTCTAACCCTACTTTATTGAACAATGACATTAAGCCTCAAAAGTTCTATTTAGGAGCATCATCTTGGAATTTAGGAGTTGATGTAAAACTTGAGAATGAATCTTTCAAAGAAATAATAAAATTACCTTTTTATTGGTATTAACCTTGTGTTCAAAACTTAGCAAAGTAGGGACTAATAGCTCACACATGGTCTAGACATAAATCAAATTATTTTAAAAATTATAGTAAAAGAAAAGAAAGGAAAGAAAGCTCAGTTAAGACTAAGGCTAGGGTTTGACATAGTTAAGCCATTAGATGATGATGAGTACCACTTGGAGTCCGATAGGGTCTTTCTAGACAAACTTAAATTATTTAAAGAAGTTTGTTTATAAATTTCAAATGATCTAAACAACATCCAAGCTAGGGATGCACCCTCAGAAGTAGAGGAGGAAATAAAGTCAACCATAGATAAGTTGAAGGAAATCAATTAGGGCACCAAAGATAACTCATGCCCAACATTTATAAGGTCATTATTAAGCAAGTATGAATCAAATGACCTAATTAAGTTATTTTTAGAGTTTAAGTATGGCTTCATGTGGAGTTATAAAGAGATGTCTAGATTAGCTCGATATTGCTATCCATAAGCTAAAAATATGATTTAATGCAATACCCATGAAGCAAGCTCCCATACGCATATGATTAGACATTAAACAATAAGTCATTTTAAAGGTTATGAAATTGATCGATGATGAATTTATCAGAGAAAAAAATATCCCACTTGATTAGCTAGAGTCATACTAGTTAAAAAGAAAAATGTTTAAATTCACATATGCATTGATTTCAGAGATCTTAATAAGGTATGACCCAAAGATGAGTTCCCATTACCCATACTAGAGCTGATGGTAGACATAGCTTCCTTACATGTGATCTTCTCATTTATGGATGGGTCATCTAATTACAATCAAAGAAAGATGGCACTTGAAGACAAAAAAAGCATTTAAGACTCTGATCAAAATCTTCTGCTATAAGGCCATGCCTTTCGCTTTAAGAATGCTAGTGCTACATATTAGTGGGCTATGACTCAAATCTTTGATAACTCATTCATCACCAAGTTGAGTGTTTTGCCGATGATCTTGTGGTCAAAATCAAATGAAAATAAGACCATATATATGACTTGAGAGTAGTTTTTGAACATTTAGGATATTATAACTTGAAAATAAACCCTTTGAAATATACTTTCTTGGTGACTTCAAGGAAGTTTGTAGGTTTCATCATATGACACCATGGGATTAAAATTGAACCATAGAAGATCAAGGTGATATTAGAAATTCCACCTCCTAAGAGTTTAACCTAACTCAGATCCTTTTAAGAAAAGTTGGCATATCTAAGATGTTGTATATCAAACATATTTGGCTGATGTAAACCATTCATGACACTCATAAAGAAAGATGCTAAATTTTTGATGGATGATAAGTGCCAACATGCATTCAAGAGCCTAAAAAAAATACTTGAGGAAACCCCCAATACTAGCTACCCTTAACTTGGACAAACCTCATCATCTACATGACAACATTAAGTGATTCCCTTAACTCTTTGTTGGCCCAAGCCAATAATGAACGAAAAGAAAACATGATATAATACTTGAGCCATCACTTAATTCCTATAGAAGCCAAATATCTACCCATTGATAAGCATTGCTTAACTCTCATCTTTAACACCCAAAAGATAAGGCACTATATGCTTTCTTATAAGATCAACCCAATTTTTAGAGTAAATCCATAACAATACCTTATTCAATGCTCTCTAGATGGTTGGCATGATGGTATATAATTTTATTATAGTTTGACATCACCTTCATACCACTTCATGTTGTGAAAGGGCAAGCACTAGCAGACTTCTTAGTAGCACACCCTTTTTCATAGATTCTTTTTTAAATGAAGATCTCTAATGAGAAAATCATGAAGAATTATACTTTGATGGTGTGGTTCCTCCTGAAGAGAAGATGAACCATAGTTCATCCTCTCAGGCAATATGGGAATAGGGATGGTCTTCTTAACTCTAAACTGCAATGTTGAGATTCTCATAACTGAGTGCGAAGCTTTAATTGTAGATCTAGAGTTGGTCATTACACTAGGCATTCAATACATTAACATTTTTGAAGATTCACAATTATTATTTTTGTAGTTGTTGTTTAGATTAAAATAATCATTGAAACTTATAAAGTTCTCAAACCCAAACTCCATTAGTACTATAAGTACACCATGGAGTTACTGAATTAGATATTGAAGGTCACTCTATATAGAATTCTCTGAGTTAGAAATTCCATAGTCGATGCTTTAACAAAGCTTACTAAAGAAATGGCTTATATGGATAATGAGTAAATATTAATAGAAGTGCTAAATTACCAAGTTCTACCTCCCATCGATACCGAGCTCATTGATAGATAAACTCTAAAAGGTTGTCTCGTGGTTTTAATTTAGAGTTGTGTGGACACCACGCAAATCTTAGGAGGTACTTATTGAAGTGATCGGGTATGACATTAAGGTATGATGTACCATTTTGAAAGATGGAAACATCACCTTACAATGGACTAATCACCTAATAGGACTCTTAAGGCATGAAGGGTCTTCGTGTATACTAGAGATCTTTCCCCTACTTTACATGAAAAAGTAAAGCAAGGTTTATTTTATGTTGATTTCTTTAATTTCCTATAGAAGCAAGCTTCCATAGTTAATTATATCCTAAAAATAGGAATCTCCTAAGAAAACTCTTGATTAAACTAGTCAATCATATCTCCAAGGATTTCAAGGCTATATTATCAAAGGATTTGATATTTTTAGAAAATCAAGCGGGAATGTTCAATTGGAAAGACTTATTTTTGAATTTCAAAGGAAAAGAAGTAGGGAGCACTCTTGATACTAGGAAGCCTAGTAAGCACTCCAGCCTATCCTATGGTGAGGCTTTATATGTTTGAAAGAGAAGATTTATTTTGTTTGAGTTAAAATTTTATTATAATGTTAGGGCTTCTAGTCCACCAACATAAGATTGTGAAAATGCTAAGAGGTGAGGATTTATACTCATAGCCTGAAGGAAACAAGTAACCTCAAATCTTAAATCTAGGATGCTTTAGCACAAGCTAAGAGTGCACTTAAATCTAAGCAAAAGGGATACAATGGTCCACCTCCACAAGAGAGAATAAACCTATCCAACTCTTATGGACTTACAATGCCCTGGAGTGACTGCCAGTAACACATACTATGATTCAAAACCATGTAGTCCGCTCTTATGTATGTGCAAGATGGCTAGGATTAGAGTCCTAAACTCACTCCTTAAGAGATTAGAACATGATTGGTATGAAATCATGACTTAGACTAAATGCAAAATTTACAAAATTTTTGTTATTTTGACACAATATTTTGGACAAAGGCTTGGGATATTTTTATGCTTAATTCTTGATGGAATTGAGTTATTGGCAAAATCAGAGAGAGAGAGAGAGAGAGAGAGAGAGAGAGAGGAGATCTCCATCATGAGGTGGGTGCTCTCATTGGTCAAGCATTTCTTATAATGCGAGAATGGAGGCCCTCCTCATTCAAGAGTGAAACAAGATGATATGCATGATGTTAGACATTCAACATTCAGCTAAGGGATTACTAAATCTTCTAATTATCTTGATTATATCCTAGGCTTTAGAATGAAATTGTGAGTTATTTTAAATTTTAGTTATGAGTTGTTAATTGGGGTAGAAAAATTAAATTTTCTCTAAAGAGCCTAACATCCAGGCCACACACTCAAACATCAAGCTTAAGAAACTATGAAGAAGATGCAATTTTATTGTGCAATCTAAACATCACAACAATCATTCATGTATATTTCATAAAAGAATAAAAGAAGGTCGTACCTTTACACCAGTTAAATAGAAAAATTGGGTAGCTGAGCTCTATCCTTATACAACTCAGATTACAAAAGAATGATTATAATTTAGAATTGAATAAATTTTATGGGGGGTCTTTATTCTTCATTTTTTTCTTTTAATTTGATTTGCTCCAAGGCTTCACAGGGCCTCCCAGGACTATGCCTTCTTGCCACTACTCATCCTAAACCCCATAGCACTAATCCTAATTCCTGTTGCAAAAATTATATTTTTATAGATATTAAATCTAAATGCACCTACAAAATAGTTGTTAACTAAACATAAATGCAAACCTAAATAATTATATTATGTAATTTGGACTTAGCATCCTGCACATGGGTAACCAAGCCCACTTGTCTTAATGTGGATTATGTAAATGGGATTAACCTGCAAGCAAAAGCATTTATATTTTTTTCAACAACCCCTTTAGCACAATTCCTACAAAAAACTTAATTAGACTAACAATGATCTAACATTTAGTCTACGCACAACTATCCTAACATCCAGTCTAAAATATTTTATCATAAAAAAATACAACATCATCACATACACCGTCCTAACCTAAATCTAGAAGTGGTGACTTAGTATTCTAATGTGTGTGTTTGAACTTAGTGTAATATGTCTAAGTTAAGCTTTAAGATTGAAATTGTCTGATTTTGGAATTGTTTAAGTTAACCATGAAGGATGGTTTCATTTCAAGTTGTTAGGAAGATTTATGGATTTTAATTTATATCTTCTTTTGTTTCATTTGATATTTACTTAGGATCTAATTATAAAGAGAATAAAGAGGTTTAACCTATTCATCCCTATCTTAAGTAATTCTCTAAAACATGTTATTATGATTTGGTTTTCTTTAGTGAATGATTTATTAAATTTTTTTATTGATCTTAAGTTCAGGTTAATCTTAAAAAATCTTGTTCAACATGAAAGGCATCTTAAGATTAATGTAATTGAATTGCCATCACATAGAATATGTTGCACCATTCTTTTTATCATCAATAGCATGCATATGATTTAATACTTAATATACTTATACTTGCAATGTATTTTTGTCATACTTAAATGATTATGAATGCATATTTTTAGGTAGAAAAGAGGAGTTTCATTCTTTAGCTAAATATACACACACATGTATTAAAGTTTTAAGCAAAGTACGTGCATTTATTTAAACCTGGAAGTGAGATAATCAATGGCCTCTTTGGGGCTACTTAAAGCCTTATATTCCTGTGATGTCAGACTATATACTTGCTATCTTAAATATATATGAATGTACACACAACTATGAGAATGAAAATCATGTAAAATATTATATTTTTAGTGAATTATTTATACATGTAAAATAAAGTTCTATCAAAATGCTAGTACAAGCACACATAAGAATGAAATTAAGTAAGTATAAGCCTTTGTTAACTAGGAAATGAGATAATCAATGACCTCATTGGGGAAACTTAAAGCCTTTTGATGCCCAAACTATATATTCATTATCATTCAAACATATGTAAACCCATACATGAATCATAAAATAAAATAATACTTTAACATGTTAAGCTATAAAAACATGTACATCATATAGAATATTCATAGCCAATCATCAATCTAAATCTTTATTATCAATTTATAACTTTGGAAATAGCTTTAGAAATTTATTAGTGATAATAGCCACACATATAATAGGATTAAGCCAACACATGCAACTTACACATAAAGAAATTTCATTAATTATTTTATTTTAAAAACATGAATGTATGATATCAAATGGCATACAAATTTAAATTATTGAAAAGGAATAATTAAACATTACCACATAATACATTTAGTTATATTAATTCCTAAAGATAACCAAGTTGAATAAAATTCTTTAAGGAAAACTAAGGCTTCTTATGAAATTTGTTTTGGATTTGATTTATTAAACTCCTAAATAGAAGAAATTATATTTTCTATTTTTATCCCACCCCATGTTGATGGTTTGATGTATTTAAAGAGAAGTAATTAACTGAATTTTATGATTTGATTAAGTTTGAATCATTTGGTAATACATTTAATTACCCTTTCCTATGCTTCTTTAATTTAATTAAACACTTATTCATGAGCCTCAAATGATATGCTTATGATAAATTAAAATTGCAATGCTCTTAAAGGACTTAGTGCAATAAGCTCATGCTTAAGTGTTAATTATATTAAGAAAGTAATTAAGCTAAGTACACTTATGATTTTCCCACACCCATGGATTAATCATAATTCCCTTAATGGGTCTTTATGTTATTGAACACATAAAGAGAAACCCATGATTTTTGTTTGAACTATATGAAGTGATTATCATTTCAATTTAATTAATTTTTATCTTTAATTATTTAATTAATTCCTTAATTAATCCATGCTTAATTAACCCTCTTTATGAAATGGATTTGGAGAAAAAAATTAGGAAAGAGGTCTTAATCATTTCCCCTCCTCCTTTCATTATTAATCAATAATTAATAATCATCAATTACTTAAATTTTACTATTTGACATTTTTAATAATTATTAAAGTAATTATGAGGGTAATTAAGGTTTGAATTTCAAATTCTCCTAATTACCTAGCCAATAAATCCCAAGAAAATTATGGGAGGCAGATGACATCCAATTAAATCAACATTTCAAAATTGAGATTAATTGACCAAGTAAATAGGGCATAATTAAGGTAATTGGGAAGACTTCAAACCCTAATTAAGCTCTTTCCACTATTTCAAAACTTAATGAAATTATTTTTATTAAAATCTTCTATGTTTACCCTTTCCAAAATGGGTTCATTCATATTTTTTAAATTTTTTTGTAATTAGTTATGATTTTTCAAAGTTCAAAGTAATTAAAAACATTTTTATCCTTAATTAATACCTAATCCCATCGGCGCCATGTGGGAGTTGACATGGTGATGCTTTCCAAGTAGAGTCACGAGATTGGCTACTTACTTAAATCGTCCACACAACAGATGCTTTCATCCCATTTGTCGTCGAGGTGGGGATTAATCCCATAATTCTGAAGGGATAAAATCAGATTTTCTAATCGAATTAATCATGACCGTCCATTCCAATCATGCTGAATGAATAGCGGATGATCCTTTGTCCCTCAAGTGATGAAAGATGGACACCATATGCTCTCATCTTCTCGTCGAAGCTTGTAAGGCATTGAGATTGACTTTAAAATCTTCTAGGGATAGATCTAAGAAGATCTTATGATGGAAATCGCACAAAATAATAAAATCCTTCAAAAGACCAACTCATATTGGATTTTCTATGGTTTGCCAAAATTTACCTCAAAGATGGTTCAAATTGGGTAGCTTTGTCTTTAAGAGACGAAGCTCTATTGAGAAGCTCGAGACTTGCCTCCTCGTCAGTGGCTCTATGGACCAAGCATCATTGGAATAGTCACCAGAGTTGGTCTTAGAGTGGTCTTTGATGCTCAAATTGATCAAGGATCGATTCATTTCACCTCGTCGGAGCTAAGGGAAGGTGTGGGTGAAGTTAATTTGGAATTGGTTGAGTTTGAGTGGAGTTGGATGGAGGAGAGGCTCTAGTTCACTCGGGTTTGGTGTCATCAATGATGGGGAGCTCAAGGGAGGTTGGGAAAGCACTAGGAAGCTCGTCTTGACTCATTGAATCTCTTTGAATGTGTGTGTGTGGTTTGGAATGAGATGGTGAGGAGTATGTTCTCCTCCCCTTAGAATCTGACAGTGGGAATTGGCTCTAGTTTTGGCAGATGTTCAACCGCACAAGTGGCCCGGGAGATCAGGGAATGGTTGAGGTGGAGCTCTTGAGTGGGTGAAGGTTGGGCATAGGCTAAGGTGGAGTTTCCTTCCTCCCAAGATGAGCTAATGGAATGGCTTGGGTTAGCTCACCTCCTCTGACCCATGGCTGACCCAACTAGCTTTGGGTTAGGTTATCTAGTGTTAGGGGTCCAAATTGAGCTTAGGGTGGCTGCCAAGGGCAAGGGGTAGGTGACACCGTCCAAATGGGGATTTTGTCCCATTTGGATGGGCCTACCCAATGGGTTTTAGCCAAATTTGGGTCTTGATGGGTTGGATTTGATTTGGGTTGATCTATGGTGATCTAAAGATGGGTCATGCCAAGTTTGGTTGGGTTTGGGCTTGGTTTGAATGGGTTTGACTCAATTTGACCCATGTAGGTCAAATTGAGTTAGGTTGGGCTAGGTTTACCCATGGGTCAAATTGGGTCAAAAAAATAATTGAGACATATTCAAATGATGATTTGAGATATTTGGGTTCAATTGGTTTGATTTGATTTGAAGATTTGGCTCATATGAGTTCAAATGGGTCAAATGAGCTAAGTTGACTAATGATCAAATTGGCAAATTGGCTTGGGTAGGAGATTGGTTTAGGTTTAATTGATGATTGTAGGTGTTGATTTTGAATTCAATTTGACCCTTTAAATAAAATGATTGGGTTGACTTGGTCAAACTGAGTTCAATTGAAGGTTGGATCATATTCAGAAATCAATTTGTGATGGATTTGAGCTATTGGTTTTATTAATTTGGATTAGATTGAGGTGTGATCCAATCTGACCTTTTAGGTCAAATTGGGTCAACTTGGGTCAAAGGGTCAATTGTGGCTTGGTTTGGCCCAATTGGTGGTTGAGTTATGTTCAATGGTTAATTTATGATTGATGAGAACCATTGATTTCAATTAATTTTGTTTGGAGTGAAGTTTGGTTCAATTTTATTCATATAAGCTAATTGGGTCAACTTGGGTCAAGTAATCAAATTAGCATGGTTTGACCTAATTGATTGCAATTAGATAATCAAGGGTGATCAACAATCATTGTAGAAGAGATTGGATGGGTTGATTCAATCTAATTTGGGTTGGATTAGAGTTTGCCTCATTTTGGTCACATTGGCCACTTTGGTCAAGTGGGCCAATTGTTCTAATTGAGTTGGTTTGATGGAATTGAGTGTTGAGTTGAGTCCAATGATGGATTTAAGATTGATTGATGGCTTTGGTTGTAATTGATTTGAGTTTGATTGGATTTTGACTCATTTGGACATTTTGGGTCAAATAGGCAAACTTGGGTTAATTGGATTAATTTGGTTCAATTAGTTTGATTACAGGTTTTAGAAGAGTTTGAAATGATGATTTGAATGGTTGTAGTGCTTTGGTGAAGTTCTATTAGATTTGGTTCAATTGAATAGGCTTAAGTCATCATTATTGAATGATTATAGGATTAGTTTGGGTTAAGGGTTAATTTGATTTTGGCTTGGAGCTAGATATGGAATAGGATTCAATTGGGTTTGATTGTGTTGATTTGAGACTTGGTTTTACATGAATGGATAGGCATGGGTTTGGTTTAGGCCATAGGATAGGTAGAACCTATTTACCCTAGGGTATAACTTAAGCTCGGGGTGTTCCTTCTTAAGTCTCTAGGCTTAGCTTTAGTGTTTACCTAATCACTAGAAGTGTCCTATGAATAGGGAAATTCAAGTGTCTAGAAGACTCCTAAGTCTAGGATGGAGAAAATGAATCCTCACTCCAAAAGTGAGGTCAACAGTCGGCTTCAAAGATGATGAAGAGGTTGATTGGAGACAGCCTCTTATTGATTACTTGTGTGACTATCTGAAGATAAGTATCAAGCCCATCAAATTAAACAAAGGGTGATATCCTATACTCTTATTGATGGCACCCTATACCAACAATCTTTTGATCATTTATGGATATGCTATTTAGACAAACACAAAGCCTAGAAAATCATGATCGAGGCATTTAGGGTTATGAGGAGAACATCAATCTGATCTGAAGATGAAAGCCAAAATCAAAAGACCCAGATACTATTGGCTAACAATATTATAGATTGCATGAATATAGTACATCATTCTCACTAGTGTTAGGTGCATGGAATAGTCCTACATTAACCATCCAACATCTTCCATCCAATGATAGCTTCATGGTCATTCAATTAGGGTGCATATATAGTGGGTCTAAATGATCATCCCTTTTGTAAGGTTCATCACTTCATTCTAGCAGTGATGGATTATTTTTCTAACTGGGCAAATGTGATTCTATTAAAGGAATTTAATGCTAACCATGTCCTTTAATTCTTCAAGAATCACATTGTTTATAGATTCAGTGTACCACATCAAATTTGATAATATTACTACCTTTAAAAATGCAAAAATCAATAGCTTTGTGAGGAGACACAACATAGATTGTAAGTACTCCACCATATATTATCCATGGGTGAATGGGATAGCAGAAGCCTTCAACAAAACTTTCATCCAAATCTTAATGAAAATATTTGATCATAATAAATAATTGTGGCATGAGCAGTTAGTTGAACCCTTGTAAGCCTGTCATACCACATATAGGACTCCAACACAGCCCATTCTCTTTTCCTTAGTATATGGATCCGAAGTCATTTTTCCTTTAGAAGTTCAGTTACCATCACTAAGGGTTATTATAAGCAATAAGATTATGATTGAGAAAAATATTAAGCTATGGTTAGATGAGTTTAAAGGTCTTGGGGAGTGAACTTAAAGACCTCAAGTTATGCAAAGCATGAATGGTTTAAGATCACAATAAGTTGGTCCCCTTTAGAGCTTCTTGGGTTGGAGATCATTTTAGTTTTGAGGAGATTTTTCCCATCACAAGATGGGAGACAAGTTCAAACTAATGTGGAAGGACCTTTCATCATGTAAAAGGTTTACCTGGGTGGATCATATTAGCTCATCAACCATAAAATTAAATATCCGATGCTTCTTATCAATGAGCTATGTTTGAAAAAAATATTATGCATAATTATATCTAAAATTAAATTTTATTAATACAATTGTATTTTTTACATTTTATATATAGTGAAAGGGTTAAATTACTCAAAGTAGTTCAATCATTTGATCTTTCCTAAAATCTCATTCCTTCCCAAATCATACTATGTTTAAATTTAGGTCTACTTCTAAATTTTAGCTTTAGTGTTATCAAGGTAGGTGTAAGAAAAACCAAGCGACAACCTATTACTAGTAGCACAACTAGGATCAGCATGAGAGACCCATGTGGTCACCATTTATAGCTAGAACACACACATTAGGCTACTTCAAGTTGGGATATTGATCATACGACCACCTCTTAGTAGTCATCCTAGGTCAAGCTCGACTTACTATGTGGTCAGTAGTGACCCTAATGGTTGATTCCATATTGAAAGATGTAAGTCCCTGATGCTTTTTCCTAGTTCAACCATTGCACATCAAAAGAAAACCCTTAGATTTAATAAACTTTACAACATGAATGGTAGACTATCCTTTTGAACCAGTAAATCTAAGGTAGCAGGCTCCCATGGCTCCTCCTTGGTGTGACTCATCACACACCAACAGGGTCCATATACATGTTTAGTGTTAGGATCACACCTTCATGACCCCTTTCTCAAGTGGCTACTCTATGATTAGATAACTCCCTATTGACACCTCTTCTAGTAGTTCCCCTTTAAGTTAGATGGTGTCACTCTGTAGATAAGTACCCCATCCCTTTGGGAAAATAAGTCTAAGCCAAGTCAAAGCTTTTGTGGCTCCTCCTTAGTGTGGCCTAACGCACACTAACATGGTCCACTTGTACACATACACATATTTATACTTAGGGTTAGGATATCATCATCGGCACCCATTTTCCCTTATGGGAAACCAACTTGGATAACTTCCCCATGACCCCATTTAGGTAAATCTTGAACTTCTTCAAGCTGAGATAACACCCTCGCGACCCTCTCTTAGTAGTTTCCCTAGGTTATATAGTAACTATTCTACTGACAATAGGCTATCCCAATGATAAGTTATGCTAATGAGGATGTAAGTTCTCGATACTTTCTTGCTAAATTGATCATCACATACTGATGGACACCCTTAAGTTGGGTGGCATTTGCTTTCTTGATAGCAGCCCACCTGGACGAGCAACACCATTTAGGAAGATGTGAATCCCCATATTTTCTTTTGAGTTTGCCGCCATATAACAATAGGATTTATGTGATTTGGGTTAGGAATGCCCCATGACATCTTTTCCTATGGGCATTCTATTTGGTTAAAGTCATTATGATTGTCAACATGGTTTCATCAAGTATAGCCTAGACTACTTCAAGCACGGATAATGCCCTCGTCGCCCCCTCTTAGTAGTCACCCTAGATCAGGCTCAACTTAATGCTCAGTCGGTAGGCCACCCTGGTGGTTGTTTTCACTTAGGAGGATATGCTTTCTATATATAGTTCAACCATATATATATATATATATATATATATATAGGTTGGATAGATATATATATATATATGGTTGACAACCCCTTTGAGCCAATAAATTTAAGGCAAGTCAAGGCCTCAGTGTCTTCTCCTTAGTGTGGCTTATCGCACATCCTTAGGGTCCATTAAGCGGGCTGCCCCTTTGGGCTAGTAGATTTAAGTTGATTTGAGTCCCCATAATTTCTTCTTAGTGTTGCCCATCACACACCGAGGTCCATATACACTGTTCAAATATCTCTGGGTAAGACTTGACTCTCACACCCCCTTTCCTCATCACAATTCTCTTATATTCATATATTCTTGTGGAGCTTCTCATTAATATTATCTTCAAAACCAGGTTATGATTCATCTTCAAGGAACATTTCCTTGATCCTCTTCTTAGGTTGTCCTTACGACACCCTTTCCCTATTTCTTTTGTAATATATTATCAAAATTCTTAAGGAGCTTCTCCCTAATGCACTCGACATAATCAAAATAAATTAATGCTCAAGGGGATATTCCCCAATAACCTTTGGATAAAATTACTTTTCATGAGTCATTCCATATTTCTCCCACTTATAAGCCTTGAATCTTGAATGGGAGTATTGAGTGATCTTTATCAAGATCAACTTACACATTGGGTATAGTCCAAGAACCCATGCTTGCTACCACTCAGATCCTTTTGACTAGTTCAATCAATGCCAATACATGCAGTGTGCCCTATCTATTACACCACAATATTAGGGTTCCTTTTGTTGATCTCACTTTTAGTGAGGTTGGAACTCATTACTACTTAGACCTAGGACTCGATCTAGGCACTAAGTTTTCTCACCTAGAGCTAAGGCACTTCTAGTGGCTAGAGGGACACTAATCTATAGCCTAGAAGACTTACAAGGCTCAACTCTAAGGGTTAGGTGGGACCCAATGACTCAATTTCAAACCAAACCCCAAATATCAAACTAAATTGACTATATGCCACCTAAAATTATCCAAACCATACCCAATTGGTGTTTAATTTGGCCAAGTGGATAACTTAACCCAACATGACCCATTTGGGCATAAAGGGGATAAACTCAAAATTAGCTCAAAACCATTTGGAATTGAGCTAACCTAAACCCCTATGAAAATTATTTGAGTTTGATTGAGGCCTCATTAGGATTCAATTTGGTCAATTTAATCATTTAGCATAAGTTGACTCCTATATGACTAAAATATAATCTAATTTGATTCAAGATAAATTGAGCCAATCCAAAGCTTCATAATCATTTCAATCACATACTTTGACATTCCTCTTATTTTATTGCAATCAAATTTGGCCAATAAGCCAATTTGACTCAACCTAGCCCAATTTGACCTTAGGGTTAAATTAAATTAAACTTCAATCCAATCTAAATCAAATCAAACCAATTTCTATAATCATTTCCAAAATGACTATTGATCATATTTCAACATCTAATTGAAGCCAAGCAAGTCAATTTGACCAATTTACCAACTTAACCTTTTTTGACCCAATTTGACCTAAAGGGCCAAATTGAACCATATCTTGATATAACTAAAATTGAATCCCATCAATTATTACAATCAATCTCAAAATGATTATTCATAATTACCTAACACCTAAATAAGCCCAATTGAGCTAATTCAACCCATTGACCCAACTTGATTCAATTCAACCTAAAGGGTCAAATTGAACCAACTCTTGGTCCCATTCAAATTGGAATGAATTGATACTTGAAATTAGTCCTAAATTGAGTATTAAACACTTTTCAATAACCAATTGAACTTAAATTGGTCAACCCAATCTAATTGGCCAATTTAACCCAAATTGGCCTAAAGGGTCAAATTGAACCAAAATCTAATCCTAACCAAATCAAAGCCTATAATCAACTCCAAATGAACAATAAAATATGAATCAACTTCCAATTGCACCCAATTTGGCCAATTTGATCAAATTTATAAACTTGACCCATTTGGCTCATATGAGTCAAATTCAAATATACTCCAAATTAAATCAAATAAATTGCACCAATGTATTTCAAATCATCATTTGAACACAACAAAATAGCACCTAAGATATAATTTATTCAATTGGTCAACTTGATCTAATTCAACCTAAATTGACCTTAATGAGTCCAAATGAGCAAAACTCAATCAAACCAAGTCCAAATACAACCAAACTTGAAATGACTCATCATCACATAGCTTTTGACTTGCCCAAGTGGACTCAACCCATGGTGAACCTAGTTCAATCCAAACTATGTGAACCAAGGGTTTCAAATATAGTAAAATTCAAGAATAGAAAAGTCTAACCAATCCTTTTGATCAAGGTTGCTCCTTAAGATGCCTTGAGCTATTCCAATCGACCAAGATGAACCAAGGCTAGCTTGTCTAGAAATTTACTAATGTAAGGTCTCTCTCATCTTAAAAAACCTTTTATTTGTTAACCATGGGTTGCCCACTTTGCTTTTGGCCACCAACCTCTTACAGTTAGTGGAGGAGGTCCATCTCATCAACCTAGAGCCTACTTTGGCCTGCCTACTTGGCTAGTTTCCATGGCATGAACCAATCCAAATGGGTGGTTTACATTAGAAGGGAGGCATACCCCTCCCCAACCCTCCAAACACACTCACATCACTCTTAGAGCTAGTCCCAAGAATTCCTTGAGCTCCCCAACACTATGGCCAAAGGCACCAAGCTCTCCATCAACTAACTATCCTAAACACCCAACCTCACCAATCACCTCCAAACTCTAATTAACTCTTCCCACACCTTCCCCACACTCCAACAAGAAAGAACAAATCAAGAAGCACTCGATTTGAGTAGCATAGATAGTAAATCTTTCAAAATATGATGAATTTAGGGTGACATTTGAAACCCATACGAGAAATTTATTAGGACCTTATGTTTTAATAATTTCTTAAAATCACCATTAAGGAAGGCTTTAATTAATTTAAAAAAAATGCATTAATTAACCTAGGGCTTAGAAAATTGTTAATTAATTTTACAAATATACAAAAATTATAAACGAACCTCTTTATGCTCTAATAGAGAGTTAATCAATGAATTAAAATCTCTAATTGGTTTTAGGTGTTTTAAGAGTTAATTACCTAATTAATAATTTTCTTAATTAATTAAGTAATTACTAAATATTAGCCCAAATGCCTTGATGATTTTTCTATTTACTTTTCATGTTATTTTTCATATTCAAGAAATTTCTCATAATTTTTGGGCTTATAGATTATGTCTAATTATTTTAAAGATCTCTTAGGTATTAATTAAATAATTATAAAATTTAATTAATTTATAAAGATTATCATTTCACCTCTTAAATTTAATTAATAAACTAGAGGGTATATGGGGGAAATTTTCATCATTTAATCTCTCCTCAATATGTTTAGTTAATTACAAGTAATGAGTATTAGTTAATAGATGTTGATAAGCTTAAATGACATTACTTTCATGTGAAGGACTTAGGGTTTGATGGTTTAGTGGCCACCTTATGATGTCCATTTGATATCCTTTATTCACTTATGAATGTATAACTCCTTCATACTTATGTTTATATAAGTTGTAGATTATTATTCTCATTATCTAAGTCAAAATATTTGCAAATCTAAAATTAATGAAGTGATTGAAACCCATACGTATAATTAATATGTATAAGATACACTCTTTGATGGTATAGATAGGAGATTAGACTGCATAGGGCTACTGATCTGAAGGAGGTTGTAGATACCTCATCTCCATAGTTTAACAACATCACCTACCTGAAAAGTGGTGTAGAAAAATACATGTGAAAATATAAATTATTTTTGAACTTTATATCATAAGGATTTCAAAAAATTATTTTATCAATATTCATGTTCATACTAAAAAAAGTATGTTATTTAAAAACTGAATAATTAAAATGATAAAATAAATACATAATTATTTTGATGTGAATTCTTAAAATAATAAAATGCACACATAATTATTTTAAAATTAATTTTTAAAATGATAGAATAAAATATATAATTATTTTAAAATTAATTATTAAAATGATTAAATAAAAGCATAATTATTTAAAAATAAATTATTAAAATAATAAAATAAATATATAATTATTTAAATAAAAATTATTAAAATGATTAAATATATATTTAATAATTTTAAAATGAATTATTAAAATGATAAAATAAAAACATAATTATCTAAAAATGGATTATTAGAATGATAAAATAAAAATAATAATTATTCAAGGATGGGTGTTATTAAAATGATAAAATAAAAACATGATTATCTTGAAATGGAATATTAGAGTGATAGAATAATACATTTTTATTTCAAAAATAAAATATTAAAAGTAATAAAAATAAATATGTTAAAAAAAATAAATAATTAAGATAATAAAGGGTTGAAGGATATGATTAAGTAAGTCACCTCTTATTTCTATTAGCCTTAAAGTATCTTTCATGATATTATAATTCCATTTAAGTTTAATCCAAACTTAAAGATTAATAAATGTCTTAATGATTCATTATGAAGGACTAAAAATCATAAAATACATCTTTAGGTTTAACCTTAAGGTATGGTATTGAAAAGGAATAAGTTTCATTCTAAGTGAAGCTTATGAATTTTCATACTCTTTAAAACACTAAGTCTAATTCAAATAGAATTGAATTTATAAAATAAAGTTCCATTTCTTAATTATTAAAATGATAAAATAAGTATATAATTATTTTTTAAAATGAGTTATTAAAATATACAATAAATAGGTAATTATTTCAAAATGAATTATTAAATTGAAATAAATACATAGTTATTTAAAAATAGATTATTAAAATGATGAAATAAACAAATAATTAGTCAAGGATGGGTTACTAAAGTGATAAAATAAATATTTGATTATCTTAAAATGGAATATTAAAGTGATAGAATAAATGCATAATTATTTTAAAATGAAACATTAAAAGTAATAAAAATGAATACTTTAAATAAAATGAATAATTAAGATAATAAAGGGTTGACAGATATCATTAAGTAAGTCACATCTTTTTCCTATTAGTCTTAAAGTACCTTTCATGTGATTATAATTTCATTTAAGTTTAATCCAAACTTAAAGATTAATAAAAGTTTTAATGCTTCATTAAGAAGAACTAAAAATCATAAAATACATTTTTAGGTTTAACATTAAGGTAGGGTATTGAAAAAGAATAAGTTTCATTATAAGTGAAGCTTATGAATTTTCATACTCTTTAAAGAACTAAGACTAATTTCAACATAATAAAATTTGTAAAATAAAATTTCATTTCTTAGATCACTAATTACTTGATTCAAAACCAACCTTTTGGTTAATTACTTAAACTTATCATTTAATACATAATTCAAACACTAAATCTTATCCTTCCCTCACTACACTAGCTTTGGCACACACATTAAATTGATAGGTCAGATCTTAGACTTAGGTTAGGTAAGTGCTTTGTTATGATGTATTGCATTTTCTTTTTGTATGATATAATATTTTAGACTAAATGTTAAGATTGCTTTGCTGGATGATAGGATGTTATTTATTAAACTAATATATTTTTCTGAGGACTATGCTTAATTAAAGGGGTTGCTATAATAATAAAGATAATCAAATGCTTTTACCTATAAGTGCTACTTGCCCCTTCAAGCATAGCCCATTAATATAAGTAGGCTTCACACTCGTGAGTGCTATGTCCAATATGTTTATTATATAAATTCTATTTTGTATTAGATTAGAGTCATGGGGTTTAGGATGAGCAGAGGCTAGAAATACTTAAGAAGCTCTATGATACTTGGAAGATCCAAGATTTGAAAGACAAGTGAAGATAAATACCCCCATGACTTGTTTTAATTTAATTTATGTAATTGTAATCCAAACTGTATAAGAGTTGAGCTTGGGAACCTAATTTATTTTCGGGAGTACAACAAAACCCAACCACACCTACCTTACATTATTCTCTTAATTTGATTGAATATTTGGTGTTTACTTTGATAGCATAATATAAATGACATGATTTTTCTTAGGTTTTTTTTAAGTGTGATGATTGTTGTGTGTTGTCTAAATTTCATTAGACTTTGTAAGATTTTGAATTTTCTTTTCAATTGAAATAAATAACTTCAACTTAAAGTTAATACAACTCATAAGCATACAATAAAGTGCTAATTTCATGAGCCCAAACTCATTTGAGATTGATTTTGATGATAACAAACATATGTTCAAATGCTATTAATTGGTTTAAATTCAAGTGTTGCTAGAAAATTCTTCAACTCTAGATTCTTCAATCAATTCAGAAAGCTAAAGTTGTTGGGCTTCAACTGGTTGAAAATTTTTTATTGGAATCACTATATTAAGACAAATAAAGAGCAAAAAAAAAGACAAATAAAGAGCCCAATAAAATAAAATAAAAATTATTTTTCAAAATAATTTATTTAAAAACTATTCATATTTTCTACATATCATAATTGCAATTATTCCTTGAATTATCCTTTTCAAATGATATGAACTAAGTGCATGATTCAAGTTCCATTTCATGTGTCTTCTAGCAAGATAAATTAAGTTTATACTTCATTAAATCATTTACATCCTTAATCATAATTTTTATCTATATTTGTTTATTGCATGAAAATTAAATTATTCTAGAATTATCCTATTATTCTATTTTCTCTCTCCTATCATCCTCATCATCCTTAAAATAATTTGGCCATTTTTCATACAATTTTGGCTAATAAACCATGTGAGATTTATTCAATATATTTTCTTAAATAATTCCCTCATTTTTTAAAATTTTCAAATTCATTAAATTGAATTTTTTGAATTTAAATTATTTTGAATTTAAATTGCATAATTCCTGACATATCCATGCAAAATTAATTCTAATCTTTTATGGAATGTTTTGGACGTCCCAAGAATGATTTATTTCAATCATTTAGAGTTTAAATTAATTTATGTCATGTTATTTTAAAATTAAACTCAAATCAGCCTTTATTTAAAATATTTCCCTTTTTTAATTAAATCCCATTTAAGAAATATGTTTGGTCAGCCACATTTATTTCAATTTGATTTAATTTAAATATTATTTATTACTTGAAAATCATATAAATAATCAGTTTGGAATCTATTGATTCATTACATTAAATTGAGATCATCCTAGTTAAGGTAACTAGACATGGCCAAAATTTTCATAGATTTTCTAGTAATTATTTTATTCAAATTAATTCATATTTTTCCTTATTCATTATCTTCATCATATCATGAACCTTTATGTTAATACTCTACTTAGAATTTCTCCTTGTTTGACCATCATTTTAAAATTTAAATGCCTCAATGACATTTGAAATACTCTTAACCCAAACTCTCATTCAATTCAATGACATATGAAATTTAAACCAAATACTCTTAACCAAAACTCTCATTCAATTCTAATTTTTATTTGTGCTCAATGACATTTGATATTCAAAGTACTTCTTAATTTATTTTCTCTCCTATGGCTGATCACCTTAATATGGATTCATTTATGCTATTTGATATATATATATATATATATATATATATATATATATATATATATATATATATCTCTCTCTCTCTCTCCATATCCTCCTTGGCCAAAATTTTCTAGGAGATATCCCTCTTGAATTGATTGAAATCTTCATTCAAACTTTGAATATTTTTTCTTAAAATGAATTCCCTCCTTCGCCGACCCATTAAATCCCTCATTTCAAATTGAATTCAAATTCAATTTATTACCTAATCTACTTTCCCTATCTTTCTCTCATGGTCAAAATTATTAGGAATGAAATCTTTGATAAATTGATTAAAATTAAGAAATCTAAATCAAATCATTTCCAAAATAAATTTCCCTCCAATATCTTCATGCTTCTAGTCTTTTCCTTTTCTATTTAAAGTGACTTTGAATCTTGGGAAAGGGTTCTTACCTCTTTTCCACTAAAGCCTAGCCTCTTTGTACAATTTTATTATGGAGACATTCTTGCATTCAAGTGTCAAAACTCTCTCAACTTCCCTTAGCCAAAAATCTCAAGTAAAATTAGCTTGGGAAAACTTGAAGGATTAGTGAAACATTTCTTAGCCAAAAGCTCTAAAGGTTCTTACATATTTTTTTTAAGGTGAAAAACTCTTCATCTCACCATATTTCTCTTTTTGGTTGATCCATATGATCATAGTTTTCATGAAAAAAAATTTATTTGTACTTGAAGATCTCATCTTGGCTAATCTACTTAAATTAGTTAGTTAAGGTTTTGGTTTTAAAGTTCTCTTCCTCTCATTTCATTTTATTTTAAGTTTAAGTGGAATATATTTTGTGTTTGATTTCAAGTTATATTCAAGTGATTTGCAAGCTTACATTTATAAATATTTTTCTATCAATTGCATACTACCTTGTTCTTGTGAAAGATCTTAAGTGAACTTTCATTTTGGATTTTTATATCAACTTGCTTATTGCATATCATAAGATTACATATATCATTTACTTTATTTTAATCTAATTTATTGTGTGGTGTTTTTAAATTGTGAATTCAAATCATTTTGATTTCAAGCTTTCATATCTTTAAACTAAATCAAACTTCTTTAAAGACTTACTTACATTTAATATTCCATTCAAGGTCTTATATTAATTTTAATCTTAATTAATAAAGAAGTGAGCTCTCTTTCTTTTAAATCAATTGTCTTAATGTTGATTTAGTTGGGTTGTGAGTGCAAAATAATTTTTAAATGGAGAGTTATATCTTTGTATCTCTTCTCTTCTTTATTCTTGTTCTTTGTTGGGGTTGTACTTGCCTATGTAGAAAAGTATGTTGTTGGGTGTACTAGCCCATGTAGAAAAGTATGGTGTTGAGTTATACTTTCCTGTGAAGGAGAGTACGTGAGATTTGATGTAATCTCAACCTTGATTTAGTAAATTCTAGCTTAGGTTGCTAGGCGTTGACGTAGGCTAATTTTTTAGGATTTGGTGAACCACATAAAAATCTCTATATTCTATTTTTACTAATCCTACACTTTTAGTTTTTTTTATTGCTGCTTGTTGTTGTTGTGATTCATTAAAATATAATCATTTATAATTATTTTTTCTACAAAGATTTAAAATTAACTTTTAATTTAAAAATATCTTGAAACCCCCTCACCCACCTCCTCTTAGATGTGATAACTTCATAACATAAAGTCATATGAGTTAATCAATAAAATTGATTTAGACATCATAAGTCTTTGATGACTATGGATAATATCATGCATGCATATTGCTTTCCCTCCTTGAATATAAAGTATCTTCACTAATTGCATGATAAAAGAGTAAAAGACCTTTAATAATAACCCCTTGGCCCTTCTCACGATTGACCTATAATTTTATTTCATCATGCATTTAGGCATAATTTGCCTGCCCAAACTTTAGTCAAATTCATGAGTTAAAATAGATAAAATATGTAACATTATTGCATTAGTCTAGAACATACTCTCATTCTAATCATGATATAGGCTCTTTGGGAGTGAGTTTAGTCTCTCAAGTCTCTATTCCTATTAAATAATAGCATAAATATCTTTCATGAATAAGACTCAGCTATGTGATTTTAAAGCATAGGAGGTGTTAATTAGTAGTAGACAGTGTAAGTGTAGAAGAGTTGGGATAGACTCACTCTCACTAGTGGAAGTGAACCAAAATATCCAAATTTTTTGGAGTAGAATTAAGTTAAGTTCTTAGCTTGTGTTAGAGTACTCAAGACATAAGTTCAAAGGTAGCTCATTTCTCTTTTACTATAAATATAAATTCTCACCTCTCAGGCATTTCACAATCTTATGCATTTTGGATATAAGTCTTAGCTTTTTAATAAAATATCAACCTAAATAATCATAATTCTTTATCTCAAAAATATAAAGCCTTATCATAAGATAGAATAAAGTGCTTATTACCTTTGGGATTTAAGTCTTATCTTTCTTTGGATTTTGTTAAGAACTCTTTCTAATTAAGTTTTTCACTTGATTTTCAATAACTACTCATTCTTTGATATCAAGTTTTAAAATTCATAGAGATGTTAATCAATCACTTTAATTGAGAGTTTTCTTAAGAGATATTTTCCAATCACATCATAGGTGATGTAATTAACTATTGGGGCTTGCCCCATAGGGAACTTTAGAACCTAACTTAAAATAAATTCTACTTTACTTCATCCATATAAAGTAGGGAAAAAATCTCTAGTACATGTGGACCCATTAGTCTTAGTCATTAGGTGATTGAGTCCATTGTAGTGATATTTCTAATTTTTAAGATAGTATATTATTTCTTGATGCTGTACTCAATCATTTCAATAAATACCTCCTATGATCTATATGGTGTTCTCATCTTAATAATTTTTAAACACCATAAGATAAAATCTCAAAATAAGAAGGTCCAAGATCTCCCTTTGCATAAAGCAGCCACACTAGTATTCCTTGAGCTCTCCATAACTGGCCCACTCTAACCCAAGCTTGTTTAGCCTAGCCATTGGCCAAGGAGAGGTCACCCTCACTTTGGATAGCCCTTAGTTTAGCAACCATAGGTTGTCCACTTCACCACTAGCCATCTACCTCCTTAAGCCATTAAGGGAGCTCCAACTCATTAGTTTAAAGACAAGTTTGGCCTTTCCCACTTCCTGATCGATTGTTATGATCTGAACCAACCCAGAGGTTATATGGGGAGAAAAGTATACAACCTTTTAACCCCTAAACTCAACACACATCCTCACAACACTCTTAGAGCTAGTCTTAAGTCTCCCTAGAGTTTCTTTTGCCTCCTAGCTCCAACGAGATCAAGCCCTCTCAAACTTGAACATCCCACAAACCCAACTTCACCAAAACTCAACCTCAATCTAATCCCTCTCCCACACCTTCCTCATAGTTTGGGAGTAAGAACGTATTGATAACCACTTGATTTGACCATAGGAGATAAGAGTTCGATCAAGATCCAATGAACTTGTGATGACATTTGGTCTCAAGAGCAAAAGATGAAAAGGTAGAGGAGAACTTTAATAGTAGGCTTCACCTCTTTAAGATGAAGCTACCTCAGTTAGTTTTTCCACTAGTCATTGTAAATTTCTCATCATCATATAAAATTCCATTAGGTGTTGGTTTTTTGTGAAAAATATTTTATTTTGTCGTAATTGAGTAGTATAATCTATTACATTTTCTTTCTATATCCTAATGGAATCAATTTGAGCATGAAACAAGCCTTGGTTGGCTCAGATCAAGTAGCAAAAGATGAACAACATTCATTTCTCACAAGAGGAAGACGACAAATCATGGGCCATCCATCTTGCATGTTAGAGTGGACAACTGTGATTAATCTGTATAAGAAATTTTGATTTAATCTCTTTAAAACTTTGGAATTAATCAAAGGCATTCAATCTTTGATCAAACAACTCAGGATGAAACTACATGCATGACCATCTGAGTCAGTTGCCATGTGAGATTAGCTCAATAACCAATCTCATGGTGCCATGTGTAAAGCACGACCACAATAGCATTGATTGTGTAAGTGAATTAATTAAGATTTTAAATAGATTTAAATGGATAAAATTTCAAAAAATCATAATTAATTATAGAAAAATCTAAAAATGCAAATATATACTCATTGGAAAGCATGGATAGATGAGAATTTAGGAAAAGAATCTAAATAAAATAAAATAAAATCCCTAATTTTATTAAGAAAATATAGACTAGAGATTGAGGATTTTCATTAATATTGCAAATAAGCTTTCATTACTTGTTCAAATGATTTGAATTTTTCTGGTGAATGATCTATGGGATGACCTCTACCCTCTATAATTATTTTAAATCAATTGGGTGAGTATATTAGGGGATTCATATTTTCAAATCTTAATTAGCAATTTTGGCTATTTATTTAATAAATTTAATTAGAAAAATTATGAAAATTCTCATGGATTATTAAATATGCATTATAAGCCTAATGGTGACTAGAGAAATTCAATAGGATCTTTGGTCCTTATTATTTTTCTAAATCACCATTAAGGGGATTTAATTAATTAAAAATACATTAATTATTCTAGAATTTTAAGAAATCAAAATTAGTTGCACAAATCCTAAAAAATTACAAATGAACTTTGTTTGTGCTTAGCTAATAGAGAGTTCATCAATAAAATTAAAACCCCCAAATAATTTTGGATATTTTAAGAGTAATTATCTAATTAAGGTTTTTTAATTAATTAATTAATAAAAATATTAGCCCAAATGTCTTGAAAGTTTTTATGTTATTTTGCATGTTCATGAATTTTCTCATAATTTTTAGCTTATATATCATGATTACTTAATTTTTAAGATCTTTTCAGTTTTAATTAGATTAAATAATTATAAAATTTAATTAATTCATAAAGATAATCATTTCACTCTTAAATCTTATTAATAACTAGAGGGTGTATGTGGGATAAATTTCTTATTTTTGTCTCACCTTAATAGGGCTAATCAATTACAATTAGAATGTGTTAATTAATAAATTTTTAATTAGGCTTAAGTGATGTTATGTTTACAAGGTGTTCTTAAGGTTTAGTAATCTAAGTAGATTAGTTTAAGATGTTCATTTGATATTCTTTATTCAATTATAAATGTATGACTAATGCATGGCTCATTCACACTTATTTTTAAAATTAAATTCTTTAAGTGCATAATATTAAATAGTGTGACTATTATTAATATTAAAGAAAAATTGATATTTTCATTATATAAGTCAAAATACATTTATAAATATAAATTAATAAAAGTTAATAAAAGCCTTATTTATAATATACACTCTTTGAAGGTATATAGTCTAAATAACAAGGGGCATAGGGCCACTGGTTCAAAGGAGGTCTTAGATACCTTATCTCCTGGTTTAACAACGACACACACTTAAAAAAATGTTGTAAAAATACATGTGAAAATATAAATTATTATTTTTTAATCCTTACATCATGAAAGATTTCATAATTTCATTTTACTCATATTCATGTTTATATTGATGCTTGAAAATACATTGATACTTTAAAAAATTATTAAAATGATAAAATAAATAGATAATTATTTTAAAATAAATTATTAAAATGATAAAATAAATAGATATTTAATTTAAAAATGAATTATCGAAATGTTGAAATAAATACATAATTATTTCAAAATAAATTATTAAAATGATAAATAAATATATAATTATTTAAAAATATATTATTAAAATAATAAAACAAATACATAATCATTTAAGAATAGATTATTAAAGTGATAAAATTAACACATAATTATTTTAAAAAGATGAATTATTAAAATAATAAAAATAAGTATATAATTAATTAAAATATATATTAAAGGTAATAAAATCATTATTTTAAAAAATAGAGTATTAAAGTGATAAAGAAATAAAGGACATTAGTAGGTAAGTCATCATTTATCCTTATTATCCTTAAAGTGTTTTTCATATGATTATAACTCCATTTAATCTTAATCCAAAATTTCAAATTTAAAAAAAAATCTTAATCTTCATTAAGAAGGCCTTAAAAATCATAAAAATATGTCTTTAGAACTAACCTTAAGGTAGCTTGTTGAAAGAAATAAGTTTCACTCTAAGTGAAACTTATAAATTTTCATACTCTTTAGAACAGTAAACCTAATTTAAATAAAAATTTAATTTGTAAATTAAAATTTACTTCTTAAATCACCAAATGCTTGAATGAAAATTATCTTTTGGTTAATTATTTGAACTTGTCATTTAATTCACAATTCAAATATTAAAACTCAACTTTCCACACCACACTAACCATTGAGCACACAATAGGATGATAAGTCACCAATCCTAAACTTTGTTTAGGTTAGTGCTTTGTTATGATGTATTAATTTTTCTTATTTTGTGGTGTAATATTTTAGGCTAGATGTTAGAATTATTTGTGCATAGTCTAGATGATAGGGCATTGTTTATTAGACTAATATATATTGTAGAGGTATGTGCTTAATTTAAAGGTCTACCATAAAAATAAAAATAAATGCTTTTGCTTGTAGGCGTGCTCGCCCCATTAGCATAAGTATTTGGACAAGTGAGCTTGGCACTCGTGTGTGCTTAGTATAATTATGTGATATATAACTACTTGGTGTGTATGTGCGTTATAGCTAACCTCTAATTTACAGGTTTAGTTAAGATCTCTTTAGAGTTTTAAATGTAATTTTGTAATAGAATAGGATTAGAGTCATGGGGTCTAGGGTGAGAGGAGGTTAGAAGGTAGAGACCTGTGAGACCCTATGATGCCTGGAAGATCTAAGAGTTAAAAGATTAAGGGAAGATGAATACCCCCATATGCTATTTCATTTGTTTTCATATTTGTTATAATCCATCTATAAAAGGGTTGAGCTCAGCAACCTACTTCTTTTTCTTTTCTGGGTATATAGTAGAACTCGGTTGTAGCAGTATTTTTATTATTCTTATACTTTGATTGATTGATTGATGTATTTACATTATTTGCACAATAAAACTACATGCTTTTCATATGTTTCTTAAATGTGATGATTTTGCATGTGGCCAGGTTTTGTAGGCTCATTAGAATCTAAATTTTCTACCCCAACTTAAAATCAACTTTAATTAAAGACTAATAAATCATAACCTCATCTTAAAGCCTAAGAATTAATCAATTAAAATATTTTCAAAACCATAGATCTGTGATGAATGTGGATAATAATCATGCATGTATCTATGTTCTCCTCTTAAATATATGGGATCTTCACTTATTGCTGATAAGGAGAGTGCAAGATCATTGAGAGCAAACCCTTGAGTGAAGAACACCCTTCTCATTCATTTATCCAATAACTATATTTCATCATGCATATCGACATGCATGCCCACCGAGCTCAAATCAAATTAATGAGTCAAAAGATATAAAATATGTAATTTTATTGTATTAATTCAAGACATAATTTCATACCCATCATGATTTAGACTCTTAGGGATTCAATTTAGATTCTTAGGTTTATATTCATAATAAATAACAACCTAACCATCTTACATCTATAAGCTTGACCATATGGTTTTAAAGCATATGAGGTGTTAAGCTGCAACCACTCCAAATAGTTATAAGTCTAGAAGAGCAGAGATAGGTTCACTCTCTAGTAAAAGTGAACCAATATGTCCCAATTTTCTTCGAATAAATTAAGTCGAGCTCTTAACTTGTACTAGAGAAATTTAGATGTAAGTTTAGAGGCAACCCATTTCTTTTTTGCTATGGGTATAAATCCTCACTTCTTATGCATTTTCATAATCTTGTATTGTTGGAATATAAGTCAGATTTCTAATAAATTTTTCAACTCAAATGATAGTAATTCTTAATTTCAAAAATATAAAACCTCACCATTAAGGTAGATTGGAGTGCTCACTTGACTTCCTAATATTATGAGCAATCCCTACTTATCTTCCTTTGGTCTCTATTAACAACTCTTCATACTTGAATTCTCCCACTTGATTCCCAATAATCATCAATCCTTTGATATTAAACTTTGAAATCCATAGAGATGTTAGCCAACCACTTCAATCAAGAGTTTTCTTTAAAAATTCATATTTCTTAAGATGTAATTAACTATGGGAGCTTACCCCTATAGGAAACTTAAGAACCCGGCTAAAAATAAACTCTGCCTTACTTCATCCATGTGAGGTAGAGGAAAAAAATCTATTGTACATGTAGACCCATTATCCTTAGAAGAATTTATAGATGATTAAGTCCATCATAGGATGATATCTCTACCTTTCAAAGTATATTGTTCATTGATGTCATACTTGATAATTTCAATAAGTACTCCCCTAAGATTTGCATTGTGTGCCCACATATTTTTAAACACCACACATAGCCTACATATACAACTTATTACTAATAATAATTGTTCAACCAAATGTTTGTGATCATCAAAACATGTAAAGGCTAATGGGGTTAATAGAAGAGAGAGTATATGATATAGTCAAGGAGATTCATGATGATGCCCTCTTTCTAATGAGGATTTGGAAATATGGGAGAGATCATGTGAGTGTTGTTAGGTATATGCTAGTAGGCAGAGAAGAAGATTGGAGAAAAAAGAATATTATTATCATGTAAGTGATTTGTAAGGATAAGAGATGCAAATTGGTGATAGATGGAGGTAGTGCTATGAATATCATTTCTACACACACTCTTTCTTGGATGAACATTAAGCCAAACCCCATTTTATCCCATTTCATGTGAGTTGAGTGAAGTACACCTTACCGATCAAATCTAGGTGCTTGTGCCAATAATGATTATATTTGTTGTGACATTTTACCTATAGACATATCACATATCTTATTAGGTACACATTGGCTTTATGATTTAAATGTTATTCATTATATTCAAAAGAAAACATGTGTATTTAAAATAATGAAAAAACTATATAACTATATAATTATTTCTTATAAAGCTAATAGATAAGCAGGCACATACTCTTTAATATAAGCTTAAATTTAAGATCCAACCTAAGCTAGTCAGTAAAGAATGCAATGTTTCAACTTATTATTTTATCATCCTCTACTGCTAAAGACAAAACTTTTGACTTAAACTTATTAAGTCCTACTTCAAAGTTTCATTTAAACATCAAAATAGAGAAGGTAGGATTCAACACTATATTCAGAGATTTTTATGATCCTACATCATGCTACATACTTCATTTAAGAGAAGTTTTAGAGGAACCATTTGATTATTATAATTTTGTTATTGCTTCTCCTCTCTTATTTAAATTTATGGACTTATACTTAAATGATTTCCACATGGTTTATCACTCATGAAAAATATTTAACATGCTATAAATTTATGTTGGGCTAAATTTACCACATTATAAAATAAAATCCATAAAACATGTTGAACTTAAGAAAGACGGGTAGATGAAATGTTAATAAAAAGATTCATTTAAGAGAGCTTAAGTTCCTATGTAGTTCCAACATTAGTGACACCTACAAAATATGGTGAAGAATGTGTATTGGCAATAGAGTATTTAATAAGATCCAAATTAACTATAAATTTTTAATCCCCATATTGGATGACATGTTAGATCTTATTGAAAATTATTGTCACTTCTCTAAAATAAATCTTAAGTGTAGATACCATCAGATCAAGATTAGGTTAAGGGATGAGTGAAAGACAACTTTAAAAGTTCTATTAGACTATATGAATTATTGATTATACCTTTTAGATTATTTAATGCACCTAACACATTCATGATATTGATGAACACAATCCTAAAGCATTGTATTGGAAAATTTATTATATATATTTTGATGATAAGCTTATTTTTATCCTTTCTAAGAAGAAATATTTAGATCTCTTAAGGTCTATCCTAATTAAATTGAAAAAAAAGCAAAGCTTTATATCAACATCATGAAATGCTACTTTTGTTAGTTGGAGGTTATCTCCTTTGTATTTATAGTGACTACAAATGGATTGAATGCATACCATGCAAAACTTTAAGCAATATTCGATTAGTCAACTCTAAATAATTTCACTAATTTACATATTACTATGTCTTAGCCACCTATTTTAAAAACTTCATTATCAATTTCAATACGGTTGTAGATCTAATCATAAATATGTTAAAGAAGGATAAGTTTGTTTGAACTATATATGCATAGAAAGTCATAAAACAAATAGAAGTCCTTATGACCTCATCACTAATGCTGAAACTTCTATATTTTAATAAGACATTTAAGACACTTTTGATGCTTTGGTTATTAGAATAATCAATATATTAGCCAAAAAAATCATTCATCATTCTTCTATATTGAAAAATTGAATGATGTAAAATAAAGATACTTTACATATGATAGAGAATTCTAAGTCATTATTCAGACTTTAAAACACTAAAGTCATTACTTACTACATAGAGAATTCATCCTTAACACTAACTATCATGCTCTAAAATATATTAATACTTAAATTGAACTATAGGATATAAAATGCATAGAATATTTTTAAGACTTCACATTTATTCTCAAACATAAGCCTAAAATAGAGAACAAGATCGTAGATGCACTTTTTAGAGTCATTTTAGTAATCACTTCTTTTGAATTTTAAATTCTAGGATTTAAGAGACTAAAAGATAATTAATAGGCATGCACAGATTTTCATTTGATATATTTAGTGCATGACAAAATGAATTATTATTTGTTAGTTTAAGTAGTGACTATGCAGTGATTTAATGATATTTATACAAAAGAAAGAGATTGTGCACCCTCAGGACTTCTTTAAGAACATTTCTTATCAATAAGTTGCATTAAAGAGGTGTAACAAGACATTTTGTAAGATTAAAAATAATACACTTACAAGAGCATTGAGTTTAGTAATTATACTTAAAGAGAGATGCTGAAAGAGTGGTAACCAAATGTTATACCTATAGTAAAGCCAAAAGTACAAAGCATAAAGTAGGGAAATATTGTGTTTTATTTATACAATTTAGAACTTGGGAGGATATTTCCAACAAATTTGCACTTGGCTTCCTAGGACACCTAAAGAACATAATAGATTTTTTTTGTTTTGATAGATCATTTATATAAAATGACTTGCTTCCTATCTTACATAAAATTTAATGATCCATTAAAGATTGTTCTTTAAAGAGATTGCATGTACTCCATTCCACAATTATTTGACTTAGATTTCATAAATTCATATCTTATTTTTGAAAAATATTATGGAAGTTGAGCACAATACCTACATTTGATTTAGCCTTTCACCCCAAACAGATGACCAATTAAAGCAGTTAATAAGACTTTAAGAAATCTCTTAAGGAGTATTGGGTAGAAGTTTAGAAAATTGAGACCTACATCTTCCTATAATAGATTTTCATATAATAATATTATTTTTATGTCTACAAATAAGATCTTTTAAGATACTATATGGCTACAATACTAAGAAACCCATTAATCTTGTTAGCATTCCTTCATATGCATTTTTTGAGTCTACATTAACATTTATGAAAGATTTTTAAAGCCTTCATGAAAGTGTTGAAAGTGTCAACCATCAATTGAAAGTCAAAATATGTTGAAATGAAGAACAAGAATACAAATTTTTTGAAATTCAATGTGGGAGACTATGTGTTGATTAGAATCAATCTTGAAGGTATCCATCCACTCAATTTTAAAAACTACATGCTAGGGCATGCAAACCACTTAAGAATATTAGAAAATTTAACATGAATGCACATGTTCTTGAATTGCTAAATATATTTTATATTGGCCTAATTTTTAATGTGAAAGATCCAATATCATTTAAGAAATTAGCTAATCTTCAAATATGTAGGATGATTCATTTGTAGGAAAATAAAATCATTCATTATAGTTGTCAACCTAACTTTTATTATTTGAGTTAGACCACATCTTCACAAATGAGGCAGATTAAAGTATAGTTCATATGCTCTTAGTGAGATATAGAGATAGATAATCTATAAAGGATGCCTAGTTAGATGATTTGGAGAGGCTATCACCTGAACTTGTAGCTAACTATTTAGACATTAACTCTTTAGAGAAGAGTTATTTATGTCCCAGGGGAAATGGTATAGCACAAGGAAGTACAATCACAAGAGCTAAAGAAAGAAATGAAGGATAAGAATGATGGACCCTTTACTGGGAGGCTAGAGTGCCATGGGAGTTAATAAGAGCTTGAAGCAATAGAAATTATGAAAGAATTATTGTGTGTACTTTATTTTGTTTTATGTCATGTAATTCTTGCATTATTCTATGTAGTCCTTGAATAATCATGTAAAGTGTCAATTTATGTGTGGGGAGTTCTTAATTATAATTATAGATAATTAACTCTTAATTAATTAACAATATCTAATTCTAAATCTAGGTGTGGCCAGTGGCTTAAGAAGAATGGAAGGGAGTAACTATTCCCTTCAATGACTTTCCCCTCCTCATCTTCCTTTCCTCCTTTTGTAGTTCAAATTAATGCCACTTGTATAAATGCTTACCTTATCTTATATAAATTAAATGAAGTTCTTTCTTACTCTCTGAAATTATGAATCCCCATCCACCAATTAGGCCACCACAAGTGGCCCATCCATAGCCCATACAAGTTTCCTGAGAAACCCTTTATAAGTTGTGCCAAATAAACTTCATGATCAAATAAAGCCTTGATCAAAGCTTAATGCATTTTTAGAAAAAGCATGAAATTATCATAAATGTTTAGCCATAAAATAATTTTTAAAGGTGATCTAAGATGTTTTTTGGCCTTTATTTTGATTCATATGATATGTTTCATTATTTATATTGGATACCATTCAAGGTAGTAAGACTCAACCACTTTTGAGATTAAATTATATTTAGAATCAAATAGCATATTCATATCAAGCAATGCCCCTTTGAAGTTTTATTCTTCTTTAGATTGCATTGAAGTATTAAAATTAAAATACTTAGGTGTATTAACAATCTTTACTTCTATTTTGTACATGAAAAGGTTATCATTAGAAATCATCTCATTTAATTCATACAATTGGTAAGATTCATCATATTATACATTTCATTATTAGAACAAATAGATAATATATATGTGGAATGATTTTATATTTTATTAACACCATTCCAACATCCAGGTAATAAAAAAGTGGCATGAGGGAATTCCCTCCACCAATAATAGAAATTTTTTTTTCATGTTAGATATATTCATTTTCATTTCTTTTTTTTTTCCATCACCATTAGACACTATTGTATTAATTTCTACTATTATTTAGGCTTTAGAAGTTGGAAATTTTTTTCATTAATCAATGAACCAAAGAATTTCCAAAATGCTTCTCTCCTTAAGAAATACAAGTAGTTGGTTTTATTAGAAAAGATTATATGATTAAGCATCTTGGCTACCTTTTTTTTTTTTTTTCTTAGGCTACTATTTTGTAAACTTTATATACATGTTTTATCCAAAGATAAGAATGTTGGGCTGCCTTATTTCTTCTTAATTATTTTTTAATTAAGTTTCTTAGCTTGGTCATTATTATTATGGTCCTTAACAGAGGATGCATAATAATAATGCCTTACAAAGAAGCTTTTTAAAAGTTGTTATGGTAAATCCCTTTAAGCTTTTTATAGAACTATGAATGTTCTTGAGTACTATCTTTATAAAATCCTTTAGCATGCTATTTTTAAGTTGTGGTTCACACTTTATACTTAAGTTTCTCCAATGACGTATATAGTCCACCAAGCCTTATATGGGTTGTTTTCTTTATTATGATCTGAAACTAAAACTTTATTCACTAAACTTATGTATAGCCACATACCAATCAAAAGCAATGCTTGACAAACTATAGATGAACTAGTTGAATAATAAAACATCACTGCCACTCACATTGCTACATCTAGCTATGAAATGAGCCAAATCTTATGTGGGTTACTCACCCAATCAAATCACTTAAATAATGTAATATAAACCCCTTATGATTCTAGACTAAACCAAACTCCTTTGAGTATAGTTTTCCAAATGTACTCCATTAGGTTAGGTTATTGTTTTTTATCTATTGATTAAGGAAATCTTTTACATCTTCTTTGAAGGTTATTATTACTCTGACATAGATTCAATGTTAATTTACTTTGCTACTACATTCTAAACATGAACCATATGTTATGCTTTTTCTAAATTCATTAAAGCTTTATCTAATGTTAAGGACTTTTGGGACACCACTAACTATAGGGTCCAAAGCTATTACAGTTGTTGACATTACATTTCTCCACACTTTGGACCTTACATTGTTAAGGTAGTTATTAAATTAAAGAGTTTTCTCATCCTTTTTTAACTTCTACATCCAAGAACTCCTACATGTGTTGATCATATGGTAAAGATGAATTTCTTTTACTAGCAACTATTAGTATATGATTAGTGTCCACACCCCTTTAATTGTGTTAAATTCAAAAAATCAATAGATTTATGATTCCATACCTTGGATGAGATCATTGGATCTTCAGTGAAACCAAAGGCATGAGCAAAGGCTATCACCTAAGAAGCAAGGTCTAGGGCACTCAATGAGTTCGAGGATAGTGCCCATGAGCGGGTCTATGGTAGTAGCCCTAGCGACAGGGTTGGTTGTAGTGGAAAAATGTGTAAGGAGACAACTGCCAACTGTCATCTTTGATAACCACCAACCACCATCCTTAATAGTTGTTAGTCGTTAATTAGTCATGCATGATAACCATCATTTGTCCTTAACAATCACTAGCCACCATCCTTATCAACCACCAATTGCCATCCTTAGTAGCTACCAATATAGACTCAATGAAAGTTGAAAATTTTATAAATAGCCATCATCCCTTCATCGCTTTCCATGGTTGACTTTTCTCTTATAATTTCTTAGCTCTCGTTCTCTTCTTTACAAGTCTTTAGTTATTGAAGCTCTTCTAAAGGCGCATGACTGGGGGCACTATTGCTGTAATTTTATTTATATTGATCATTAGTAAACTACCTATTTTTAATATTATTTTTCCAGCAATAACTAAATAAAAATTTTCATCCATTAAATCATTAATTTAATGTCAATTTATTCCTCATTAATTTTCTTATGACTTTTTAGGTATGCCATTATCTCATCAAAAGACTTTCTTACTCTGGATTTTATTAAAGGATACATATTCTTGATAATTATAACTTCTATATGATCTTTCTTGCTATTTTTGACATTAATATGACTAATCATTGAAGAATATACTTATGATGAAGCCATTATCTTAGGTCTCCACTCTTTCTTTACCGTAGATGAAGAAGTTGCCTAAGATGTTTGATGACCCATAACTTTCTCATGTAAAGATTAAGTAGGGATATGACCTCTAGAATAAGGTTAATCATAAGGAACAATATACCCATCTTTTTTTAAAGGTCTCATAAATATGTCAGGTACATAAGATCTACTAGATACTATATGAGAGGTTTGAAGGATCACTAGATGAATTTGAAGTATTAGTTTTGGTTTGCCAAAGATCTTAGGTGTTGATATCAAAGTGCTAAAAAGATCTATCTCTACACTAATTGCATTCCAAGATGAGGCTTAATGTCATAACAATTCACTATGTTATGACTACCAATTAGTCATCATACTTTTTTAAGATGAAGTTATAAGCACTATTAATTTGATAGGATGAATCGATGTCATTATTATTACACCTTTTATTATATGATGATCAATCATTAGTTGATGATCATTAACTTTTTGAGCCTTAGAATAATTCAACTTAGAAAAGATAGAAGGATAAGAGACTAAGTATTTTGGTGACATCTTGGACAACCTCAACTAAGAAAACTTGTCCCGAATAAGCATATTAATCTCAAAGATTGAATTATATCCATGTTGAAATTACCTTGAGGGTTCTTGTTTCAAAAATAGTGCTTGAAATATGATCTCCATATCATCAAATTCTTTCCCAAACATAATCATGTCTTCTAGGGAAAACATCAATTAGTCAAAAGAAAGAAGGTGATCTCCTGACTTGAACATTAGCTTTACGTCCATCTTTCTTTCATTTCAAACTATATGATTTTTGAAATTGATTGTAGACTAAAATTTTCTATTAACTTTTAATACATTTTCTTAAATCCAATTAACACTCCATTAATAAGCCATTATGATGTCCTTTTAGGATTTTAATAAACCAATAATAAAAATTTATCTTTTAAAAAGTTTCATTCTTAAAAAATAATTAATTTTAATATTTTGAATTTGTTAGCACTTAACTCAAGTTTGAAATGAGTGAGGAATCCAATAGGAAGGAGAAATAAATGAAAACAACAACTAATATTTAGTATGAAGAAGTAAATTATTTAAAATATAGTCATCAAAAAGTCTGAAGGGGTATTTATGTCAATAGGTTTAAGAATATTATTTTGTGAGTATGACATATAAAATAATGCATTATTTTGTTTTATATTCACAAGATCTTCTCTTATATAATATATTTGATTGAATAGGTTAATTTTATTCTAGAGCATTGGTCTCATTAAACTAAATCGTTTGGTTAATTACATCATTAAATTACTTGGCTCTTGAAAAAACTCTTGATTTAAATATTGATTGATATTTCATTTAATCTTAAATATTTGTTTAACAAATTTGATCTTGAAATTCAAAGAAGATTGGATCAACTTTAAAATTAATTTTAAAAAGAAGCTTATAAGGAAGTATAGTGGTACTTAAGTCTAAAGAGCTTAGAGGTACTCAATACTATTCTTAAATTAGGATTTACATTTTATGATTAAAATTTATATTTATGTTGATCATTTTATTTAGAAGTTTAGACTTTTATTTCTACAACACAAAAGTAAGAAAATACCTAAGAGGTGAGAACTTATGATATAATCGTGAAGACTATTTGTCTTAGATCCTAGATCTTAAGATAAGAAACACATATAAATTAATAAACCAAACCTAAATCAAATGAAAGCATGAGACTTATAAACGACACCTCATTGTTTGTTAAGTCATCCTTATTTAAGTGCTTTTAAATCACGAGGCTTGATCTTTATACATATGCAAGATATTTTAGGACAATTAAACTAAGCTTAAAATAAATTTCTTTGTAATCTACTCCTTAAAATGAAGGCTTTTATTTCTATATAAGATAAACAAGGCAATGCAAATATTGTTAATCATTTAAGATTAGATTTTGATGCTAATTTTGATAAGCACATTTTTCATGAATAAGCAATCAATCTAATGTTATTGAATTCATTTAGTTTCATAATTTCTTCATACTTTCATAAGACATTGAAGTTTGTGATGAAAGCCTAAGAAGAAGAGAATTATTCACTTAATTAAGCTAAGTGGATGCACCTTTGTTTTGAATGCAATTGAAAGGGAATTTCTTGAGTTGGGTCAAATCAATAAACCTAAGGCTTATGAGCCAAATGGTTAATGATTCATTTATTTGATTGGGATAAATAACAAGATTAAAATATATAGCTATAGCTTTATAGCTAAGGTTAAAATAAAGTTCCTAAAGTATTGAGGATAAGGAATGAAATGCAAACTATGAGTTTTGGGTCTATATATTTTAAGAATATATACTTCATTAGACTTGAAAATATAATCCAATTTTTGTGAAATTAGTTCATAAGTTTAATCCTACAAACCAAGGAAATCCTAATCCTTTTAGATTTAAAGGGAAAATAATCATTTATTTAATTTGGATTCAAATAACCAAGGAAAAAAAAGGAAAACTAGTGGTGGGTATTAGGGACTTGCTTGCTTGGGTTAAGCAATTAAGCTTAATATGTATAGGTTTTGCTCTATGATCATAAGATACCTTATATAAAAATCTCATAAAGATTAGACATTCTTGAGGATTAAACTTATTTTTAATCGATTTAATTTTAAGAAATTGAATTTTTCACATTTAATCATACGATAATTTAGATTAATTTATCTTAACTTATTGATTTTTCTAAATTAACTTTTAATTTTGTACTTTAGTATTTTTATAAACTTAATTATAAAATTTTAAATTAGAAGTAATTATTATTTTATTTAAGAATTAAAACTTCATTTAATCCCCAATGCCCTTAAATTTGAACCATAGGTCTTTAATGGTCTATGGAACATTCCAAAATAAGTTCATAATTTTTGGAATACCTTAAATGTACTTAATAGTTTTCACAACCTTAGAAAAATTAAAATCCTAACAAACATAAAATAAACACATTTTAGGTTATTTTTTCATTCTAAGATTTATAAGCTTTCAAATACTATTTAGTCAAGCTTTTACAATTTTTCTAAGTTGAGGTAGGAAATTTCAAAGATTAATAAATTATTTTAATTAATCTCTATGGTAATTATATAGCACTAGCTAACTATATAATGAAATACAGTGGAAAGGAATTGGGCCCTCCATGTGGGGCCAAGACATCTTAGCCTAGTGGTTGAGAGCTTTGGTTGTCAACCAAGAGGTCTTGAGTTCAAGTCTTTGTATATACATTGTGTGTATGAATTTGCGATTAAATCAAATGCACAAAATACATATAAAAATTGTCAAACAAATTGACAACCCTATTGACGGCTCTACTATCATAAGTCATAATTTATTGGTGTAGAGCATAGATGCGTAAGTTGGCTAGACTATTGTAATAACTTACTTGGGTGTCACCCATAACCCAAATGATCTAGCTGTGGCATCGACCTTTCAAATGGGATAAGCTTGTTACTGAGATGTAAATGGACTTTTTGTCAAGAGATTTACATGGAACTTGATAACATTGAGTTTCACAGGCATGTCTAAGCTTATATTTTGTTCATGTTGGGTTGCTTCCTATTGCAAGACACATCAAGAAGTGGGTGCAGGGGTGCACCTAACATGGTTACCTCTGTTATAAGATGTTAAATACATTCCAAAGTTATCCCTTGTGAGTACTATGCATCTACCAGATCATGTCATGCGCCAATTTGGTTAAGTTTAACATATTGACATAGACTCGATGGAGCTAGGTTTTATTCTTGTTGATAGGAAGGGGATGGTTGATGTCGACTAGGTTGATTATCAAAGCAAGTACATTGAGTTGTGGGAAATTAAACGTGCATCTAGCATTATAAAGGGGAGGTCGATAAAGCCACTTGGAATATAAGTTACTTACATTAGTTTAAGTCATTGGCTTTACTATATTTGCAGACAAGCACCCACTGAAGCTCCTTCCACCACAACAACTACAATTCGTTACACAACCAAACTAAGTAGAAGAAGTAGGGTAGCAACATTAGCTACAGGATTGACCAATTCGTGCTCTGCGACATACGCACTAGGCTCAGATGCCATACTTCCACAATGTCGCCGCACCAGACAGTAAACACTTTTTACATTTCTAGTTCATATTATCATTAGACATTTTTGTACCCATATTACCTTCTAATTATCATCATACTTATTGTACCATATTACTTTTCTTATTATTATGTTGCCCTCATACTAAACAATAGATGTGTTGTCTTTCTTGTGATTACTATTGATATGTCCTTTTTTTATGGTGAATGTATTATAAATAATTTATACAATAATTTAATTTTACAAATGTACCTCTATATATATAATTAAATTAAACAATATAATATATAAATAATTTTATATTTTAAATTTTCTTAATCACTGAGATTATAGAGAAATTATTAAACAAAATAAAATTACATTTTTTTAATACAAACTGTCAAATTCATTTAAGTACAGAATTTCAAATACAAAATATAAAAAATATAAATCCCCACGTGGGGTGATTTTTGCAAACCGGAAGAAATCGTCACCTAGTTCATGACTTTGCCCATTTAGCTAAGTGATTTTTTTTTTTTTTTTTTTTTTTTTTTTTTTTTTAAGGTTACGAGATGTATTAAAAGTAAAGTTACAGATAGACTAATTTCAATTAATAAAAAAACTAAACTAGGACAATGATTCAAACAAGATCAACAATGCTTTGAGAAAGAAAATCCGAGTAAGCAAAAAGCATGATGGACTCGGAAACAAAATCATAAAGATGTCCAAAAATATTTTTTTTAGCTAAGTGATTACGATTTGGTCTACTTTACTTGTTTTTTTGGTAAGTGTTCCCTTTTATAATATTTTTTTAAAATTTTCTTTTGTTTTAATTTGTCCATAAGACTACCTCCAGACACAAACTAAAGCAGTACATTGAACATTGAAGATTGTTTGATCTCCAATGATCCAATGAGGAATCAATGATGTTTTTTAATGAAAAGAATTAGACTTTTCTCATCTCACAGTTAACGTTCACTTCACAAAGAAACATATGGCCATCTAGGGTTTGCAGGATTCACCTAACTAGCTTGTGCGACTGGACGTAACAACTTTGTTTTGATGAAATGAATTAGCTGTCGCCTCCTTGCTGCGCTCGAACTCCGATCACCAGCTCATTTTCACGCGAGGTGGTTTCTAAAGAAAACCTAAATGCCAGGCATTTTGGATTAATTGGGATAGTTCTTCAACAACAGAATGCAGAGGCAGCCGCTAGGGGTGGTTGCTACCGCATTAGAGAAGAGCTATGTATTCCCTTGGACTGCTTACTACCATGTTGGCAATCCGACCTCTAACAATTGAACAACTATGGTGCATAGATTGAGCCACTCAAGGACTGAGGATTGCACCCACCTTGCTTGAGAAGGAAGCTGGAGGGATAGAGAGAGTTGAGGAGGCTAAGTTCAGAAAACACCCGTAAGATGAGCTTGGGTTCTGCCTGTTCATAGTTTTATTAAATCCAAGTGGTTCAATTCTCCTTGGCTGTGTTCTTTAGGATGTTTGGGTCTGGATACCCAAAATTGTGCTTAATTGAATTAGACTTGGGACACATAGCCCAAAATGATAAATAGGTCATACTAGGTTATATCATCCAATCTTCTTGATTTAGCCAAAGAAGATTTGATCATATCCCCCAAGTTTAGGGTTTAGTACCATTTGGAAGATAAGTCAACCTAAAGCAAAAGTCTAGTTCACTTGGGCTTAGACTTAGGTTGAGTATGATGTTCAAAAATCAGTATTTGTGAATTGGTCTTCATACGTCTAAACTCGATGCACTTGAACTTAAATTCTAAGCGACCAATTGTGGTATATTTCAAAGAGAATACTATCACTCACGTGATATATTTTAAAATCATGATCTAATCGTAGAAGGTAATATATGATTGGTAAATCTATGCTAGTCTTCATAATGATTGGATAGCAATTTGATTCACTACCACACCAATTGAAGTCATTAAAATTATAAGGGATGTTTGATGAGTTTCAATTAAGCATTGGGTTAAATTTGATTGTTTTTTAGTTCATATCAAACTCATGGCTTAAACGATCAACCTCTTGATAGAGTTACAACAAATCCTATATCAATAAGGTATGTCTAAAAGATCTAAGAGCTATAGGATGAGATGTATTATAACTATAGCTAAGGAGAGGATTAGCGATTAATAGGGTAGACCTCTAAGCCAATAAGTGAAGTATTTGGGTTTTAGTCAAGAAAAATTCTATAGAATTTCTTATATAATAGGGAATAGAAGAAAACATATGTTAGAATTCTATTAGTATAAGAAAAGGATAGAGCTAAGTCTCCTAAGAAATAAAATTTTGTCACTAGAGTTAGATCAAGCATGCCTCTTTTTGATATCATGTTGAATAAGGAAAATTTGTTAATTGATTTTGCTACTGACATGAATGCCTATGTATAAGCAAATACCAATGGATTAAATTTAGAAATTAAAAATTAAAGAGAGGAATATCTCTTATTATAAGAATGCATAATAATAACTAATAATAATAATAATAATAACAACAACAATATTCAAGTATAAATAATTTTTTAATTGATGAAGTATATATAATAACACTACCATTGCCGGTCCCAAGTCCGGATGCAAAAAGTGGAGGGTTGCGTTAGGTAGTCAACGTAAAATTTGTTAAATAATCGACATGAATCCTTTAAATCATTGTGTTTCTTTCGTCCCAAAGCGGCTTGACGAATACATGAAAAATGTCTAAAGCCCATGCATGCGATTAAGCAAGGTTCATCTCACATTATGGGCGGATCGGGTAAAAGTTAGATCTAGATTAGATCTTGGAATATATGTACTACGGATAAATTAATGGAATTAATAGATATTATGGTTCATAGAAAGATAAATATTTTATGTGTTCAAGAAACTAAATGGGTTGGTGAGAAGAGGAGATTGATAGTTTAGGTTTTAAACTTTGGTATTCAGTAAAAGTAGAAATGGTGTAGGTGTGATTATAGATAAAAGTTTGAAGGATAATGTTATAAGTATTAATAGATGTGGAGATAGAATTATAGCTTTAAAGATTATTGTTGATAAGATTATCGATCTTATAAGTGTATGCTCTCAAGTAGGTTTGGAGGTAAGCTCAAAGAAAAATTTTAGAATGAATTAGAGGATTAATACAAAAGATACCTCTTGAAGAAGTATTTATTGGGGAGATTTAAATGGACATTGTGGTAGAAGATTTTAAAGTATTCATAGTGGTTATGGATTTGGAGTGACTAATGAAGAAGGTAATATTAGATTTTCTTCATGATTTTGTAGTTCTTACTTTATTTAAGAGATGAACATATTACTTATAAAATGGATCTAGTAAAACACAATTGATTATTTTTTGATAAGAAAAATAGATCGTTTAGATTGTAAGAAAGATGATTCATCAAGTGAAATTTTACTATTAGTTTTAGATTTTAAGATGAAAGGTTGTAAGAGAAAAATAAACTAAATTATTATCAGTAGATGGACACTTAAGAACAAATAAAAATATTTTTAAGAACAAAAAAGAAATTAGAGTTTGGGATGTTCATAAAGAAGCGTTATGTGGGAAAAAAATATCAAGTGAAATTAAGCAGTTCTAAAGATGTGCTTGAATCAAAAGAAAAAATTTAATAAGAATAGTTGGTGGTGGAGTCTTGCTGCGAAAAGATAAATAAGAAGCTGTTATAAAACTTGATATAAAAACTTCGGAGAATTGGGAAAGATATAAAAAATATTTTAAGAGAGATTAAAGCTATATGATGCAAAAAATTAGCTGTGATTTATACAATGATTAGATACCAAGAAGGTGAAAGATGTATGCATAAGTTAGTGACCAAAGAGATAGGAGAAGTAAAGACATAGTTCAAGTGAGGTATTAAGGATAAAATAATAAAGTGTTTTTCTTAGAAAAGATATTGAAAATAGGTGGATGAGTTTAATAAACTTTTCAATAAAGGATCTGAAAGTATGATTGATTTTAGCAACCTTAATACTAAACAAAAATAGAGAATTTCATTTTATTGATTAGTAAATCGAAGTTAGTGAAGCTTTAAAAAAAATGAAATACATCGGATAATATTCCAATAGAAGTGTGGAAATGTTTAGGAGATCAAGGAATTTCTTGGCTTACAAATCTTTTTAATTTAAAGACTAAAAGATGCCGATGAGTGGAGAAAGAGTTTGTTGGTACCTATATTTAAGAATAAAGGTGATGCACAAGAGTGTGCAAATTATAGAGAAATTAAGTTAATGTGTCATACATTAAAATTATGGGAGAGTAATAGTGAGCATAGGTTACGATGTGATACTGAAGTTTCTCAATAGTTTGGTTTCATGCGTAGATCTACTATGGATGCTATACATTTGTTAAGAGGTTTGATGGAGAAGCATAGAAAAAAGAAGGATCTACATATGATATTTATTGATTTAGAGAAAGCTTATGATAAAGTCTCAAGAGATGTTCTTTGGAGAGTTCTAGAACGAGAAAGAAGTTAATATTGGTTATATTCAAGTCATTAAGGATATGTATATATACTAGAGTATTTGTGTCCAAATACAAGGAGGATTGACAAAATATTTTCCTATTTGGTTGGATTACATCAAGGATCAACATTAGCCCTCTTTTTTACTTTAGTTATGGATGTTCTTACGAGGCATCTACAAGAAGATGTACCTTTGTATGCTTTTCTTGATGACATTCTTCTTGTTGATAAGAGAGGAGTCCAACGAACTTGAATTATGGAGGTCAACTTTAGAGTCTAAAGGTTTTCGTTTAAGTAGATCTAAAACTGAATATATGGAGTGTAATTTTAGTTGTAGAAGTTTTAGTGGTAGTGTTGTGACTTTAGGTGATCAAGTCATTAATAAGAGTGGCTTTGAGATATTTAGGCTCTATTGTTCAAAATGATGGTGAAATAGATGGAGATGTTAGTAGAATTCAAGTTGGATGGTTGAAGTGGAGGAATGCATCATATTATGTGATAGAAAAGTTCCACTTAAACTTAAAGAAAAATTTTATAAGATGGTAAGCAATGACTTATGGTGCGAAATGTTGGCCAATAAAAAAAGAAGAGAAACAGTTAAGTGTTAGAGATGAGGATGCTCGTGGATGAGTGGCTTTACCCTTAGAGATAGAATGCAAAATAAGTATGTTGGGAAAAGTTGGAGTAGCTCCAGTGGTAGATAAGATTAGGGAAAGTCGCCTTGGTTTGGCCACATAAAGCGTCGGGTCCAGATGACCGATTAGGAGAGTAGATGCATTAGATTTGCCTTATGTTAAGAAAGGTAGAGGTAGACCTAAAAGACTTGGTTAAGATGTATAAAAAATGATCTTAGTATACTTGAATTAAATGAGAATTTGACACATAGAACAGATAGGAAGGATTCATGTAGCCGACCCCACCTAGTGGGATTAAGGCTTGTTGTTGTTGTTGTTGTTGTTGTTGTTGATGAAGTATATATATTAACAAGTATCTTACAAATAATTAATGTTCATTATCATCCAATCATTATGTATATCAATCCGTTCTTTTCATTTAATGTCTCTAAATTTTATATAACAAATTTAATCTCACTTTATAAGTCAAGACATTGTTATTTTTATCTCAATTAGGTTTAGTTGTGGCATGTCATATTAGGATATTTCCTAGCAAACTCTTTTTAGCTTGTCAACAAATTCAAAGTTAAATTAATTTAGTATATTTTATCATAATTTTCATTGATCTAACATCAAATATGAGCTTGAGACCTAATTTGTAACATATCATTTGTTAAATTAAAAGAGCAAAAGAAAATAGAGACTAAAATGATTGATCAAACAAGTTTATAAATATACTTTCTTTATTTCAAACATTCTATGAGTGATAAATGAAAGCTAGCTCAAAACACAAAAAGTTATGATGGTACATGACCATACGATTAGAAATAAAAATAGTTGATATAATGCAGAATAAGCGAAGATCTTATAAGATGATCTAAATTAAACAAATCAATCATCTGTCATTTTAGAGCACTAATTGATACAAACCCATCTTATTATCCATACATCAATCTACATTACTGAAATGAATCAAGTTTTGTTTTACTTATGAACAAGTGATTTTAATCAATTGACATAATGTACTAATCAAGCAATCATGTTATATTTCTATTGATTATTTGAAAACTAAATCTCTAACAAAGATTCAGAAAATTGGAAAGAGGAAAAAATAGGAAGAGAGTAGGTATGTCACACTAAAAATATAACTAAGCATACTTTTAGCCTTTTGTCCTCATAATTGTAATGCTACCTTTTCCTCCTTCAGTGTGGATTTTTGTTTTGACAACCACAGGTTTCCCAGAGATAGTTGAGTAATCAAGAGGGTCCTCATCCATTTTACAATTGAATCTTGATATAGATGGAGATTGAATCAGATGATTAATATCCTTCAAAGTCACATCTCCGTGTATTTCACTTGGTTTTATGGGTGAAAACGGATAAGCAATGGATGTAGTCAACTTCATTGGAGTTTTCATGGAAAACTTCTTACCTGATTGTAAGGCAAAGTAAATGTAATGCATATAAGTAGTTGAATGTGCGAAGGATTTTCTGGTTATTGAGATTTCAAAGCTATTAAAATATGAATTTTATTACATTCACATACAAATGATGTCCATACTAAAACCCAATAATATGCTTCTTCAAATGTCGTGAACTTAAGTTTTGATTGATTTGGTAGACATTTATGCCAGTAAAATTAATACATGTTATCATGTTCAAAATATTATTTAAAGATGTTCATGAAACAAAAAAAATTGGTATTTTTAAATAATATAACATTATATTGCAAATGCCACTGAATGAAAGAACCCTTTTTAAGTGATTTTCGTTAGAGAAGGCCTATGAAATGTAATATAAATCATACCTTTAAAAATTTTGCAGGAAGCTGATAGTTGGACTTGTTGGACGGCACTACTAAATCGACTTGTATGCTGTGCACAGCTGGATCCTAAAGGAAAGAACTCAAATGTCAATTATATTAATGTCTTCGATGATGATTGCAAATGGAAGATCAACAAAAATTTAAATAGTTTATGAAATTTTGAATCAAAAGAATGTTTTCTCAGTCACTTTTGACAAAAATTACAAAAAGGTAAGGACCACGCACGCGTTGGGAGATCAAAGTTTACATACTAACCTATAATATCAACCCAGTCATCAGAAGGAACAAAATGATTACTGCAATAAGACAAAAATTGAAAATTTAGGCCGTTTTAACTCGGTTGAAAGGAGAAAACGATCAATGTGGCACAAATTTCAAAATACATACAGCTTAAGATTAACACTCTCCTGACTCTCGTTGAAATAATCTGAAGATGGGACCTCTCCCTAAATTACATGCATATATGATTCAAAGTAATATCATCAATTCAGGAGTTTAAAAAATTGCAGTCCAAATCAGAGGTAACTTAAGGTACCAACCCAAGAGTTTTCAGAGGTAGAGCTTATTTGCTCCAGGTCTTTGGTGGTAGCACTTTCCTCAGATGTAAATAGCTGGCGTCGCCTTTTGGCTTGTGATGATTCCCTCTCTTCTTCCAAACCTCTGCTGGGCTTTGCTGAATACCAAATTGATAATTAGATGGATAAATTCATAATCTAGAAAAAGACCAAGCCAAAAGTACCTCTGTTGCATAAACCACCAGAAATATATTCTTCGCAATCCTTTATAGAGTATTTTCGGTTGTTATGGGTGACAAAAAGAAATTATCATTGTTTATGTCATCCCACAGAAAGTCAGACATCTCTGCGATAGCATATATATATGAGCAATAAGCTGGTATGTAAAGTAGCTCATTGTATTCTTATGGTATAAAAGGGTAACAAACCAAGAACAGAAAGATCAAAGAAATCTTCATCTTCTTCCTTTCGTTCATACATCTGGAAACAAAGCATTCTAAGATCAGAATATAGAATCCAACTTGTAGTGTTGTTGAAGAACTATTAATGAATTGTGGCTTTAATTAGATGCAACGAACGGATGTCCCAAGTGAACAGCCATTCAAGAAAATAAAAAAAAAACTTTAGCTCACAAAAGCCAAATAAAAAACAGCAAGAAATGTGTTAAAGTTTCTATAAGCTTGTAGACATTTCATCAAACAGTGGCCTGATATAAATTTTTTCAGGAAATAAATCCCAAGTTCCACGGACAACTTCAAAATCTAAAAGTTACAAGATATTACCAAATGTAACAAGAATGTTGAAAAGTTAGACTACAGCAAATAGATCGATCTCCAGATGCACCATTGAAGTATGAATTCTCAATTCCTAACTTGATGTCTAAAAAGCAACACAGAATACAACGAAAATTACTCGAACTCTGACAGGCAATTAGATTTGATTCAAAAGTAATCATCAGACTGAAAAAACGTATGAGATGTTGGACAGGAAATCAACAGCAGTATTTAATCAACAAATAGGTGAAAAAAAAAATCTTTATATCAATTGAGATCTAATCTACCTCCGGGGAAATAGAAAATCAAAGTAATCTTTCACTGATCAACCAAATCAAATAGTTCGAAAGTAGCCGTTACTGGTGGAGGAGGCCCGCCGATTACTTGGCAGCTATGTTCCTTCTGATCTTTATTCCGTTTGGACCGCCGCCATGGCACTATGGCAGGGTAAAGGGCTATTGTTTATCTATATATGCTGCACAGATGAGGAAATGACCGTTACATAATTTGGTTTAAGATTCTCAGTAATTGCTTCCTAATCAAACTCAGCAAGACCAATGCCAATCCATAGTGAATAAGATAATTGAATAATTAGGTTATGCTATTCTATTATTTTAGGTTGTCTTAAAATTTGAATCATTCACTCATTAAAAATAAGGGAGATTTACATACATACAACAAACTTCCATATTTACATATCTAACACCTAAATTTCAATTTTATATATATAACTTTTCTTGATATCACATCAAAATTTATTCATTTTTTAAAGTGAAATGCACCTTTTAAGCGTAAAAGTAGATGTAAATATACTTTAAGTGTTAGATATGTAAATATGAAAGTTTGACGTGGTATGTATGTAAATCCTCCTAAAAATAATGCATAAGACCAAGCTATTGGAACTATTAATTATTGGTATATCTTTGGATATTGTTTAATACATTAATAAGATGGTTAGTACAATAAAACAATAGTTGAACAAATTAGTACATCAATCAAGGCTAATGAATTGATTGATATTTTTTAGGTTTCCTCAAGTTATTTTTCAAATAAAAAAAGAATCTTAACTGAATGGTGCTATGCTAAAACAATAAATTCGTTGTGGCACCTAACAATTTTGCAAAAAAAAAAAAAATCTATATTAAAAAAATCGGCTCATGAAATATTTTAACCCGTTAACTCATAGAGAGCACTTCCCTGAATGGTTGCCTTAATATTGCAAGTTCATATACACTCATCAGATTAATACTCATTTATAGATGCATGAGTAACTTTATTTGACTTAAGATGCTTCATGTAGTCGTATTTGCATTAGTTGCCCCTTTTAAGGGTTAGTCTTGACTTGATTAGAAAATCAATCCTTTCTTAATTGTCAACATCACGGGGTAGATTTTATACTATAGTCACCAACCACATGAAGTGTGAGTTTTTTTACCAACTAGAAGAGTTGGTCTTCTGAGTTTAGTTTCCGACCTCATGAGGTGTCGGTCTTACACTGTAATCACAAATCGTATGGAGTGTTAGTCTTTTTTTGTTTAGTTGCTTACTTCACGGGATGTTGGTCTTATATTATTTCCAACCACATGAAGTGTTAGTCTTTTTTATCTTAATTGCCGACCTCACAAGGTATCGATTTTACACTATAGGCGCCAACTGTATGAAGTGCTGGTCTTTTTGCGAACAAGGAGAGTTGGTCCTTTTTAGCAACCAACTAAGACAGTTGGTCTTTTGAGTTTAGTTATTGACCTCATAATGTGTTGGTCTTACACAATAGTCATCAATCGCATGAAGTGTTTGTATTTTTATTTAGTTGTCAATCTCACGAGGTGTCAATCTTACACTATAATCGTCAATCGCATAGAGTGTTGGTCATTTTGTTAGTTTAGTTGATGACCTTATAGGGTGATAGACTTACACTATAGTCGCCAACCGCATAGAGTCTTGGTCTTTTTAACAACTAGGCGAGTTAGTCTTTTTTAGTTTAGTTGCCAACCTCATGGGGTATCGCTCTTACATTGTAGTCGCTAACTACATGGAGTGTTAGAATTTTTTTAGTTTAGTTGTCGACCTCATAGGGAGTCAGTTTTATACCATAGTGTTCAATCACATAGAGTGTTGATCTTTTTTAGTTTAGTTGCCAACCTCACGGGGTGTTGATCTTACATTATAGTCATGTGGTGAAATTTTATTAGATTTCTAAAGAATGTCTATTTCCATCTGCAATCTATGCGGAATAAAATGAAGATAGAAATATACTTTTTTTATACATTTTTTACACCACGTAGATCCACATATGTTCATTATTTGAGGGTGATCGGGTGTGACATTGAGGAGAGGTGAACTATCTCGAAAGATAGAAGTCACCACCCTACAATGGACTTAATCACCTCAACATGAACTCCTAAGGATAATGGGTTTGCATATGTACTAGAGATTCTTCCCCTACTTTATATGAAAAAGTAAAGTAGGGTTTATTTTGAACCGGGTTCGTTAAGTTCCTTACAGGGGCAAACTCCCATAGTTAATTACATCTTAAAGAATGAGACTCCTTAAGAATATTCTCGATTAAGGTAAATGATCATTGTCTCCAAAGATTTTAATAGACAGGACTATCAATTGATTAGTTTATTTAGGAAGATCAAATGTGATTGATCAAAGAGAGTGAGTTATTATCAAAATTGAAGGAAGATAAGTAAGAGAGGCTCACGATGATAGGAAACCTAGCAAAATCTCAAACTATCCTATGGTTGGGCTTTATGTTTTTGAAATTGAATTATTTATTTGAGTTAAATTTTTATTAGAAGTTTAGGGTTTATGATTCCATAATACAAGATTATGGAAATACCTAAGATGTGAGGATTTATGCTTATGTCCCATGGAAGGGAGAAGCAACTTCATAACCTAAATCTAGGGAGCTTTGGTGAAAGCACAACCTAAATCTAAGGCTAAAATGAGTATTTGGTTTGCCTCCACAAGAGAGGACATACCACCCGACTGCTTGGACTTACAATCACCTAGGGGTGGCCGCCAACTAGCTCATTCTATGATTTTAAATTTATGTAGGCAAGTCACATGCTTTATGCAAGATAGCTAAGCTATTATTTATTTAGAAAGAGGCTAAGTCCTTAGACTCACTCTAAGAAACTAGAATATGTAAAGGCATGAAAAATGACCTAGATCTAATGCAAAATATATTACATTTTACTTTCATTTTTGGACAATCATTTAACTCAGGCTTATAGGATTCATATGACTAATGCATGAGAAATAAGATTATTGATCAAAATCAGTAAGAAGGGAGGTGGTGTGTTTCCACCATGGCTCTCAAAGATCAAGCCAAGTTCTCTGGCAAAGGTGGAAGCCCTCCAATCAAGAGTGTAATAATATACTTTTATGCATGATGTTATAAAAAAAACTCATCCAGTTAAGGGGTTGCTAATTCTTTTATCTTGATTTTAACTTAGGCTTTAGGTGAGGTTATGAGTTATTTATTTTTAATTTTGAGTTGATTAATTTGGTAGAAGATTTATTTTTCACTAAGAGCCTAATCGTCATCCAGGCCATACATCAAGCAAGGAAGAAGTTAGGAAAATATGTCATCTTAATGCACAAGCTAAACAAAACATAAAATATTTTATAAAGCTAGCCAAAAGAATAAAATTTTATTTGTGGTCAGGCACCATCGCACAAACCTGAAAATAAATTGGGTAGCCGAGCTCTACCCTTATTGAAACCAGATTACAAATGAATTAATTTACAATCAAGTAAGAAAATTAATGTTATGGGGGTCTTCATTTCTTCATTTCTTCTTTCTTCTTTTGGTTCCTTCTTTTGGATGCTTGGAAGGTGGTTGCTCCAAAGGCTTCACATGGTACATAAGATGAGATCTTATGACCAATGCTCATCCTAGTCCCCCATACATTCATTCCAAAATCCTAATTACAAAAGATACATGAAAAGAAAAGTAAATCTAACTAATACAAAATAGAGATTAGCTAAACAAATAATACAAATCTCAACCATGTATATTGGACTTAGAACCCCACACATGGGTAGCCAAGTCCACTTGGCCTATTATATTATGCTTAGGGGGTATAAGCACATGCATAATAAAAGCATTTATATTTTTATTACAACGCCCCTTAAGCACAATTCCTTGTATAAAATAATGATTAGACTAGATCATCCTACCATTCATTCTACGCACATTCACCATAATATCCAGACTATAAATAATACATAACAAAATAAAAGCAAACATCAAGATATGCACCGTCATAACCTAAAGCTAGAAGTGATGACTTAACCTAATGTGTGTGCTTTAAAAAGTTTGTGTGGTATGTTTAGCTATGGATTTAAGGTTTGGATTTTCATAAGTGTCAAGATGTTCAACTTAGATGGATGGTTTCATTTAAGTGTTTAGTTGATTTAGTTGATTTTTTTATTTAGTGATTTATTTTGGTTCAAATGAATCCTACAATTAATTACTAAGTTTTAAAGAGAGGGAAAAGATAAGAGAACTTTTCTTTCCTTCCCTACCTTAAGTAATTTCTAAAGTAGATTCATATTTGATTTTGTTTAATGAGTATTTTATTATATGTTTTAATTAATCTTAAGTTTAGATTTTCCTAAACAAACCTATTCAAAAATAAAGGCATTTTAAGATTAAGAAGTGAATTAATATCACATAACACACATCACTTCATTTCTTTCCCAACATGTATAACATGTATATGAATAAATCTTAAGCATATCTATACATACAAATGGAAATATTTAGCATACTTTATGATGAATGCTAAGAAATGTTACTTAAGAAAATTGGAATGCTTTATGATGCATGATTTTCATTAAGTAGAAAAGAGGGGTTTCTTTTATCCATTATTCACATGCACATATGTATGTATGAAAGACAAAAGTAAGTATGACACCATTATTAGCACCAGGGGTGTAAGGTACAAGACTTACTTAGGGCTACTTAAATCCTTGAAACCCTGGGATTGTCCAGACTAATATATCACTTTCCTTAAATACAAACACATGTACAAAAGAAATGAATGGAAAAAGAAAGATGCAAAAAGTTTGTATTTATTTATTTATTTTGTTTATGCAATTTATATGAAAATGTAGATGTCCTTCTTGGATAATAGAATAGGAATGAATAAGAATGAGATTAGACAAGTGTTGTGTTCTTTTCAAATGAACTATACACTTTGCCAAATCTTATTCAAAACTATGCTAAAAGAAAGGAGAAAGAGAGAGCTACATCATGCACATCTTCATATTTATATCCACATGTAAGCTCATAAATAATTATAAGTAGCACACTTTTAGTTTTGGATGTTTGATTTATATATTTTGAAAATAGTTTTGAATTTAATAGTGATAATAGCCATTCATATTTTACTTTAGCCAAAACATGCAATTTGACATAAAGAAATATTTCATTTTGAATTTGATTTTTGAAAAGCATGGATGTATGAAATTCATATGACATACACATTTAGCATGTTCAAAATGAACTAAAGTGATGAAAGCATGTAAACACATTCACCCTAATTAGTTTCTAATGACAATCTTATGAAATAAGAAAGCTTAAAGCAAATCAAGTTATTTTTTTGGAAAGTTTGATTTTGTTTTGAGTTTGATTTAATTTGAGAAATGTGAGGTGAGTTTGCTATTCCTAACCCATTTCCACATATGTTTGTTATTTTATTTTAAATTTTTTTAGGTGATTAGATCAATTTTATGCTTTGGTTAGGTTAAGGTATGAATTAAGTGTCTTAATTACCCCTTACCTATACCATCTTAGCACACTTAATCAAATAATTATGAGCCAATGAGATGACATAAAACTACACAAGGAATTTAAATTAGTAATGCATCTAGGAAAGAAAAGGGCTTAATGCAATTGGCTTATGATTAATGATTAATTAAGCTAAGGGTTTATTTTAAGTAATTTCATAACACCTCTCACACATGTGAGTTGAGTTTTGATTTTCTTAATTGTACTAAGGCTCTTGAATACCTAAGCATCTACCCAAGATAGATTAATTGAGTTTTGAAAATTTTTAGAATTTTATGAAATTAATTAAGGGAGTAATTAGTAAATAAACCCTTAATTAAGGTTGGATTAAGGAAGAAAGGGGGTTTAAGGAATATCTTAAGAAAGGTATCCCAAAAGTATTCCCTAAATCATATTCACTTAAGAAAAACTTAATTGATTCAATCAGAGGGTTAAACCACTAATTATGCCCTTAATTAAGCCTAATTATATTAAGAGAGTGATTAAGGAATGAACTAGCAATTCCTCTAATTAAGCCACCAATAAATCCCAAGAAAATTAGGGGAGGCAGGGATTATCCCACTAATTAAGTACAAGAAGTTTAGGATTAATCAATAGAGTAATTAGAGGGTAATTAGTAAAATAATATTCCTAATAAAACACAAATCTAGAGAAAAACACTATCAAAATCCATTCAAATCATTTTTAGAATATTCTATGTTCAATTATCTATCCAATACAATTTATTTCATATTTTTTTCTAGGCTTAGATATGAATTTAGGAAGTCTCCATGGTTATTTAGTGATTTAATAGCCTTAATTAAATGTTTAATCCCATCGGTGCCACGTGGGCCACTGACGCAGCAGGTGCTTTCCACGTGGCATGATGGGATTCGATATTAAAGTAGTCACATCGTAGCACCGCATCAGTGATGATGCTACACGCTTTCTTCTCATCCTTCCGATCAAGGATCAAACGGTTGAGGCTAATGCTGTGGATCTAATGGATTAAATGTGGGATATACGTGTCTTAAATTATGGCTGTCCATTCAAAACATGTGGATGGATGGCCCATGATTCATCCCTATATTTCTCTATGAAGAATATACACCATCCATCTTCTACAGGATGATCCGAGCTTGATTGAGCTCAGATTGATCCCAAAACTTACCCACACAATCTAAGCACAAAGGAAAACATATCTAACGGCTAGATTTTCATGGGATTAAACTTTACTTCACAAAGGACCAAACTAAATTGAACTTAAGCTTGGTTTAATGGCTAACCTCATCGGAAGTGATCACCGACTCTCGATTCCCTTGGAGAAGCTTCATCTAGTGGAGAAGAAGCTTTGTTGAAGTTAGGAGGTGTTAAAATTGGGTAGATCCTCCTATGGGCCAAATCCTCCTTGACTTGGGCTTGATCTTGATCAAGGTAGCACCTCCCTTGCCTTTGGAGCTTGGGAAAAGGCTTGAGCAAGTTTGATTGAGCTCACTGATGGAGCTTGCAAAGGGGAATTGGGTTGATTTGAAGTGTGGAGTAAATTGAATTTTCAATGGAGCTCCCCTATTTTCAAGCTATGAAAATCAAGAAGATGAAGTTTGGGAAATGCTTGAGAGAGCATAGGGAAGCTGGGAAATGACTCCTCTGGCTCCTCTTACTCAGTCAAAATTAGGGACTCTGCAAATGAAATCAAATTACGAGGAGTATATTTCCCCCTTCAAGGATCGGATGGTCGTGCCTTCACTTACCATTTTGATCCAATTAAGCTCATGCAATGGGTTGTTAGGCCATTTAGGGCTTGCACATGGGTCATTTTGGCCAGAGCGGGTAGTCAAAAAGTTTCCAGTGTTTAATTGAGTGGAGGAAGGATTTCCATGTGCTCAATTTGAAGGAGGTGGTCGGTTTTACCCTCAGGCTAGGTTGGGCTGACCCAAACCCATGGGTTGGGTGCACCACACTCCCTAGTGTTCACTTGATCCACTAAGAGAGTGTCAAGTGGTTATGGAGAGGATTTGATCAAATTTCAAGTGAATTTGGCCACAATTTACCCTTTCACCTAGGGGTAAAAGGGTCATTTGGCTTAGATTTCAATTTGAATATATTTGGTATGTTTGAAAAATGGGTTAGGCCAAGTTTCATTAAATTTGGAGTTAGTTTTATTTGATTTGGGTTTGATTTGATTTGGCTCATGTTGACCCATTTAAACTTAGGTCAAGCTGGCCAATTGGTCAAATTGGATCAAACCAAGGGTTGGGTTAAGTTTATATGACCATTTGAAATATTTTGGTGCTTTGGTTTGATTCAATTTGATTTATATTTGGTTTTGGTTCAATTGATTTTATTTAGGTCAAATGGGTCAAGTTGACCAAATTTATCCATTTGACCTATTTGGGTTAAGTCATGGGTTGGTTCATGTTTGGTTGGTCATATGAAATGGATTGGTATCTTTATTTCCAATCAATTTGGTTTATGTTTGAGTTCCTTTAGGTCAAGTTGGGTTCAAGGTCAATATTAGGTCTAGTTGGTCTTAGAGGCTTTGGTCAAGTTCAACAATCATTTTGGAATGAACTTGACCCATTGGTTTCAATCAATTTGGCTTAGATCAAGTTTTGACATATTTTGACTTTTAGGTGGTTGGGTCAACTTGGATCAAGTGGCCAATTAAGTTAGGCTCAAATGTTGACTTGGTCAAGTTCAAACATTGATCATGAATGAACTTAGATCATTGGTTTTAATCAATTTAGCCTATGGTGGATTTTGGCTATGTTGGGTTTCATTTTAACTAAGTGTTGACTTGGTCAACCCTTAAGTTTGACTTGGTTTGACCCAATTTTAGTGATTGATCATCTCATGATGATTGTTGATCATGATGAGGGGCTTAGGTGGGCTTAGTTCAATCCAATTTGGTTAGGAATTTGGCTCATAAGGGTACTTTGGGTCTCAAGTGAGCCTAAGTGGGTCAAATGGCTTGATCAAAGCTTGATTTGAGTTTGATTGAACTCACATATGGACTTATGATTGCAATATAAATCCATTTGCAAGTAGTTTGAAGTCAAATGAGTTTTGATTCTTTTGATAATTTCAAGTTCAAGGGGTGAACATGAATTTGACTTAGGTTTGATTTTTGAATTGAGTTTTGATTTGGTGATTGAAGTTTGTGTTTATATTTGGATTTATGATTGAAGGATTGATTGAATCATGAAGAAAAATCAAGAGTTTGGCTTGATTTGAAATTGATTTGGCTAAGTTCAGGATTTTGACTTGAAAGGCTTAGGTTAGATTTTGATTGAATTTAAGTTTGATTTTTGGATTTAGTTTTATTGATTTGAATTTATATTTCATTTATTTGTGAATATAAATGAGAACATAAATGGGTTGTGAGAAAATTTCATGAATTTAAGGTGTTTTGAATTTGATTAAGGCTAAGTCCTTAAGAGGGGATTAAAGGACTATGGAAAGATTTTGATTTGGATTTGAATTTTGGATTTAATTTGATTGATTTGTATTTATATTTCATTTATATATGTGAATATAAATAATAATATAAATGAGTTATGAGAAAATTTCATGAATATAAGGTGGTTTGAATTTGATTTAGGCTAAGTCCTTAAGAGAGAATTAAAGGACTTAGGAAAAATTTTGAACTTGAAATTTCAATCATGGGCTTCAATCATAAGTTTCAATCATGAGTTTCAATCATGGGTTTCAATCATGTGGCATTGATATGAGTTTGGGAAAATAAATTAAGCTGGAATTGATTTAAGTTTGATGTTGATTTGATTTGGAGTTTGACTTGAAGGAAGACAGTGAGGAATGTGGTTCAAGCTATAGGATAGGCAAATTTTCCTAACACCCCTAAGGCATGACCTATTCCTATGGCTAACTCTTCTAAGTCTCTAGGGCTAGGTTGAGTGTCCACCTAATCACTAGATGTGTCTTAAGACTATGGATCTCTTAAAGTCTAAGAGGAGTCCTATGTCTAAAATGGAAGGAGTTGAGAGCTCATCCTAAAATGAGGTCAATAAGTCGTCAACCACATAGAGTGTTGGTCTTTTTAGTTTAGTTGATGATATCAAGGGGTGTCATTCTTACACTATGGTCACCAATTGCATGGGGTGTTGGTCTTTAGTTTAGTTGTCAAACTCACAGGGTGTCGATCTTACACTGTAGTCATTAACTACACAGAGTGTTGGTCTTTTAGTTTAGTTACCGACCTCACAGCGTGTTGGTCTTACATTGTAGTCACTGACTGCATAGAGTGTTGGTCTTTTAATTTAGTTGTCGACCTCATGGATTGTCGGTATTACACTAAGCTATGAGGATAGATTATTAGAGTAGTCTTCTTGGGCCAAAAAAAGCATGCCAAGCATTTGAGTCTCCTATTTGGGCTTTGGTCTCTTGCTGAGTGGGACAATTCCTTGGGCCAAACATAGAGTATCGAGTATCCCGGGTAATCAATCAATTCCATAAGTATTAAAGGTTTGTTTTGCTTGACTTCAATTTTTAACAGGCTAATAGTGGCACTTCAAGCATTCGAGTGTCCTACTGAGGCTTTGGTCACTCGCCGAGTGGGACTATTCCTTAGGCCAAAAATATTGCACCGAGTATCTTGAGTCATCATGTATCTCCCTGAGTATTAAGGGTTTACTTTATTCGCTTTAGTTTTTCTCAGGCTAATAGTGGTGCTCCAAGTACCAATTTCATACTTGGGCTTTCACCACTCACCGAATGGGGCATTTTCTTTGGCCAAAAATGGTGCAATAAGTGTCATAAGTCATCAAACAACTCCCAAAGTTTAAGTTTCTCTTTTCATTATTTGAGTGAGTCCCTTTGGGAATTATTACTATTCTGCTAGTTAATTCATTTAATGAGAGAAATATATAAAACTTCATTATTAAAAATAGGAAGATAAATAATATTTAAAATTAATAAAATGAGTTCCATGATAGAAATGTCCTTTAAGGATAAAAAATTTTAGATCTCTGGCATTCCATGTTCTTGGTATGTTTTGTTAGAATAAGATTGTAATCAATATGCATCGAGACTAACTTATTCTTTGATTCTGAAAGGCCATCCCAATTATGGGCAAGTTTACCAAAATATTTTGCTGAGCAGTAGCATCTACTTTCTTCAACATGAGATTATTGCTTTTAAAATGCTTCTCTTTCATATAACAATCGTAATACTTGGCCATCTGTCTTTTTATTTTTTTCTTGCCTTAATGATGCTTTGATTTAAATTCTTAGAGAATGTCAAGTGTTTCTTCCATAGCCTTTGAATTCGCTTGTATCCACTCACCATCTCTATCTTCCATTCATTTATTATTAGGACTCTCTAACTTTAAATTTCATACTCAACAGGTAGAATAGCTTATGTGCCATGAGACAAAGTAAAGAGCGAGTGTTGAGTAGTAGTAGTGGGAGTTATCTTGAGTGCCCAGAGTACTACGGGTAGTGTGTCTACCCACTTAGCATTTGCACCTTTGATATTTTTCTTGAGTAAGTTGAGTATATTCTTATTAGCAGCTTACACTTGCACATTGCTCGTTGGTGATGTACTGACATAAATTTTAGTCTGATTCTTTGAGACTTGAAATTTTATTAGGCTTTTCTTAGCCAATTGAGGCACATTATTAGTGATGATCGCTAGTGATAAACTATACCTATGAATAATTTTAGTCCAAATAAAATTTTTTATTACCTGAGAGATAATTTTTGCTGGTGGCTTGACTTCAATCCACTTTCTAAAGTAGTCAATAATGACTAGGATGAACTTCTTTGTCGCGATTGACAATGGACATATGAGATCCATCCCTCAAACAATGAATGACCAAAGAGTAGTAATGGGTTGCAAAGATTATGATGGCTGCTATTGAACTGCTATAAATTTCTGATATTATATGCATCTTTTGAATTCTTCAGTGTCCTTTCTTAGTGTGGGTCAGAAGTACCCTTGCCTCAAAGTTCTAGTGGCGAGTGTCCTTTCTCCTAACTACCACACTCGCCATAATGGATTTCCTCCAAACCTTCCTTTGCTCCACTTCTCACATCTAAGATTGAGTGAGGTCATCAACTTTTATAATAGTTCTCCTCCTATCAATAGATATTGGGCTTAACTGATTATGAACCTCCTCAAGTCCTTTTACATTTCTCTAATTTCATAGAATTGAAGTAGTTCTTGATGGGGTTGACCCTACTTGGATAGTATTTATGATATATTTGCATAAACTCTTCTTCTTCAGTACTTGGTTGGGCGAGTTGTATGACTTCATGCTCCCTAACTCCGCTAGCTCTAGATAACAAGTCAGCGAGTTGGTTCTTTTCTCTATGAATTTGCTCGATCTTGAAATATTCTAGCTTTCTAATTTTTATTTTTAGTTTAAGTAAATATTTAATCAATGATTAATCTCAAAATTCATCCTCTATAATCACTTATTTTACACGACCTACATGACTGAGCCTGTCATATGTGTAGCTCTGAGTCCTCTAGCAAATCTCAATCCAATGAGTAAATCTTTTTATTCAGCTTGATTTTTTGTTACTTTTGATGCCAAATTTAACTAATTTTGTGATGGTGATCAATGCTAGACTCTTTAATACAATACTTGCTTCCATAGTTGGTTCACCAGAAGAGCCATCAACATATAATCGCCATAAGGGCTCTAGATTGACAAAAATATCTGCAAGTTACTGAAATCTACCAAAAAATTTGTGAGTGCTTGAGCTTTGATTACAATTCAAGGTGAAGTAGGATGTGTTAAACTAACTCAACTTTATGGACCACTTGAGCAATATTCTCAAATGATTGGACTTAGAGAGCACAAACTTAAGCAGATTATCAGTGATGACTTGTATGGAGTATACTTAGAAATGATGTCATAGTCACCTGGACGGGTAATTAATGTGAGTGCTAGTTTTTCCATGAGTGTGTAGTTCAACTCAACACCTGCAGAGATTTGCTAACATAACAGGTGGACCATTTTTTCCTACCTTCTTATCTAATTAGGACTGAGCTGATTGAGTTTTCTCCCACTACTAAGTATATTAACAAGACTTCTCTCTCCTTTGGGTTATACAATAAAGAAGGAGATACAAGTAGAGTCTTCAAATCATTAAAAGTTTTTTCACATTTTAGAGTCCACTTAAACTTAATTGCTCCCTATGAACTTTGAAAGAACATGAGCTTCATTCCTTAGCTCGAGATGAACCTATTCAATCTTGCTACTCGTCTAGTAAGTCACTACACCTCTTTCATGTTAATAGGTGAGAGAATGTTGAGTATTTCCTTCACCTTATCTGGGTTGGCCTTTATTCCATCAAGGGTAAAAAGGAACCCCAAAAATTTTCTTGCACCTGCAGCAAGGACACACTTTAAAAGGTTAAGGTGCATGTTGTACCTTTGAAGTGTGGTGAACATCTCTTCGAGGTCTCAAATATTACACCGACAACTTGCTTTTGATGAGAAGATCATCAACATAGACTTTTACATTTCTCCCCTTCTACTCTTTGAACACTTGATATACATGTTTCTAGTAAGTTGTCCCTACATTCTTAAGCATGGAGAACATGACTTTGTAGTAGTATAGTCCATCAGTAGTAATGAAAATCATTTTCTCAGAGTCTACAGGATTTCTAGGAAAGTCATCACTAAGAATTGAGTCATCGAGTCCACAAGTTTGTTTATTTGTGAGTGTGGATACTGGTCTTTTAGACATGTTGAGCTTAAGTTAATGCACATCATCCACTTGCCACCTAACTTTTATACCATCACTATGTTGGACACTCACTCGAGGTATTGAACTTTCTAATGAAATTAGCTTCAAGTAGTTTAACAACCTCTTCCTTATCATTTTCCTCATTTTTGCTTGACGAGTTGTGCATCTGCGTGAACATTCAAGCAATGGAAAGCAATATTGTCATCAATGTTGGCATCTCCATAGTTGTCTTGGTGAATACATCCATATTTTCCATTAGAGTTTAAATGAGTGGTTACTTATGCTTAGGGCAAAAAGTTGAACTAACACTTAGTGCTCGCCCATTACCCTACATTATCGGGTTTTCTTTTATCTCTTTGAAGACTTCATCCCTATTGGTGATATATCTAGCTGCAGTACTTCATCTTTCTGGCTCGACCCACCAACGACCTTCAAGTAGCATGCACATGATTGGTTAAGGTTCCTTGTGATAGTAATCTCTTATCCACCATCAAGGAATTTGATGGCTACATGATACATCGATACTTCTGCTCTGAATGTGCTGAGAAGAGTTTGGCCAAAGATAACATTGTAGGTAGTGGGGGCCTCCACTATGATGAACTCCACCATGGCTGTGAATTTCTTCTTGCCCTCCCCCTAAGTAATGGGGAGATTAGTCATTCCCTCAGTTTCTAAGGTCTCTAGAGAAATCGTACATTGGTTCTCCCATGGCTATGAGTTTAGAGTTTGCCCAACCCAATTTATCAAAGATTGATTTGAAAATGATATTAACTCAGCTTCACTTGTCAATCAAATGCTCCCAACCTGATAGTTGGTGATTAAGGTTGTCACCATAAATGTGTCATTGTAGGGAGTAGTGGGTTTGTCCTTTCTAAAAAACTTTCCAACACAATGATAGTAGCAAGTGCTCGCATTATGGATGCCAAATTCACTTCTTCAAATTTTAATATTTTCATACTTGCCTTCTTAGAGGATTCACCATAGCCTCCAAAAATAGTAGATATGACTCCTACAATATGGACAATGTGTGTGGGTGCATGCTCATTGCCAACTTTGATGACCTCTTTGTCTTTCTTTCTAATGAACGCCTTGAGCTTTACTACTTTTATCAACTCATCCACTAGACTTTTTGAATGGCAATAGTCTTTAGTGTTGTGTCCATGATCAAAGTGATATGCATAATATTTTGACTGATCAAGTATTCCATCAGCCTTCATGGGTGGCGGTCACTTGAAATAATCATTAGTATCCATCACCTCTACAAGCTCAATCATGGAAACTATTAGAGGAGTCACTGGAATAAGCTGGCATAGTTGGCATCTGGATAATGAGTAGTCATGTTTTTGAAGTCTTGCTTCAATACTTCTAGTCGTCTCCTTTTATCTATTCTCTACCTCTGATATCCTTCCTTGGATAGTCACTCCAATAGCTTCTTTAGTGAGTTATTTGCCCTAGTTTATGATGTTGATTGAACCACTTCATCATACTTTTTAACATTGATATGATTGTTTGCTAACTCCAGTAGTTCAATAAGCTTTTTTGGTTGTTGGATCCTCAAGGCATACTTAAAGGGTCCCTCCTTTAAACCCTAAGTGGGGGCTGCTTGGGTGACTATAGGCTTAAAATCATTGACTTCCAACATTTCTTGCTGAAAATGAGTTATGAACTTCCTCAGGGACTCACCAGGTTCCTTCCTTTTATGTAGGAGAGCTTGGGAGCTCTTCAGCAGCTTCTCAACACTAAAAAATTGCATGAAAACATTCTCATGAAGTCGGAGAATGATGTAATGACTCATAAAGGAACATATGAGGACCACCTGAAGGCTGACTCTTTAAATGTGGTGAAGAAGATTTGACACTTCATCACATCATCAAGTCCTTATAATGTGGTTGACCCAAAGTAAGCTATGCGATTAGTGGGGTTAGTTCGACCTTTGTAAGATTTAAGTTACTGGATCTTGAACCTATAAGGAGGGAGAGCTTCTACAATCTTTATATAGAAGGCATTGGTAGGCTATGGCTATTTCCTTAGCACACCTTATTCACTAGTATCATTAGTGTCATCCTTAAAATTAGAGAATTTGGGTGGTTGGACATTAGGGACCCTAGACGGGTGTCTTCTTTCTCATCGAGCTTGGAGAGTAGCTGATCCTGTAGATCCATCATTATCCTTTTAATTTGGCCTTTTTATGGTGGGGTTTTTCAATGATCTCCTACACTAGATGAGTGATCCTGTCCTCCATGTCACATTAATTCTACTGAGTTGCAAATTATTGGATGTTCTGCTCCATGTTCACCAAGCGATCTTGTAATTCACTTTATATTTGACTTATGGTTCTCATCCTCATTCATGCTAAATGCACCTAAAAAGATTTTCAATTTAAATCTTTCCATGGATGGAAGAATAACCTTTTGAGATACTTGAGAAATAGTGTTAGATAGAAAGATTACTAGTAGGAAGACAAGAAAGTAAGAAAAGTAGAGAAGAAAAATATAATCTTTATTGCTTAGGATGACTAAAATACAATGAAAAAATATAGGGGCTTGGAATAAGAGCCTAAATGTTGTAATAGTAAGAAAGAAGTCACTATTTTATAATATCAAGAGGTGATCATACATAGAAAGATCACATAAGGTAAATTTAATACAAAACATTCTCACCTAAGCTCGTGGCAGTAAGTGAGTATAATCCATGGGCTGATATTGATGACTAGTGTGTGTGTAAGAATTATATTAGAGAGAGTGGTCACATCATTTCTCAACATAGTCACTAGATGCTAGTGAGTGGAATTAAGTCTTTCCTTTGAATTATCATTCTTAAAATCCTCAACTCGTTGGGTCAGATCCATCTTCCCTTATTTGGTGCTCCTTCGAGCAAGTGTTCTTATTATTGGTAATCAAGTACCCTTTATATGAGTATCTTTATATTGAATTATGGGCTTTTAGGCCTATTGATGCTTTAGGAATACACCTAGTATGTTGAGCTCTTATATGCAACTAAAGGCATGAGATTGTACTAGAATAAGAATAGAATGAACATTAGAATAACTTGTTATTTAATTATGAGGACTTTTAATCATGTTATTACTTGAACCTCTAAAAGAAAAACTAGAATGTGTGAAAAATAGGAAGGGCACTAGAAAACCATGTAAAGATGGAGGGTCTAGTATTCTAAAGAGTATCTGGAAATAATCTATTCAAAGGAAGACTTTTGTAAAACATATAAGGCACTACCATGTTCTCTACTCCCTTTTTCTCTAGGAGGGCATAGAGTGGATTCTATAAAAGTGGGATCACTAATAATGACCCTTGTTTATCATATAAAATTAACAAAACTATATGAAATTGTACTAATATAGAAGATCACTTAAAATAAGTTAATCTTTGCCTTAAAGGAAGAATCAATCTTGCTTTTCTTTCATGACATCTATAAAAATAGCAATCAATAGTCATTAAATAATTTGGAAAAAAAGGTAACAAATAAATTCTTTGTAAATAACATAGAGTGAATAAGCATATTTACTTATTGATGATTATGACAATTAAAATATCTCAAATAGTTTTTGATAGTGTATACAATATTACTTGTAGATTGGTAATTAGAGTTATGATTAACTAGGCAAAAGTCAAAAGGATAAAAGAAGTGGTATATGTACAAATCAAAATTTAGATATTTTCCTAACATGGAGAGAGAGGTCAAGTCTTACCTAGTCTACAAGCTTGTTTAGTGTGAGGAAACATATCAACATAATGATACATGCTTCATATAAAATATTTTACAAGAGGAGATAAAGAAAACTAAGTTAAAATTATAATCTTTCATCTAAACTTGTGATAGTTTTTTATTTGATGGCAAATATTTAAATTGATAAAACAAAATTAGAGAAATTGAGGTTACTCAATCTCTTAAAAGGACTAGGTTTCCTTTAGTTAATTACTCTTGAGGACACTTCTATAAGAAACTCTTAATAAGTAAAAATATGTCTTTATTTTAATTTAGTTTTAATAGATTTCGAAAAGGGGATTCTTAATTCAATAATTATTACCCCAATAGAATGGTCCATATATTAAATGTTGATCCACTATAACCAAGTGAGATAAGAGTCTAATATAGAAAAGTTTGTGTGATTATAATTATAGAATCAATAAAGACTTTATAAGGAGTACTATCAGCTCAAGATCATAATCAATAACATAAAAAAAATTAAGGAAAATGTAACTTCAATCCAAATTGCATGCATTTATCATCATAAGCTATCAATCCCAAAAAACATTTAACTTAGAAAGTTTAATGGCCCAACCTGCAGTGAGATACTCTATTAGCAACCATGAGCTACATCATTTAGATTTGATTGCATATTTTGAATGAAGAAAGAAAACTTAAGATTCATAGATAGACAATTCCTATGAAAAGTTAATAGATGTAGAACTTACAATCCCTATATAAAAAAATTCCCATAGAAATAAAGAAAAAAAATGAAATATCCTAGTTATTCAAATTAGGGGTACACAACTTTGACATACAATCATGTCTAGATTAGGCTATCACATTCTAATGTACTTGAACTCCCTTATCATAATTAAAACCATATCTAACTAAGAATTTACCCTAAATGATATAATATTTAATATAAGTTGTTCATAAGTTAAGAAGACCTCTAATTATGAATGCTTACTTGGACATGCTATAAAGTATACCAACACTTGAGGGTTTTGATTTTTTAACTAGCTTTACCTTATACCTCCTCTAAGATATATAATGGAGTAAAAGTAATTCAAAATATTAGGCTAGAGAGAGCCTTAATTTTATTATATTTTCATTATTGGCTATAAATTTATTTATTAAAGTTAATAAAAAGTTTTTTATCTTATGAGCCTAACATATAATCCTAAATATCCCAAATAACCATATTATAATAAGATAGAAGAAAAAGCAAGTAAAAAAAAAGATAAAAAAATCACTATGCTATGATGGTTGCAAATGAATAAGTAATTGACTAGTGTAATTATCAATCTACTTATACATATCCAAAATAGAAATAAAAGGGAGAAACCAAGTTTTATTTAGATAAGCTTAGTTAATTTGAATAATAAAGTGTCAAGTATTAGTTTTTCTCTACTATGAGATCAAATTATATATCTATTCAACATCATCTTGAACCAAGTTGGGAATTTTGCTTATACAATATTATGTATATGAAAATTTTGAAATGTTGTAAAAAAAATTCTAAAGCTAAATGAAGAAATTAAAATACACCAAAAACATAATATTATAGATAAAATTATTATATGTAATATTATAGTATTCAGATATTGGTACAACCCTACAAAAATAAAAGTAAAGAGCAATGGCCATATTGTGAATACTTGTAAATGAATATCTTTATCCTAATATAAAAAATAACATAACAACATAATGTATCATATAGAACAAAGTAATCAATCTCAAATCTTAGTCATCAAATCTTAGTCCTAAGCATCAAAGGCTGGTCCATCAAAATGACTTAATGCTAATTAACTAAAACATTATGAACTATCATAGCCCCTAAGTATGTATATTGATCTATGTATCCTAAATTCAACATATATGATCTTAATGACTTGCAAAGATAAGCCATTTATATGGGTATGATTTTCCTAAATATTTATCACTTTATTATTATCAAAATAATACATGTTAAGCTAATTACACTCATTAAATGATCATTTAAAATATGATTATAATGAAAAGTTTTTTATTTTAATATGAATAATCACCTAATAATGATTATGAATTCATCATTATCATAGGCTAGGTCTTGGTACTAAAGGGACACATCCTAACTAAAAAGTAGTGACATCTCAATATATGTTTGGAAATACATTAATAAGATGGAGATAGTTAAAACTATCAACTATCAAGTATAGGATTCAAGCATCCAAGCAGCACATGAACACAAAAATGTTCTAATTATCCAAAGTGAAAGTAAGACACTAAATAAAACTCATCTATTTAGAAAAGGAATGGACCAAATTAAATATAGGTATATACTGGGAACGAAGCATAAGAGTCCAATTACAAGGTGTTGTGAACCCTTATGAGCCTTAAAGAACTTAATTGATGTTTAGATGATTATAAATATTATTGGTTGAGTTGATTTTTTGGCAAACATTTTTTTTAGTAGCTTGCTATTATATATTAATAATTATAGGTAAAATGTAGCAAAAAGTCATTTCAAGACTAGACATGCAAGTGATGATAAATCACAGACCTAAAGAAGATGAAATCAATCTAAGCTCATGAGAAATAATACTTATGCTAAACTTAAGGCCATTAAGACAAAGAATAATTTTAATCAAAATTTTATAATTGTGTTTTGAGTCATGTTTTATTGTACAAACTAGGTATATAATTTTGTGAAACAACCAAACACATATACACAAGAGCTTTGGTAAAGATAAAATGAATATGAAAATGGCTTAAAAATAAATAATCAAGATAAATGGATTTATGGCATTCATACCATACAATGATGTAATCATACTATATAATATGCATGATAATTTTAGTGATTTATAGATTAATTTATATTAATTGTTCAAAAAATTAAGGATCAAATATTATAAATTAATTATATTGTTTGATAATAATCAAACTATATTATTTACTTTTAAGTAAAATTTTGAACTGTCATATACTTTTTACCTTAAATAGTTTAATTGAAAAAAATAATCATATTGTATGATGTGCATCATATGGTAGGTTGATGTAAGCAACCAAATTAAGTGGCAATAATTTAGAGCAAATTAAATTATAATTTTGTGTAATAAAATGTATTGTACATTATGGTGTTTATTTTTGGATGTGGGGGGACACCACGCAGATCGTATGGGGTACTTATTGAAGTGACCGGGTATGACATTAAAGTATGATATATTATCTCAAAAGATAGATACATCACCATTTTAATAACCTAATAAGGACTCCAAAGGCATGATGAGTCTTTAAATATACTAGAGATTTTCCCCCTACTATACATGGATGAATAAAGTAGGATTTATATTAAACCGAGTTCTAAAGTTTCCTATGGAGGTAAGCCCCAATAGTTAATTACATCAGGAAATGGAATTCCCTAAGAATAATCTCAATTAAAGTAGATAAATATCATCTCCAAAGAGTTCAAGGTTATACCATCAAAGGATTAGTTATATTTGAAAAATCAATTGAGAAAGTTCAAGGAGAAGAGTTATTTTTGGAATCTGAAGAAACGAGGTAGGAAATGTTCATGATACTAAGAAACCTAGTCAGCATTCCAACCTATCCTATAAGTAGGCTTTATATATATATTTAAAAATGAAGAGATTTATTCATTTGAGTTAAATTTCATTAGATTACTAGGGTTTATAATCCATCAACACAAGGTTGTGAAAATGCATAAGAGGTGAAGATTTATGCTTGTAGCCTGAAAGAAATAGCTACCTCAGATCTTAAATCTATGGAGATTTAGTAAGAACTAAAGCACAACCTAAATCTAAGAGACAAGTGGACATGAAGGATCCCCTCCATAAGAGAGGATGAACCGTTCAACTACTGGACTTATAACTGCCTAGAGTGGCCACCAGCTAACTCAACCTATGATTATTTAAAATCATGTAATCCGATCATATGGATTGCAAGATAGCTAGGGTAGTTATTTATTTAGAAAGAGACTAAAGTCCTTAAACTCACTCCCTAAGAGACTAGAGCATGAGTGGTATGAATAATGACTTAATCTAATGCAACAAATTTTATTTAAACTTTGACACTTCATTTTGATAGAAGCTTTAGGATTTTTATATGCCTAAATGCATGATGAAATAAATTATTAGCCAAATTAATGAGAAGAGGGTGTTCCCTAGGTCAAGCATTCCCTTATCGTGCAAGGATGGAGATCCCCCAATTTCAAGGAAGAAGAAATATGCATGGATGATGTGAGACATACAACATTTAGCTAATGGGTTGCTAAATCTTTTAATTATCTTATTTAATGCCTAGGCTTTATGGTTAGGTTATGAATGATTTAAAACTTAGCTATGAGTAATTAATTGGGGTAAAAAATTAATTTTCCCTAAGAGCCTAATCACATCAAGGCCACACATTAAAGCATCAATCATTTAAGATAATGTAAAAGATGTAATTTCTAATATACAATCTAAACAAATTATCAATCAATTTTTATAACTATCATGAAAGAATAAAAGGTCGGTGCAGTCGGGTGCCACTGTACAACCAAAAAAAAAGATGGGTAACCGAGTTCTACTCTATACAACCCAATATATGAAAGAATAATTATAATTTTATTAAATGTTATGGGGTCTTCATTCTTCATTCTTCCATTTCCTTGATTTGATTCTTCCTTATTTGATTTGGATGTGCTTGCTTTAAAAGCATCACAAAGCACCCCAACATAAACCTTCTGGCCACTACGCATCCTAATCCCCCATTGCACCAATCCTTATTTCTAATGCAAAATAATATTGAAAATAGGAAAAAGTAAATTTAATTACACCAGAAAAATAAGCGTTAGCTAAACACACATACAATCCCAAATAGTTATATATATAATTTTTACTATTTTGTGGATTAGTCTTTGGACATCAAAGTTTAAGTTTTTCACATTAAAATTTCTTCAATTAATTTTTTGTGAAAAACTCTTGTGATAGTTTGTAAGATTTATTTTATCTTGCTGAAAATTTTATCTTCCTACAAATTTCATTTGGTTTCTTGAAATATTTCTTCATTAGTCTTATTTAAAAGATCATTTATTCTTAGATCTATTCTAGAAGTATATTTAAGCATTTTAAATTAATTTATTGTACTGAAAATATTTTCTTATTTGCTAGATCTTTCTTTTTAATTAAAAGCTTACTAGTTTACTTAGATCCATCATATATTAATTTTATTTAAGTATTTTATGAGTAGTTGCATTAATTGAAAGCATCATTTTTGTTAATATAAAATAAATTATTTCTAGAATTTTAGAGTACATGTCAGATCTATTATAAATAAAGTTTCTTTATCAAAATAAAATTTATAAAAAGTTAAATTATTTTATTTATCACTTAACATTTCATTCCAACTAATATCCTTTATTTAAATAATTTATCTTACTGAAACTTAGCAAAGCTTGCTGTTTTTATTGTTTAATAATTAAGGCAAAGAAGTTGAGTAGAAAGTTAATCATTCTTACACTATTATATACATACTAATTATTATTTCTCTTAAACTTAAAATAATTCCTTGCTGAAATTTATTTTATTATGCAATAGACTATTGTGAATTTATTTTAAAATTATTTTTATATTAGTCTACAAATTATAATTACATAAACATCTTAGTAAGATCACTTTAAGATATTTATTTTATTATTTCTTATCAAAATTAAGTAAGCATTCTATCTTGTCAAAATTGTAAGTTATAAAATGATCATTTATAAGTTGTGAAATTATTTTTTGATTGGATAGCTTGATATTTTTTGTGAGAGATATATTTTATCAAAATTTATTATTTTGTTTTTTTTTCTTTTGTACTATAAAATTTAAATTTAGGTTGTACTCACTCTGGAGAGTACATATTATTGTACTCACCCATTATAGGAGATGATTTGTAAGCTATTTACATTTAGTGGATTCCTAGCCGTGGGTGGCTAGGAATGGTTTTTGGGGTTTGAATCACATAAAATTGTGTGCCTATTATCTCTCTTTACTTTATTGTACTTTATTTTTTTGTTGCATTGAGAATTGTTATCTTGTCATTATAAAATAAAAAACCAAATTTCTACTAAAAAATAAAATTTAAGATTTATCTTTTAAAATTTTTAATATCGCTTATTTCACCCTCCCCACCCCACACTGTTGGGTGCTATAGTGACTCACATTACTAAAGCATTAGAGTTATACTTTTCTAAGTGTGGAAAATGTTCAAATTATCATGATGGTTGATTTCAATTTAAATTGTTTAATTAAATTATATTTTGTTTTATTTCATTTGATTTACACTTAGTAACTAAGTGTTATAAAGAGAAGGAAGAGGACTATCCTCTTTCATCCTTACCTTAAGCCACTTTTTAAAGTATATTAATTTGATTTAGTTCTCTTTAGTGAATGGCTTATTACACATTTTTAAATTAATCCTAAGTTTAGGTTTACTTTAAATAACATCATTCAATATGAAAGGCTTCTTAAGATTAATCAAATTGAATTACTATCACATGACATATGTTTAATCATTCCTTTCCATCACATGTAACATGCATATGATTTTAATCTAAAGTATATCTATACATGCAACATGTTTTAGCACACTTACATGATGGATATATAGGCATATATAAAATTTATCTTTTTATTTGATTGAATTATTTAGTATATGTAGATTTAATCTAGATTCTTATATGAAAATACCAAAGAGTGAAATTAAATGTTTACGTGCCATTGCTAAAACCAGGAAAGTGAGGTAAACAAATGACCTTCTTAGGGATATTTAAATCCTCGTATTCTTGGGATGTCCAGACTATATACCCATTGTATTCAAACTTATGTAAATTTGCATTCATGAACATGAGAAAGAGAATTCCAAATCACATAATTAGATAATTCAATCACTTAAGTGACTATGAATGGTTGTATTTTTAATAGAAAAGGGGATTATCATTCTCTAATTAAATATACACATGCATGTATAAAAGACAAGCAAGTATGTGCCTTTGTTAACCAGGAAAGTAAGGAAATCAAATAACCTCCTTGGAGCAACTTAAAGCCTCATATTCTCGAGATGTCCAAACTATATACCTATTTTTCTTAAATACATACACATGTATTCATAATTAAGAGGATGAGAATCATGCAAAGATCATATTTTCTTTAATTGAATCATTTATGTATATGATTTAATGTTCTATCTAACCTCTAATGTTATAATACATAAGAATGAAATTAAATAGGTACATACCATTGTTAAACTAGGAAAGTGAGGTAATCAAGCAACCTCTTTGGAGCTACTTAAAGTCTCATATTCCCAAGATTTCTAGACTATATACCCATTACCATTCAAATCTATCTAAACCAACATATGGAAAAAAGGAAAGAACACTTAACATTCATATACTTAAGCTATAAGCACATACACTTCTTATATATTTATAATTAACATTACTACATACTATCATTCATTTGTAAACTTTTGGAAAATATATTTGAATTTAATAGTGATAGTAGCCACACATATTATAAATTAATCCAACATATGCAAACTTGACATAAAAGAAATCATTTTGATTTAATTAATTTTAAAAAGATGAATGTATGACTTCAAATGATATACAATATTTAACATGATTGGAAAGGAATGAATAAACATAAATGCATGATTTCATTCAATCAAATTAATTTCTAAGGACAATCATATTAAATAAAGCCATTTAAAGTAAACTAAAGCTTTCTTAATATCAATTTTAATTTCATGTTTTGATTTGGTTTAATGGATGTGAGAAAAAGTTTGCTGCTCCTAACCCATTCCCATGTTTGGTAATTAATTTGGTTTAATGAAATGTGATTAAGTTAATTTTATGAGTTAATTAAGTTGTGGTATGCATTAAATACATTATTTAACCCTTTCCTATGTTACCTTAAAATAATCATCCAAATAATTAAGAGCCAACATGATATGCATGGAAAATAAATTTTCAATGATCCTAAGAAATAAAGGGGCCTAATGCAATTGGCTCACAATTAATAGTTAATTAAATTAAGGAACTTAATTAAGTACTCTTATGGTTTTTCCCATACATGTGGATTAACCATAATTTCCTTAAAATAGCTTTAGGTTATTAAACACCTAAAGATCTACCCAAAAATCAAGCAATTAAAATCTTAGATGATCTAGATTTGATGAGTTAAACATTAATTTAATTAATTAATTAAGTCTTAATTTATTTTCTTTTGAAAAAGAGAAAAGTGAAATGAACTTAAGGAAATATGCTAGGAAAGAGGTCCCAACCCTATCTTGAGTTCATTTACTATTTGATAATGATTAATAAATTTAATTAACCAATTTATTACTATTCATGGGATTAATTAATCATTAATTAACTTAAAAGAGTAATTAGAGTTTAATTAGCCAATTTTCCTAATTAAGTGAGCAATAAAACCCAAGAAAATCATGGGAGGTAGAGGTCATCCCATTAAATTAACCCAAAAAAATTTGGAATTAATTGCTCAAGTAATTAAAGAGTAATTAAGTTAATTAATTTTATAATTAAACTCTAATTAAGCCTTAGCTACTATTTAAAATCAATTAGAGTTAATTTTAAAAGATTCTCCTAAAATACCTTTAAAATGAATATTTATTTGCATGTTTATTATTTTTATGATTTGTTATGACTTTTAGAAGTTTCGGCCATTAAAAATGATTAATTAAGCCTAATAAAGCCTAATCCCCTCGGTGCCACATGTCATGCTTTCCATGGCATCGCAAGATTGGTTATTTAAATTTATCCAAGTCAGCACTTGTGTGGTGACAGCGGGATGTGCTTTGTGGTGCACCATCCAATCTAAGATCGATGACCATGATTAATCCCATGGTGTAAAAGGATTAAATCACATTGATCTAGCAGATCTAATCAAGGACATCCATTCCATGAAACAGACAGTATGTACATGATCTATCATCACGTGAGCAAGGGGGAACGGAGTCCATCTACCATTGCTCATTTGATTTGAAGTCACCAAGCTTGGATCAACTCCAAAAAGATCCCACACCTTCATGAAGTTGATTGAAGGGGATCCAACGGTCAAGATCACATGAGATGCATATTTCTTCAAAAGCTAAAACAAATTTTTACCAAAAGCTTGGTTTCAATGGCATACCTCATTAGAGCTCAAGACCGGTAGCAAATGATTGAGCAAACTTTGTTTAGGGAGATGAAGCCCTACTAATCGGCATGAGCCTTGATTTGGTGTAGTTTGCTCAAAAGCCATGGTTCGAAGCTTGGGAGCTCAATTATGATTGAAGTCACACATTTGATGGTCGGAGGGCTCAGGAGATGATTCATTCTTGATCAACAGGAGTGTTGTGATGTGTGTGCAAAGTTAATTTGATTTTATGGAGGTTTGAGCAAGTTAGGATCGAAAAAGGGATGCCCTATTTTAGCTTGGGTGAAATTGGCAATGGAGCATGGAAAACTTGGAAATGGATTTAGGATGCTCGTCTTGGGGTGCTAGGGTTCTCATAAAGTTTTGTCTAAGCTCTCTCTTTAATTTGGGTTGAAATGAGGGGGGTATACCCCCTCATTCCAAAGATCAGACGGTTCAGCTTTATTTAGATTCTAGTGGTCGTCCAACCTCCTCAGGGAGTCATGGGTGGTAGGGAGGAGGTGAGTTGGCTGCCTTGGTTGGTTGAAGGTGTGGAGGTGGCTGCCAAGGAGGAATCATGGGTGTCCTATTGGTTTTAAATGCTATAATGGGGAGGGTGAGGTGATTCCACATCCCATGGGTCATGGCCGACCCAACCACCCCTTGGATCAGGTTGGGCAATGTCTTAGGTGCCTATGTGGACCATTGGGAGAGTGCCAAGTGGCCAAGGAATGAAAATGACAACTTACATGGGTGATTTATCTCATGTGATGCCCTTGACCCAAGGGTATAATAGTCATTTGGCATTGGTTTTTATTTGGATAGATTTAAAATGAGTCAAAAGTGGGTTAGCCCATATTTTAAGTCAATTGGAGTTGATTTAGTTTGATTTGGCTCAATTTGACTCATTTAGGTAAATTGAGTTAGGTTGGGTCAAGTTGATCAATTAGCCAAATTGAGTCAAACTAAGGGATGGATCAAGTTCATATGATCATTTGGGATATTTTGGTTCAATTAGTTTGGTTTGGTTTGGCTTAGATTTGATTTTAGCTCATTTGAGTTTATTTGGGTCAAATGGGCTAAGTTGACCAATTTGACCAAATTGGCCAAAGTTGGTTGGGTGAGGTGTTGGTTTGGGTTTAGTTAACCAATTGAAGATGATTGTAGGCTTTTCCAAAATCAATTTGGGTTTGGTTTTGATTTAGGCTAATTTGACCCTTTAGGTTAATTTGGGCTAAGTAGGTCGGTTGTGTTCAATTGGATCAATTGGGTCCAATTATGACTTTGGTCAAGTTCAACAATCAATTTAGAATTAACTTGATCTATTGGTTGCAATCAATTTTGTTTATATTTTGATTTGACCCAATTTGGTCTTTTAAGTCAATTTGGGTCAACTTGGGTCAAAAGGGCCAATTGGTCAATTAAAGGTCAAGTCATGTTTAAATATTGATTTTGAGTTGGTATAAATCATTGATTTCAAGGGATTTGGCTTAGGTTATAATTTGACAAGTTGGGTTCATATGGGTTAAGGGGTTGACTTGGTCAAAAGACCAGGTTGACTTTTTTGACCCAATTTATGACAATTGATCAACCTAAGGTGATCAACAATCATGATATGAGGTTTTGGTGGGCTTGGTTCAATCCAATTTTGGTAGGATTGGAACTTGGCTCAAATAGGTGAAATTGGTCACTTTGGGTCAAGTGGACCAATTAGGTTTAGTTGGCTTGATTTTGGATTAAATTTGATTTATTTAACTTTAAATATGGATTTGGTATTGATATATAAATTCAATTGCAATTATTTGAGTTCAAATGAGTTTTGGTTCATTTGTATATTTCAAGTCAAAAGGGTTAAGTTGGGTTTGACTTGGGTTGATTTAGATTTGGCTTGATGATTATAGATTTCATTTATATTCATGAGCATGATTGAAGGTATCATTGATTCATGAGAAAATTAATTGAATTTGGGTCTTGGAATGAAGGAATTTGGCTAAGTCCATGGAGTTGGGTCATGTGGCTTAAGTTTTAATTTTGATTTAGTTCAATTTAGATTTGATGATTTAAATGTATATTTCACTTATATTTGTGAAGATGATTGAAGATATGATTGATTTATGAGAAAATAAATTGAATTTGGGTTGATTTGAAGGAATTTGGCTAAGTCCATGGAGTTGGGTCATGTGGCTTAGGTAGGATTTGATTTAGTTTGAATTAGTTTTGGTCATGTGATTGTAAATTTGATTTATATTTGTAGAAATGATTGAAGATATGATTGATTTATGAGAAAATCAATTGAATTTGGTTTGATTTGGATGAGATTTTGACTAAGTTCATGAAATTGATTCAAAGGACTTAGGAAGGATTTCAAGTTTGGATTTGATCCTGGGCTTCAATCATTTGGTTTTGGAATTTGGGTTTGGGTTTGGATTTGAATTTGATGTTTGAATTGAACTTGATGTTTGGTTTGAGAAGGTGAACATGGATTGGATTTGGGTTATAGGGTAGGTGAATCTCTCTAATCCCTAAGGCATAGCCTAATCCTATGATTAACCCTTCTAAGTCTCTCTTAGGTTAAGTGTTTACCTAATTGCTAGAAGTGTCTTATGACTAGGGAAATCTTAGTGTCTAAAAGACTCCTAATCCTAAGATGGGTAGATTGAATCATCACTCCAAAAGCGAGGTCAACAAAAAAATGCCCAATAGGTGTGGTGTAACTAACAAGGCACACCGCACGTATTGGCATTGACCGAGATGATCAATAACATCCAAATGATTGCAAGTGCTAAAATGATCTATACTTAAACCCAAAAGGTAGATAGAATCATGATGTTAGTGCAATGCATCTCAACTCATGCCAAGGGCATAAGAGAATAAAATCTACCGAGATTAATATTTGACTGTTTGATTTGATTACATGATTTGTGAGAAGATCTGAGGATAAAAATTTATAATTCGGTGGGGATCAAGATCAAATTAATTTTAATTTATTTTAATTAATGTGGAGGCATATCCTTAGGGATTTGAGCTAGAATTTGCTATGGATTGGGTATGTGAACATTCCACTAGGGAAGCAGATTCAAGCTATCAACGGGAATATGGATTTGAGTTTGATTTCAAATATGATTTGTTTGGGGGTGTATCCACTGGGGAATACAAAGATTTCAATTGACTTTAGATATGATTGTTTGATTGTTTGTTTTATCATGGGCTCCACTAGAGGAAGAATGTGATTTGACTCTGATTTATTTATTTTGAAGGAGTATCCATTGGGGATAAGAGTTTGGTTGGATTTCTATGATTTATTTGATTAGCTCTAGAGAGATGGGTTTGGATTGTTTCAATTTAGACTTTTGGGGAAGTCGGTTTGATTTGTTATGTCTCCACTAGAGGATGGTCTTGAATTTAATTTAATTATATATGATTTGGGGCTCCACCAAGGAGAATTATGGTTTTAAGTCCAGTAGGGGAGAATCGGATTAAGCTTAATTTTGATTTGGTTTACCGGTGTATGGTGGCGAGAGAAGGGGCTATATCAGATTTACAAATCCAAAGAGATAGTCTATCAGTTGCGGGGAAGAACTAGCCAACCTAAGGGTTGCCTTTCGGTGTGCAAAAACTATGCTAGGAAGAAAGTGTAGCAGATTTACATATTCTAAAGTAGGGAACAACTGGGGTGATCCATTGGATGCACAATAAATCAAACCCGACCTAAGGTGATTACTGAGAGAGTGCCACTGGGGATCTTACCTCGACTCAACGAGTTGTCAAGATTAATTTCATTTGATTTGATATGGTTTGTTTGAATTGACTTAATTTGGTTTAGTTTGATTTGATTTGTTTTGATTAATTTAATTTGGAATTGAGGGCATATCCTCTGAGGATGTGAACTCGATCAAATTTGATAGATTTAATTTATGGACTCTATCAGTGTGTGATGGACCCATTGAGAAGGGGAAATATCGGCCTTGACTTATCTCAGATTTATAAATCAAAAGGGATAGCCTAGTGGCCATGGGATAGAGCTAACCAACCTAAGGGTTGCCTTTCAGTGTGCAATGGTTGTGATAGGAAGAAGGCGTTGCAGACTTACATTTTCCAAAGCAAAGAACAGCCACTGGGGCGACCAGTTGGTAGCACAACAAATCAAACTCGACCTAGGGTGACTACTGAGGGAGTCCTTAGGGACTTATCTCAACTCAAGAGTTATCAAGAAATTCTTATAAGGAGTTTTGCTAACAATGCCCTAAAGATAAGATGTCTACTTGGGAAAAGGTACCACTGAGGGTGTCCTCCTAATCCATAAGAGAATATATATATTATTTATTTTATATTTTTATAGACCTTATTGGTGTGTGAGGGGCCACACTAAGAAAGAGCTATATCATCCTTGTCCTATCTTAGATTTACTAGACCAAGGGAGAATTTTTGCATCCACAAAATATAATCTCCAACCACAGGGGTGGTTACTAGGAAAGGGGAACCATCCAATCCAATAATAACCCGGATAATGTCTAAATAGGGTCACGAAGGAAGTGATCCAAATAGAGTTCTCACAGGTGTGGTGACACTAGGGGTTTTATCCTGAATCCTATAAAGAAGAAATACTATAGTTGTACGGTGGCCAAGTCAAAGAGAAAGCATAGCAGACTTACATCTACCATGAGTGGTGTATCCACCAGATGGGTGGCTATCAGCATAGTGAATACTAGCCAACCTAAGGTGCCTCGTCAGTGTGGGACAATCAATCTAAAAAGAAGGTGAATAGACTTACATCTTTAAAGATGGAAATGATCATTGAGACATTCTGTCGTCAATGGGATGCTATCCTACCTAGGATGACTACTAAGTGGGGAGTCCCATGGGAGGACAAAATCTAAACTTGAAGTAGTCAGGAGGAAAGAAGCCACTGGGGGACTTACCCTAAGCCTCAAATATACTCAACCAAGTCAGTGCATGATGGCTAGTTTAAAAAGAAGGCATAACAGACTTATATCTTCTTAAATGAAGTCAACATGAGATAGCTTACCATGCAGTAAGGCCTACCAAACTAACAGGGCACTCATCAGTGTGTAGTGGCTAAGTAAGGAAGGAAAGCATAGCAGACTTACATCCTCCAAAGCAAGAAGACCACTGGGGTGACACACTAGCAAGATAACATGTTAGCTCGACCTAGTCTAACTACTGAGTGAGTACTGCTGGGGGTGTTATCCCAACTCGAAGTAGCCCGAGAAAAAATATATGTATTTATTTATGTGTTTATGTGCAGTTTATGTTTACATTGTATTAGTGAAGGATAGGATGCCACTGGGTTCCTTACACTTACCATAAACACATCGTGATAGATTTACAAATAAAGTTGTTTTTAATATGGAAGAGATTGAATTTGAAATGGAATTTTTATGGATGATTGTTTTCAAACATGATTTATGGATAATATTTCTTTAGGTAGAGCTCATTGATTGGTAGCATTGGGCGCTCTCCCCTATAATTAATAAGCTAATAAAATTCTCCTTGGTATACCTTCTCGATGGAAAAAGGGCCTTCCCAAGTGAGTTCAAACTTGCCTCTCATCGACGGGAAATAATTGGTATCCTAGTCTCTTCATCTTGGCTTTCATCTTCTGACTAGACTGGTGAGCTCCGCATAATCCTGAGTGTACCTCAGTCACCATCTTATGAGCTTCATGTTGATCCAAACATCACAACCACATATGATTAAAGGATCGCCAGTACAAGGTGCCATCCATGAGAATGTGGGAAAGTGTTCTCTACTTCATCTGATGGGCTTGGGACTTCTCTTGAGGTAGTTTGCCTTTATTTAGCATCAATGAATGGTTACCTCTAATCTAACTCATCATCCTTTATGGCAATGACAACCTTCTCTTCAAGAGGTGATATGAGAATCTCATCACATCACTGTCTAGAGTTAGGAGAACTACTCCTATCCTGTCTTTCCTGGAAGAGTAGATTGTGGTTCTTCTCTTTTTTGAGAGGAAGCCTCACCATCAAAGTACATCTCCAAGTGGTGAATGATAGTGCCCCCTAAGTTCATGATTTGTTCATCGGGGAGGTCATCACTAAGTGGAGAGCCAGTAAGAAGTGGGTGTGCTGCTAAAAAATCTTACAAGTGCTTGCCCTTTCACCGCATAGAGGGGTGCAAAAGTGATATCAAACTACTAAAAAAATCATGGACCAACATGCCAACCGTTCGGATAATGTCGGCCATGTCATGAGATATTGTAAAGGATTGATTCTAGAGATCAAGTTCATCTTATGAGAAAGTATGTATTTTCATAGCTTTTAGGATGCAAAGATTAAAGCTAGCAATGTTTCTCAATAGTGGGTATTTTTCTTGAGCATGGATTAGATGGTGGCTGATGTAATATAGTGCATTTTTCTTCCCTTTGTCATTGGCTTGAGCCAACAAAGTGCCAAGGGAGTCATCTAATGTAGCAGTGTATAATATGAGCAGCTTGCCTAGGATAAGGGCTGCTAGAACTGGTGGCATCATTAGGTAGTGCTTAATATCTTCGAAGGCATGCTGACACTTATCACCCACTTGAACTTGGCATCCTTTTTGACAAGTGTTGAGAATGGCTTGCATCTTCTTGATAGGTTGGATATAAAACATCTTAGATACACCAACTACCCTTAAAATGATTTGAGTTGAGTTAAACTTTTAGGGGATGACATTTCTAATATTGACTTGATCTTCTCTAAATCAATTTCGATTCCCCAGTGTCAGACAATAAACCTAAGGAATGTCCCTGGAGTTACTCTGAATGCACACTTCAAGGGGATTATTTTGTGGTTAAATTATCTTAATCATTCAAAAATTACTCTCAAGTAAAAGAGATGGTCTTCCTTTTCTTTACTTTTGACCACAAGATCATCGACATAGCACTCGACTTAATGATGAATGACTTCGTCAAAGATTCAGGTCAGGGACCGCTAGCACCGGCATTTTTAAGGCTGAAAGGCATGACCTTAAAGCAATAGATTTCGATTGTGGTTCTAAAGTAGTATTTTTTTCATCTTCAGGGGTCATCTTTATTTGGTTATATCCAGATGAGCTATCCATGAAAGAGAAGACTGCATGAGATGAGATAATATCCACCATTAGTTCTGGTATCAGTAGCAAAAATTTGTTTTTTAGACATGCCTTATTTAGATCCATAAAATTGACGCATATGTGAATTTGACCATTCTTCTTCTTAACTGGGATGAAACTGGTCAACAACCATATAGGGTATTTTTCTTTCTGGATGAAACCAACATCGATCAATTTCTTGACTTTAAAAATGACTTGTTGTTCGATGTCTAATCACATGCATCTAGGAGCTTGCTTGATAGGATTAGGATTAGGCTCTATTGCTATTTTATGGATTGGTATGTCAGGAGATAAACTAGGCATCTCTTCATAACTCCATGTGAAGAAGTCCTTAAACTCAGTCAATAGCCTAACTAAGTCATTGGTTTTAATTTAATTCAAAAAGGAATTGATATATGTCAGGCATGGATCTTCTTCAGTTCCCAAGTTAATTTCTTTGAGCTCGTTGATGGTTGAATTAATCTCTTCTTTGAACTCTGGCGGTGCATCTTTGACTTCAAAATCATCTAGGACATTTGAAGTTTCTAAGCACACCTCCTCATATGAGTTAATGTAATTTGAAAATAACCTATCAGATTCAAATGATTGGTGATGACTAAGTAATAATCATCATCATCAACTAGACCCACTATACCAAATCTAGTCCTGATCTTAATTGAGAGATTTTGCATTTATTCTTTCATATTCTTTCAAAGTAGTTTGACCTGTGTTTTAACCAAGTATGTGAGATTAATCCTTTCTTTGCTAAATTTAGGACACGACAATACCATTCAAATGGTAATTCTATTAAATCTTTATCTGAATCATCCTCAAATTCTACATCAACTTTCTTTACTTAAGGATGTTGCTCCAAGAAAGAACCTCTAAGTCTTCACATCTGTGGATGACTTAGGGGCTTCCTAACTACCAAACCCTTAACTTTATGTGAGAAAAGTGGGTTAGAGCTAAGATTCCCAACTGATGCCTGACTATTTCACATATAGACTTAGAAACACTTATGCTTTGGTTTGGTGCCTAGTCTTCATCACTATCTGGATCAAGTGTCACCTCCAAAGGAATCTGCTACTAAGAAGAGGCGGTGTGCTAACCATATAAGACCCATCCTATGAATTAGATTCTAAGTCTATATAGATAAATAGGTGCACTCCTGGTAGATGGGACATCTCCTATTGGGTGGACAATAAGGAGATTTTCCACCTCTGGGACTACCCTGAACTGCCTCTTCCTCTGCCTAGTGGAGGTTGGGTCATCTACCCATATGTTTGAATTGAGTAATGAACTGTGGGTGGAATCTAATGTCGGCTCCACTTCCTCCTCCAAATCTATTTCTCGCTCCCTTTTATTTTCTTTTTTTATTTTCTCTTTTCTTTTCTTTTTCTTTTTATCTTTATTTTTATTTTCCTTTTTCTTTTTTCTTTTTCTTTTCTTTTATTTTTTAACTTTGGCCAAGTTCACGAGAATAAACTTGTTGATTTTGAGGGAGGTAGTAAGTTGCATCTTCATATATGCCAATCTTATGAACTATAAATGACTTGAGATCTCCTTCGACATAGTAGACGATCCCACCTCTCATAAACTTCATACACTAATGTAGAGAGGATGGAATCATACTATTTTCATGTATCCATGGTCTCCCAAGCAAAGCATTGAAAGATGTATTCGAGTCTATGATGTGAAACTTAGCTTCAGTCTTCTAATCATCTATCTCCAAGGGAAACACTATGGAGCCTAAGGCCCTCTCTCCTTGTTCATTGAATCCTCTCAACATCTTCTTTTCTTTTTGGAGCTTAGAGATGTCAATCCTCAAGTAGCTAAGATTTTTAGACTCATAATGTTGACTGATGTACTTGAGTTAACCAGTATCTATTATAATGTAAAGTGGGTGGTTGTGCTCGGTCGTCCCTAGAAGTAAGTCTTCATCATTGAATATAACTCCTAAGATGTCCTTTGAGTAGTGTGCCTCCTCTCCAATAGTAATCAGCTGAGCTAAGCATATCTCAAGATCAAGAAAATCCTTGATTATAGTTTTCCTCATCTCTTTGGATAAGATAAGGGAATCATATATGCTTAACTTAGTAACTTTCTAAGATGAGCTAGGATGTTGTAATCAACTTTGGGCTAGTCCTCCACAAACCTATCCATAGGTGGAGCATCTTGTGGAGGGGCTATCTGCTCACTGGAACAAATGAATTATTTACCCTTATCTTGAGGTGCTACCCTAGGAGGTAGAACTTTACCATTGCATAGGTTGACTTCAGTGACTTCTTGGAATGATGAGTTTGTGGAAAGTTCTACCTTCTCATTAGGCATACCTATAGCTTCTTCTATGGGATCCTCAAAGTTAGTTGACTCTAAGTCAATCTCAAGAGGTGAACCAGATTGATTCAAAGAAGGAAAGTCTGACTCTGAATCAGAAAAGAATGAATCAGAATTACTAAAGCTATTATTATTTAGACTCGGAGAGCTTTCAATAGGAATATAATCAAGAGCATTAGAAGTATATAAGATATAAGTAGAATATGCTTTCTTTATTGATTTCTTTTTAGGTGGAGGTACATGATAGAAATCAAGTAAAGTAAGTAGAGTAAGGGATTTGATGACCTTATCTACTGATACAATGCTCTTGCTAGTAGAAGAAGAACTAGTTGCAACGGTGGGGGGAGTGCTGGACTCGGATGGTGGTTGTGATTCTGGACTATCTCGAGAAAGTGTGGTGACCTATTACTGCTACTAGGCTGTCATCCTCCCTGAGTTGTTCTTTGCAACTAGCAAACCATCCTTGGTGTTGTAGGTTTGAGATACTTCATGCACCTGCAAGGAAAGTTTCTTGATCTTAGTAATAATTTTTTTAGAGGTTAAAGATAAAAAGATATACCAACCTTCTTTAGTCTTAAGAGGATCACAAGTATCCCTAAGGGTTACTCTAACAAAATTAGATGGTTATCTAATAAGTATCCTTAGGGATAACTATGGATCCCAACTTGTAACTATGCTTAAGCCAGTCCTTAAAAGTAATACAATCCTCTAGGACATGACCTAACATGCGGTGGTAGGGGCATTAGCTAGGATCATTGCTCTTGCCCACTTCCTTCGGTCTCTTAGGCTTTGATAACTGAAAGTCAGGTTTCTTTAAGAGATTCTTAAATATTTTCTTAACTACCTCCTTCTTAAATGAATATGACTTATTCAATATATATATAAGAGTAGGTGGAAAGTAACTACCACGGTGGATATGAGTACCGCTGTTGGGTAGGTGTTGAGGTGGTGGAAATGGTCATTATGGCAGTTGTGGTGACTAGTATGATGGCCAAGGTGGTGGCAAAGGAGGTGGCAAAAGGAGGCTACTGAGCTTATGGTCTCTCATAATGAACTCTGGCTTGTTGTTTCCCTCTGTCCACTGACACAACTTTCCCTGACTTCTTCTCAAACACTTTCTATGGTTTGGGCCAATATGATTGGTCGAGAAAGGGTGACTGTTTGGCTTCTCTTATAGGCTAGCTAGCTTGTTGATTAGCTTCTCAAATATTTTGATGGTAAAGCCCTTAAGAATAAAGGTGACTAGGCCATGAATATTCTTGAGAAGAATCTCAATGGCATGTTGTTCGGACAGCTGTGGTTTGCATTTTATGCTCAGGCTATGCCACCTGAGAATGCAATCAACAAGGGACTCATTAGGTTTCTATTTCTTTATAATGAGGTTGCCACTACTAAGCTCCAACAAAAATCTTGATGAAGAGATGCTCCAATTCAGCAAAAGTCTTCACCAAACCATTGGATAGTTTGGCATCCCAATCAAATGCAACACTTGACTACTAACGAAAAGGTAGAAGAGAAGTGCATTGCCACTAACATTGCAACAATTGGATCTAAAGTGTGCAATATGTTGCCATGGGTTCCCATTTCCATTAAAGATCTTGAAGGAAGGTAGCACAAAACCCTTGGGGTATTGAACTATCAAATTCCTTTAGGTATGGTATATCCTTTGGAATGGATGAGCTCCCCGTAGTTTGCACCAATGCTTCCTTCTCTTGTTGTTCCACCATGTGTGTGACATCCTTCTTAAGCATGGAGGTGCTATCTATGACCTTCCTATGCAAAGTACTAGCATCATTATCTGTGAGTGCAATTAAGGCGGCTTGAGGTATGTACCAACTCTAACCGGTCGACTACCATAGGAGAAGGCTGTGAGACTAGGGCTGAGTTCTTTAATGCTAAGACCACTACCATTAACTCCTCTACCCACTTCTCCATCCTATCGATCTAATCATTCTTTTGCTTGAGCTAGTGGAGGAGGTCTGAGTCGAGTAAGAAGTATCACCTTCCTCGACCACAACACTTTCCTTACTATGCTGATCCCACTGCAAGGATCCTCGGTGTCAACCATGTAATCCTCTTATGTGTCATCCAACATGTCATCTTCATCAGGATTAAAGCTAAATCTACCCTTCTCCTGATCTAAGTGATCACTGCCAATGATATGCTTGACTGTAGTGCAGTAGTCCTCTATGATATCATCTAATGAATAGTCATCTATCCTACTTGGCTCTACTAGAATGTAGACTAGCTATCGATTGACCACTAGACTATGCCCTAGAATGTATGCACTAGATTGACTATGTTGGCGGGGTGCACTCCCTAACTAGTTCAACTATCATGGGGGCTATGTCGGTGTCCCCTCCCCTTTTTTTCCTTTGACTACTGTAAAGGTGGTGCGACCATGACACTTTTGGGTTGCCATTCCTTCTTTACCATAGTTGAAGTGGATGGTCGAATAGAATGGGAATGCTTGACCTCACCTCAATAGGTGAAATAGATGGAGCAGGTTCCTTAAGCCAGTCAGATCACCAAAGGAGGCGACCTTTCCCAGATGGGGGCTTCTAAAGATTGTTGGGAGTGGTAGATGCTTGAAACTGAATGGGTGATGGTGGATGGTGAGTGGAGCAGTGTGATGGTAAAGACACTGACTGCCTCTTGGACAGAGATCTCCAAATGATCAGCCCTAACAGGGCATCGATCAAGAAATTCTATCAAAGCGGAGGCCACCAATCTGACATACCTCTTCTTCTATCACTTGCCCACTTGGGAAATGACTCTAGCCTCCATGGCTTTCTCTCTATAAATTTGACCCCTACGCTCCTAGGGATTATACTCCTCAAGTTATGTAAGAATTTGTACCCTGAGCATCCGTGGGCTCTGTCGACTCGACAAAGAACTGATCATAGATTAGCATAGGGCTTCCTACTCACCCTAGCTAGTACTCAAATTGTGTTGGTGGTGGAGGCAATGTAGCAATCCTCCTCTCCATCTGAAGATGAGAGGGAGTGAAACCCACTGCCACTCAAGAGTGGAGAGGTCTCACAAGGGGAACCCTCCTCTCTACATGATAAGATCATCAATCTTCCTCACCTCATGCTCATAGTGCTACTTAACCTTTTGATTCTTATTATGGTGTTGCATCCTTGTGAATGAGGTGGAGTGGGAGCTAGATTCTACCTCAAAGGTAGGAGAGACATTATCTAGGAGGCCAAGATAATCTTCCCCTTCAGAATGGGGGAAACCAATGAGGAGGTGCTAGCCCTGTTGGGGCAGAACTAGCGGCAGATATTGCACTGCACTAATGTTGATTAAGGTGTGAGAACCACATCAGCCTTCCTCTTCAATGAGGGAAACTCAAAATCAACAAATGTCAAAGCGGAGGAGTGACTTCTGTCTTGCTGCCTCCTCTACTAACGATCATGAGGGCTGGCTCCTCACAAGTGCCTCCGATAGCCTCAAAGCCACGACTGAACTGGATCACATGGGTGGTGGTCGTGGTGAGTATGGCTTGATCCAAGGCCAAATCCTCACTAGACGGGAAAGAGAAGATCATCTTGACAACAGACATGGTGGAAGATTGATCATAAGGGACTAAGAACTAAACTGGTATATCTGCATTTGAAATAGAGCTGAATCAGGCCCTTACTTTGATAACTGCCTTCAATCATTGACTTCTTGATTTGACTTAGAATTTGAACCACACTTAACAAATTTAGATATGCTAAGTGGGGTTCATCGAATTGGAGAGATTTTGAAATTTGAGGAGAGACTTTTCCATACGATTTGATTTTATTTTGGAACCTATATTCAACAAATTTAGGTATGTTGAGTGGGGTTTAAATATTTAGGAGAGACCTTTGGAGATATATGTGTGCATATTTTGTTTGAAATTTGAATTTGGAAAACTTTATTTAGCAAATTTAGGTATGTTAAAAGGTTTTAATTACATGTTTGAAATTTTTCAAAAGCATCTTGTTTATGATGATTGTTTGTCACATGTGTGATATGTGTTGATTTGATCTTGATTTAAAAATGGGACCCTTACTTAACAAATTTATGTATGTTAAGTAGGGGCCAAATGTCTTTGATATGTTTGCTTTTTGTTGATATATATTGATTTTATATGATTTGGAGAACTCTCATTTAATAAATTTAAGTATATTAAATGGAGTTCAATTTATATTTCATATTTGTTGATTTGGCTCCTCTTTTGAAAAAGAGGAGAACTCTTATTTGACAAATTTAGGTATGTCAAATAGAGTTCAAATATATGTGTTTATATTTTGATGTTTGAAAGTGAGTCCCTTGCTTAACAAATTTAAGTATGTTAAATGGAGCTCACTTATATGTTTGTTTGTTGATATATGAATTTGTTTTGGTTTTAGATATTGAATTATTATTTAACAAATATGGTTATGTTAAATAGAACTCAAAAATGTGTGTTGGATATTTTTATTTTAATTTGATTTTTTAAAAAAAAGTGAATTCTCATTTAACAAATATGAGTAAGTTAAATGGAATTCAATTATATTTTGCTTATCTTGATATTGTTTTAGTTTTGAAAAAGAGGACCTTCATATAATAAATTTGGGTATGTTAAGTGAAGTTTATATGTTGATTGTTTTGATTTTAGTTTGAAAAAGGTAACTCCTATTTTAAAAAGCATGAATATGTTAATAGAGTTCAACTATATTTTGATTTTAGTTTTAAAATGAAACTCTCATTTAACAAGTATGGGTATGTTAAATAGAGTTGATTGCTTCATTTTATTTTGAAAATGTGCTTTAAAAATGGTTTTGGTGATGTATATTTGATTTTGATTTTAAAGAGAACCACATTTAACAAATTTAAGTATGTTAGATGAGGGTTAATTATTTTTCATTTTTGGAAATAGGTTTCAATATTTTTCTTTTTACATTTTTCCAATTTTATTATGTGAAATTTAATTTCAAAATGATTTTGTTTTGAAAAAGTGCTTTTGAAAAGTTTTGCAAAAGGCTTATTTTACTTTAAATTTTATTTAAATTTACTTAAATATGGGATGAACCTTGCCTCCCCAAGCTAGTGGTAAAGAGGTTCTAAATTTAGTTATCTCCTTCCTTGAATTAATTTATTTTTTAACTATTGGGGGACCCAATAAGGGTTTCAAGACTTACTTGGAGTAAGATCCTAAAACCTAAAGGATGTTAGCTAACTTTACTTAAGGATGAAATAAGTGAAATGCCAATGGAAAGAAAGATAATCTCATGCTTATATAAAATATAAGTCCATTATCGATGCTTAGAGATGATAATTGCCTACTAAAGATGGAGATAGGAAGTATCCCCAGCGGAGTCACTAAAATATGTGGTGTTTATTTTTGGATGTGGGGTGACACTACACAAATTGTAGGGGGTACTTATTGAAGTGATCAGGTACGACATTAAGATATGATATACTATCTCAAAGGATAGATATATCACTTCAATGAATCACAATAAGACTCTAAGGCATGATGGGTTGAATGTACTATATTTTTCCCCTTTATATGGATGAATAGAGCAAGATTTATATTAAACTGGGTTCTAAAGTTCCATATGGAAGTAAGCCCCCATAGTTAATTACATCTTAGAAATGAAATTCCCTAAGAATACTCTCAATAAAGTAGGCAATTATCATCTCCAAAGATTTTAAGATTAGACTATCAAAGGATTGGTTATATTTAAAAAATCAATTGGGAAAGTTCAAGGAGAAGAGTTATTTTTGGAATCCAAAGGGAAGAGGTAAGAAATGCTCATGATACTAAAAGACATAGTGAGCATTCCAATCCATCCTATAATTAGCTTTATATATTTAAACATGAAGAGATTTATTCATTTGAGTTCAATTTCATTAGATTGCTAGGGCTTATAATCCATCAACACAAGGTTGTGAAAATGCCTAAGAGGTGAGGATTTATGCTTGAGCACGAAGAAAATAGCTACCTCATATCCTAAATCTAGAGAGCTTTAGGAAGAATTAAAGCATGACTTAAATCTAAGCGACAGGTGGACATGAAGGTTCAGCTCCACAAGAGAGGATGAACCATCCAACTGCTGGACTTATAATTTCCTGGAGTGGCTTCCAGCTAACTCCTCCAACAATTTTAAAATCATGTAGTTCAGTCATATGGATTGCAAGATAGATAGGGTAGTTATTTATTTAAAAAGACTCTAAAGTCCTTAAACACACTCTCTAAGAGACTAGAGCATGAGTGATATGAATAATGACTTAATCAATGCAAAATCTTTATTTAAATTTTGACACTTCATTTTGACAAAAGCTTTAGAATTTTTATATGCATAAATGCATGCCTGTGGTTAAAATTTCTAATTCTTCATCTAATCTTTCTGAAGAGAAAAAATAAATGATGAACTAAAAATATTCGAACACTTTTTTGTATTGGACACCACATAGATCCATAGATGTTCTTATTAGGGTGATGAGGTATGGTATTGAGAAATGATGTACTATCTCGAGAGATAAAAGTTACCATCCTATAATGGACCTAATCACCTTAATAAGGACTTCTAAGGACTATGGGTCTTTGGATGTACCAGAGATTCTTCCCCTACTTTACATGAGAAAGTAAAGCATGATTTATTTTAAATCGAATTAAGTTCATTGGAGGCAAGCCCCCAGTTAATTACATACATCACAAGGAATGAGATTAATAATACTCTCGATTAAGGTAAATGATCATTATCTCTAAGATTTTGATAGGACTATCAATCAATTAGTTTATTTTTAGAAGATTAAGTGGGATTGATCAAGAAGAGGGAGTTATTATCAAACTAAAGGAAGATAAGTAGGGGATGCTTATGATACTAGGAAGCCTAGTAAGCATCCCAAACTATCTCTATGGTTGGGCTTTATATTTTTTGAAATTGAAGTGATTTATTTGTTTGAGTTGAATTTTATTAGAAATCTAGGGCTTACAATTCCATAAGATCATGGAAATGCCTAAGAGGTGAGGATTTATGCTTGTAGCCCAAGGGAAGCAACCTCAACCTAAATCTAGGGAGCTTTGGCGGCCAAAGCATGATATCTAAAAAAATGGGTATTTTACCTCCACAAGAGAGGATAAACCACTTGACTTGGACTTTAGAGCCAACTAACTCCTCATACGATTTTAAATACATGTAGGCAAGTCATATGCTTTTGCAAGATAGCTAGGTTGTTATTTATTTAGAAAGAGACTAAGTCCTTAAACACACTCCCTAAGAGACTAGATCATGTAGGGCATGATTAATGACTTAAATCTAATGCAAATTTTTGTTATGTTTTATTTTCATTTTTGGACAATTCATTTGACACAGGATATGGGATTCATATGCCTAATGCATGAGAAATTGGATTATGGGACAAAATCTAGAAAGGAGATGTGTTTCCCCCATGGCTCTCAAAGGTCAAGCCAAGTTCCCTGGAAAAGGTGGAAGCCCTCCATAACAAGAGTGAAATAAAAAGCTTTTTATGCATGATGTGAAAACATACAACATCTGGTTAAGGGGTTTCTAAATCTTTTATTTGTTTTATAACCTAGGCTATAGGCGAGATTATGAGTTATTTATTTTAATTTAGTTGATTAATTGGATAGAAAATTTATTTTTCTAAGATCACATCAGGCCATTCATCAAAGCAAGGAAGAAACTAGAAAAATATGTCATCTTAATGCACAAGCTAAACAAACATCAAATAATTTATAAAGCTAGTGCAAAAAGAATAAAGGCCTTTTGGGATCCACAAACCTAAAAATAAATTGGGTAGTGAGCTCTACCCTTATACAACCGATTACAAATGAATTAATTACAATCAAGAAGAATTCATGTTATGGGGCTTCATTCTTCATTTCTTCTTCTTCTTTCTTCTTTCTTCTTTCTTCTTTTGGTTGGTTGGAATGTGGTTGCTCCAAAGGCTTCACATGGTACATAAGACATAGATCTATATGACCAATGTTCATCTAATCCCCATAACAAATTCCAAATCCTAATTACATGAAAATGAAAAAAAAGTAAATCTAACTAAAACCTAGAAAATAGAGATTAGCTAAACAAACCACACAATCCCAAGCATGTATATATGAATAAATTGGACTTAGCACACATGGGTAACCAAGTCCACTACATTTTGGATTATGCTTAGGGGTATAAGAAACAAGCAAAGCATTTATATTTTTATTAGCCCTTAAGCACAATCCCTAAGATAATGATTAGACTAAGATCATCCTACCATTATCTATGCATACACCCTAACATCAACTAAATATCATATCATAAATAAAATCAAGCATCAAATGCACCCAACATAGGACTAGAAATGGTTACTTAGCATAATGTGTGTGCCATTTAAGGCTTGTGTGGTATGTCTTAGCTAGGCTTTAAGGTTAGAATTTTCTAAGTATGAAAGGGTTCAACTTAGAGGGTGGTTTCATTTAAGTGATTTAGTTGATTTGGTTAATTTTATTTCATGATTTGATTTGGTTTGAATGAACCTACAATTAATTACTAAGTGTTGTAAAGAGAGAAAAGAGAGAGAACTTCTCTTTCCTCCCTACCTTAAGTAATTTCTAAAGTCATTAATGATTTTTTTTAGTGAATGTTTTATTATGTGTTTTAATTAATCCTAAGTTTAGATTTTCTAAACAAACCTATTCAAAGAAAGGCATTTTAAGATTAAGTAAAGTGAATTACTATCACAAAACACACAACACTTTATTTCTTTCTAACATGTGTAACATGCATATGGATGAATCCTAAGCATATCTATACATGCAATGGAAATATTTAGCAATGATGAATGCTAAGATTGCTTAAGAAAATTTGGAATGTTTCATGATGCATGATTTTGTTAAGTAGAAAAGAGATTCTTTTATCCATTATTCATATGCACATTTACATGTATGAAAGACATAAGTGAGTATGCGCCATTATTTTCTACACCGGTGTAAGGTACCTACTTGGGCTACTTAAAAACTTAACGGGATGTCCAGACTAATATACCACTTTTCTTAAATACATGTGAATGTACAAAAAGAAATGAATGGAAAAGAGAATGCAAAATATTTTTATGTGTTTGTTTGATTTTATTTATTTAATTTATATGTGCAAATATGAAGATCCTTCTTAATTGATAACATGTGAATGAATAGGAATGGATTTAGGTAAGTGTTGTGTTCTTTTCAAATGAACTATTCACTTTGCAAATCCTATTCAAAACTATGTTAAAAGAGAAGTGAAGGAAAAGTCACATAATGCACATTTTATATTATACTCATATGCAAGCTTATAAGTAATTATAAGTAGCATACCTTTCATTTGTAATATTTGATTTATAAGTTTTGAAAATAATTTTGGATTTAGTAGTGATAATAGCCATTCATATTCTTACTTTAGCCAAAACATGCAATTTGACATAAAGGAAACATTTCATTTTAATTTGATTTTTCAAAAGACATGAATGCATGATTTTCATATGACATACACATTTAGCATGCGTAGAAAGAAATAAAGTGATGTAAGCATGTAATTTCATTCACCTTAATTAATTCCTAAAGAAAATCCTATGGAATAAGATCATTTAAAATGAATCAAATTATTTAAAGAAATTTTTAGTTTTATTTTGAGTTTTATTTGAATTTAGGAAATGTGAAAAGGTTTGCTGGCCCTAATCCATCTCCCACATGCATGTGTTGTTTAAGTTTAATTTTTAGAAGCATTATATTAGTTTTATATTTTGTTTAAGTTAAGGTGTAAATTAAGTTCATTAATTACCCCTTTCCTATGCCTCCTTAACATAATTATTTAAACAATTGTGAGCCAACATATGACATGCAACCACATTGAATTTAAATCAGCAATGCACCTAAGAAAGAAAGGGCCTAATGCAATGGCTCACAATTATGATTAATTAAGCTAAAGAGTTTAATTAAGTACTTTCCTAACCCTACCCACACATGTAGGTTGGATTTGATTTCCTTAAGCTTACTTAGGTTATTGAATACCTAAGTATCTACCCAACAAAGGATTGGTTAAGTTAAGATTGATTTTAAAATTTTGATTAAGTTAATTAAGAAGGTTATTAGTGAATTAACCCTGAAGAAAGGGGTTTAGGGAATAGCTTAAAGAAAATATCCCAAAATAATTCCATAAACCTCCTGATCTCTTAAACAATGTTTAATTATCTTAATTAAATGATTAAACCACTATTCACATGCTTAATTACCCTTAATTACATTAAGAGAGTGATTAGGGATTCATTAATTGATTTTCCTAATTAACTTAATAATAAATTCCAAGAAAATTAGGGAGGCAGAGTCATCCCCAAAACATGCTTAAGAAGTTTTAATTAATAAATATTAGAGTAATTAATTATTAAATTTTAAATAAACCAAATTAAGGAAAATTCTATTCAAAATCAATTAAACAATTTTATATTATTCCTGAATTATCTTTAAAATGAGCCTCATTCATATTTTTTTTATTTTTCTACATTTAATTATGAATTTTGAAGTTTTATGATTGTTAGGTAATTAAATCCTAATTATATAACTAATCCATTGGTGCATGTGGACCCGGCGACGCTTTCCACGTGGCATGGGATTGGTTATTTAAGTTGTATCACATACCATCATGGGTGCTGCATTTTCTCCTTGGACCGTCAAAGATCACGGATTAAACCCATGGTTTCTAAAGGATTAATCATGATCTAGATCATTTTAATGGGTCGTCCATCCAAAACATGGGATGGAGGTCCATGATTCATCCACCTCGCATGGGGATGCGTCCATCCTCCATGGCTTGATCCAAGCTCACTTGAGCTCGGGAGTGATTCAACCCACACCATCAAGGTGTGAATATCCAATGGTCAATTTCATTGGGATTACACTTCCTTCACAAGAAAATTCAAGCCAGCTCTTTTGAGGCATACCTCACGGAGGCTATCATTTCGATGTTGAGTAGCTTCGTTTAGTGGAGAAGCCTGAGAAGGTTTGAAGGCTTGAGATCAGTGGATCTCCTATTGGCCAAGATGAGCTTCAAGTGCTTGCGCTTTGGTAACCTCCTTCCCGTGGCTTAAGCTTGGGATTTGACTTGGGTGAGCTCGATTGGTCCTCGATGGTGCTTGCAAGAGGAATTGAACTTTTGGTGGTAAATTGAGCAAATGGAATTTTCTTCAGCTCCCTATTTTGCTTTGAAATCCAAAATGGAGAATTGGAAAGAGCTTGAGGAAGCTTGGAGAGCTTGGAGAAGCTTGCTCTAGTTCTAGCTGTGGCAAGTGATGTGGAATGAAGTGGTATATCTCCCCACAAAGGATGGATGAGCTATCCTTCCATTTTGATCAATTGACTTGATTGATGGGTTTGTTAGGTTTTGGGGCTGCCATTTGGTTCAATTTTGGCAAGGAGGTGGTGTGGAGTTGCCCATGTGGAGAATGAGGTATGGGTGATCCATGTGCTCATTTCTGTGGAGGGTCAATTTTGGCTTTGGGTTGGTTTGGACCAAACCCATTGGGTCATGTGCACCACTCTCATTAGTGTCCATTTGGTCCACTAAGAGGGTGCCAAGTGGCCATGAAAAGGATATGACCAAATTCCAAGTGGAATTGACCATAGGTTACCCTTGACCTAGGGGTAAAATGGTCATTTCTTTGATTTCAATTTGGATTTGAATAGTTTGAAATTGGGTTGGCAAATTTCAATGAATTTGGAGTTTGATATCATTTGGCTCATGTTGACCCATTTAGGTCAAAATGGGTCAACTTTAGTCAAGTTGACAATTGGTCAAATTGGGTCAAACCAAGGTTGGTCAAGTTCATATGACCATTTGAAATATTTTGGTATTATTGGTTTGGTTCAATTTGATTTGTATTTGGTTTTGGTTCATTTGAATTCATTTAGGTCAAATGGGTCAAGTTGGGTTTGGGTTTAGGTTTGGTTGGTCATTTGAAATGTATTGCAATCTTTGGTTTCAATCAATTTTGGTTTGATTATATTTTGGCTTGATTTAAACTTTTAGGTCAAGTTGGGTTCATGATCAATTGGGCTAGGTAGGGTTTAGTTGGCCAATTGAGGCTTTGGTCAAGTTCAACAAGTGATTTTGAATGAACTTGACCCATTGGTTTTCAATCAATTTGGCTTAGATCAAGATTTGACCCATTTTGACTTTTTAGGTCAAGTTGGGTCAACTTGGGTCAAGTGGCCAATTATGTTAGGTTAAGCTCAAATGATGACTTGGTCAAGTTAAAACATTGAACATAAATTTGTTTTGATCAATGGTTTCAATCAATTTAGCCTATGGTGGATTTTGGCTAGTTTAGGTTTCATTTGGGTCAAATGTTGACTTGGTCAATGAGTAGGTTTGACTTGGTTTGACCCAATTTGAGTGATTGATCACCTTATGATGATTGTTGCTCATAATGTGAGGCTTAGATGGGTTCAATCAATTTGGGTAGGATTAGAATTTGGCTCAAAAAGGTACTTTAGGTCACTTTGGATCAAGTGAGCCTAAATGGGTCAATTGACTTGATCAAGGCTTGATTCAAGTTTGATTGAACTCACATATGGACTTATGATTGAAATATAAATCCATTTGCAAGTGATTTGGAGTCAAATGGGTTTTGATTCATTTGACAATTTCAAGTTCAAAATGGTGAACATGGGTTTGATTTGGGTTTGTTTTGAATTTAGTTTTGGTTTGATGATTGAAGTTCATGTTTGTATTTGGATTCATGATTGAAGGTTTGATTGAATCATGAAAAAAATCAAGGGTTTGAATTGATTTGAGTTGATTTGGCTAAGTTCAAGAATTTGACTTGAAAAGGTTTAGGTTGGTTTAGGTTGGATTTGAGTTTTGAAGTTTTGGATATTTGAATTTATATTTCATTTATATTTGTGAATATAAATGAGAATATAAATGGGTTGTTAGAAAATCTTTTGAATTTGAATTGATTTGAATTTTATTTGAGCTAAGTCCATAAGATGAAATCAAAGTGACTTAGAAAGGAATTTTGAATTTGAATTCAATCATGGGTTTCAATCATTTGGGTGATTCATGATTTGAAAATCTTTGGAATTGATTTAGGTTTGAAAATCAATTGGTGGAATTGATTTAAAATTTGATTTTGAAGTTTGAATTTAAAGTTGATTTGGATTTGAAGTTGATTTGAATTTGGAATTTGAATTTGGAATTGGTTTGAATTTGAAGATTTGAAGTTGGTTTGATTTGGAGTTTGACTTGAAGGAAGTAGGGTACAAGTTTTCCTAACACCCTAAGGCATGACCTATTCTGGCTAACTCTTCTAAGTCTCTAGGGTTAGGTTGAGTGTTCACCTAATCACTAGAAGTGTCTTAAGACTAAGGAACTCTTAGTAAGAGGAGTCTATGTCTAAGATGGAGGTTGAGAGCTCATTCTAAAAAAATGAGGTCAACATGGTGTGACTAACAAGGCACATTATGTATTGGTGTTGATCAAAATGATCAACAACAAAACGATCACAAGCACTAATAGAATGATCTACTCACCAAGGTGTAGAAGGAATCAAGAGCTTAGTGCAATGTGACTCTACTCATGTCAAGACATGAAGAAGGAATCCACTAGGGATAGAGTATGTGAACCTTCCATTAGGGAAATAGGTTCAAGTCATCCATAGGGGGATGCGAGGTTTGATTTGATTTGAGTCAAACTAAGGAGAAATTGATTTGCTTTGTTGGTTTATAATTTGGTGATCCACTAAGGATGAAAAAATGAACTCTCCAGTAGGGGAGTCAATTCAAGTCATCTACTAGGGAGAAGAGGTTGTAAAATCCACTTAGGGATTAGAATTTGAGATCTGATGGGGAACTAGAAAGATTTGAATCTCACTGAGGAGAAGCAGATTGATTGATTTGTTTGATTGATTATTTAGTTTGCTTTGATTGTTTTATGATTTTGTTTGACTCCACTGAGGGGGTTGATTGGATTTGTTTTATTTATTTAGTTTGACTCCATCAAGGGAGGAAGGTTGAATTTGTTTCAAATTTTAATTTTTGGATTTTGAGATGGACTTGTTGGTTTGCGATGGATAGCTTGGTAGGGCCATGTAGCCCAACTACTCAGATTTACCAATCCAAGGGGTAGTCTACCAACCATATAGTAGGACTAGCCAACCAAAGGGATTACCTTTCGGTGTGTACTGAGGAAGAAGGGTAGTAGACATCCTCCAAAGTAAGATTCTTTGGGGTGATCCATTGGCGAGGCAATGGATTGAACCCAACCTAGGCTGACTATTGAGTGAATGTCGGGGGACTTAAATCAACTCAAAGATAGTCAAAGATTCATTTTTTATTTTTTGATGGATCCCATCGATTTGATGGGTACCAGTAGGGGCCATGGGCCTTGGTCTAACCTGATTTATCAATTGAGGGTAGTCTACCAATAAGGACTATCCAACCAAAGGTGCCTTTTAGGTTTGCAATGGTCAAGTTTAAGAAGAAAGCATAGACTCACATCTTCCAAAATAAGGAACCAGGGTGATCGGTTGCTTGTGCAATAAATCAAACCCACTTGTGATTATTGAGTGAATGCCCGGGGACTTAAATCGCTCAAAGATAGTCAAGATTAATTTCATTTTTAATTATTTTGATGGATTCTATTGGTTTTGCGATGGATCTGCGAGAGCTTATCATCCTAGACTTTACCAATTTATACCAAAGGGGTAGCTTCCCAGGAGGAGAACTATCCAACCAAAGGAGTGTCTTTCTATTTGCAATGGTCAATTCAGGAAGAAAGTATGGGGACTCACATCTTCCACTATAAAAGACCATTGGGGTGATCTTGGGGCAACAACCGACTGGGAGCTTGTCGGTTGCGATCATCTAGAAAGAATGTAGTAGACTTATCTTCCAAAGCGAATGATCAGACTTTGGCAAAATAGATTGAACCCAGGGCAACTAGAGAGAGTCAGCAGGGACTTATATGAACTCGTAGTCGATTCTATAGGGACTGCACACTAAAAGATAGGATGCTTACTTGGGAAAGGGGTATTGGGGCTTGAATTCTAATCCACAAGTGAATATTTTGTTATTTGTTTAATTTATTTATCATGGATTATTGGTTGTGATGGATCATGAGAAGCTTATAGCTAGACCTATCTCGATTTATGAACCAAAGGAGAATCTGCATCTAAAATAAATTCTCCAACCATGGGAGGCTACTAGGAAAAGGGGATTATCAATCCAAAAGTAACAGGTAGTGTCTAAATGGGGTTTGATCCAAATAGTGCCACAGGAGAGAGGGGCACTAAGGCTTATCCAAAACCCGAGAA